>VZTJ01003792.1:278823-414569 GCA_013397795.1 Orthonyx spaldingii | reverse complement strand
GAGAGGGCCTGCCGCTGTCAGAGCCGCCCCGCCCCGCCCTGCCCTGCCCTGCGGCGGCCCCGGCCCGTCCCCGGGGGCCGCGGCCGCCGCCCCTTTCCCTCCCTCCCCTTCCCTCCCTCCCCGCCCGCGGTGCCGCCTCCGCCGCGCAGCCGCACGCCCCGCGCGGTGCGGTGCGGAGAGCCCGGCTCGGCTGCTGCTCCTGCGGTATTCCTTGCTAGACGGATGTAATTCCTCCTTTATTTTCCTTCGGCGGGGCGGTGCGCGGGGGGCGGCGCGGGGGTCGCGGCGCGCTGTCAGCCGGGCCCGCTGCGGGGCTTTGTGTGCGGGAGCGCCGCGCTGACCCCGCCGCGCTCCGGGTGCGGGGCTGCGGTCCGGGCGCGGCCATCGCCCATCTCCGCGGCTGCCGCGGTTTCCGCAGTGAGCGGCACAATGCGTGGGCTTGGTTTGGTTGTCTCGGGGCTGGCTCTGGCTGTTAGGTGGGTACAGGCCTGGTTTAACAAAAAAAAAAATATGGCAGACTTGTGCTAGAGACTGTGAGACTGCAGCAGCTCTGAAAAACCCTTGTTCATGGCACCGGGGCTGACGTTTCATTCAGTAGCTGATGTTTTTGCTTTTGGAGTGATGATACAGAACTAGAGTGAGCACTGAATTTGTGATGTTGATGTCTTAATCGTGAGTGAAATTGCATTCTTATTTGAAGGTGAGTAGTGATCTGTGTTTCTACGTTGTGCTCTGCATTGTCCGTAGGTATAAATGCTAAATGTTCAAAATCAGGATTGCAGGGAGAGGGAATAAACACAAACTGTCAAGATCCGGAGCGTTCAGCTCATCCTTCGACCTTTATTGACAGGATACCAGCATTATGAAACCTGCTTTTATTGAACAGTTTGAGAAAAGGGCTGGAATTCCCGAAGCCCGACATTGTGCTGACAGGCATCTTGGGGAACAATGCTCCCCGGAGTTGGGGTTAGAGAGTCAGGGCACCGAGAGGAATTTATTCTGAGAGATAGCAACCGTGTGAAAATGTCAGGGGAGGCTGTGACTCCTCGGGCCATTGCAGGAAAACTCCACTGGAGGAAGGACTTGCATAGGCTCAGAAGGCTCTGGAGAGAGAGACAGGAGGTGAAAATGGAATGGGATGAAGGGCTGGGAAGATGGGTGATGGCAGCGGGATGTGATTTCTAAAGAATTGTTCTTATTCATTAGCGGTTTTTTTCCTCCGTGTTTCTGGGGAGAATAGAAATGGCTGTAGTGATGCCTCCATGACTTAGCAGTGGTTGTATGGCTGTGGGGAGGGACGAGGGGCTGGCTCATGTGTCACAACCAGTGCTGGAGAGGCAAGAAAATAGGGAATATTTTATTACTTCATGCAGTAGCATAAGCATGGAATTATGAACGTGGAATCAGGAGGTTGAGTTCTGTTCCAGAACCCGCTTTGGGTTTTTCTGTAATGCAGGTTAAGTGCAGCAAATGACACTGACTAAAGCAGGATGCAGCATTTTGGGATAAAATAGGACCTTGCAGCAGCCATGTGGCAAAAAGCGTTAGAGATGCTGTTTCATCTCTGTGGTGGCACGGATCCTGCAGCTTTTGCAATTGCTGTGTGTCACTGAACCCTGCCTGCACACAGGAGAGGAGCAGAGAGGGGCAAAACCCTCCTGCTGCCTGTATGGAGACCAGGATACTGCTGTGTGCTGCTCCAAGAGCCCCTGGGGAGCAGAAGTACAAACCATTTTATGAAAGATGTTTCCTTTTTCCTTCATCATCTGTAAAATGGAATCAGTTAAACCCCCTTTACTGGATGGGCCTGCATTGCTCGTTTGCATTACGTCACCTGACTAAGGATTTATTTTTCATGTGGGTCAGTTACAGGATTTAATATTTTTAGTTGGATTGCCTGCAAAATAATTGTATTTCATTAACGAGGAGTGCATGGACATCTTTTGTGGAACACAGAGGAGAAAGTCTGTTTATGCAGATGTTTAAGGGTCAGACCGCAAAAGTTATTTAGACTGTTAATCTCTATAGGCACCTAAATTCCTTAGTCATCTGATCGGGGCACAAGTGAACAACCAGTACAATAGTTTATCATTGCCCATTAGCCATGAGTCAGCTCCTAAATCCTGCCCAGGCTGGTGTCTGTGGCCACAGGCTTCCTGATTGCCCTTTCCCGGGTCTAGGAATACCTCTGAAAGTGTTGGAGCCTCAGGGGCTGGACAGGTGACCTGACATCAGAGCAAGGAGCCACCAGCTCCCCTCTGATCTCTCTGGCTCAGCTGAGGTTGTGCGGGAGAGCAGTGCAGGCTCTTTCCTGTGGTGCCTGGAAACTCCTGATGAGACCAGGCCTGTGCTCCATGGTAGGAGCTGTGTGGAGCCATAAGGGCTTTCCTGGCATATCAGCTCCTGCTGTGGGCTGCTCCAGTTCCCAGCTGATGGAGCTGGGGAGTTTGCCAGCACGTTGGACCCTTACCTCTGCTGAGGCTCATGGCAGCTTTCCCAAGTGAAACCAGCAGGAACCTGGCCTAGAGGTGTGAAATGTGAAAATCCAGTTGCTTCCTCTTGCTTTAAACCTGAGAAACCATCTCGTGTTGGATTGTTCTGACCAGATAGCACTTGTGTGGAGAAGCAAGTGTTGGAGCTGCAGCTCCACACCGAGGGGAGTGTGATCCATTGGGATCCATGTCCTGCAGAGCTTGGTTTTGGAGCTTGCTTCCCGCACTGCTGGGTTCTTTTCCCACCCCCCACATGTGGATTTCGTTTGTCAACCTTTTATTATTACTCTTAAAATGATCTGTTGCGAATTTGTTTTTCTAATGAACATGAATACAACGTTGCAGCAGTTACAGCTGGACCTTTGGAGGCTTTTCCTGTAATGAAAAAAGGGTTTCAGAGACATTACATGGGTTTTTTTAAAAAGAAAGATATAAGAAAAATCCTTCATACATCCAGTAGACCCCAGCTTATTCAACAGCTTGATCAGAGTGATACAGATCAATTCTGTATATATTTAAACAGGCAGCTTTTTTTTCTGTTATGTCCAACTTGATTTCCTTTTAATGTGTTGTTAATCCTAGGCACATTTTTTACTGTCCATACCTCATTAAAAAGGGCGAGTTTTGCATGGAAAAAACTTTGATGTGTATTGTTAGGTGATGGTTGAGTTCATAACAGATTTTATGGCTGGGGGTGCTGTGTCTGGATGTGTTATTTCTGCTTGCAGTGAAATGTATGTGATTATCAAAAGATATTCACCAATGTATAAAGGTTGTACTCAGGGACTGTGTACATCTCCCTATGGCCAAGGACAGATTAAGGTTGAGGATTATATTGGGCTATTGTTTTTCATCACTGTTAACATTTTTCTCATCATCTTCTCTGTGAGGTTTTTTCTTGTTGAACGGTAAAAATTTCAGCATGTTCTTACTTTGTCATGTCTCATTACTTTCCTGCTATTCTCTTAATATATTTATTTGTTTGTTTAATGTACTTACTCTCCTATTAGATTGCACAAACTCATATTTGTTTTTAAGCTGCGTGTGTTTTAACCTACCAGAAACCCCTTTGGTGAGTCACCACTGCCACCAGAGAAACACATTACGCCGCCGTGCAGCCACTTTTATATCCACAATGTGCTGAGTGTTAGAACTTTAAAAAGAAACGGTGAGTTGGTCTGATTTGTTCAGCAGCTCCTCACATCAAGAGGGCAGTGGGGACTGAACAAAAGAGGCACTGCATGTGAAGCCCTTGTGGCAGCAGATGCTGACCCACACCTGTTGGATACTGGGAATAGCCTCGCTGGTCATACCAGCCGTGCCCTTGGAACAGGAGAGGTGTGCCATTAACACTCTGTCCTGAGAGCTAAAAATACTCTGCCACCAAACTGTTCACAGGTAAATGTTCCAAATTTAGCAGTTTTTCTGTTTGCTGGGTTTCCAAACATAGGTTGTTCCCGTTTTGGAAGAGGTATCCAGACCTGAAGTTATACCTGCTGAGCAGTTTACCTGTGATCTGTGAAGCGTTCAGGAATGACGTTCTTGGATTTGGTCTCAGGTTTTGTTCACATGCCCGGAGCTGTGCACAAGAGGAAACCATTTTTCCTTCTCTGTTTGTGAGAATAGGAAACACAGATGCTTCTGCAAGTCATCAGAGAAACTATGGTCTTGCCTTGAAAAGCAAAGTGTTTGTATTTTAAGACAGAAATAGGGATTTACTGACAGCTCAGTTTGATTGGTGCTACCACAGGGTTTGGTTTTGTTAATCATGGCTCAATGCAGGGTGGAATGATCCTTGGAATGGGCAGTTGCTACTCCACATGAGATGTGGGGTCTGGGAAGAGATGTAGCTGCAGACACAGATTTAGAATGTGATCAGAGATGAGGAGATGAGACCTGGAGCCACCCAGCTGTGTCCCACTGCCCACGTGAGTGACTAGCATGGGGTTAATGGTTTTGAAGTAGCCAGCTTAATGAATAAAGCATTTATGCTTCATGTGTTCAGTCCCCCTGTAGGAAGACCTGGAGTGGCTGTTGTGATCCTTCCTGCCCTCAGTCCGTGGGGACTCGCACACCTTTAATTCTGGCTTTTGATTTTTCAGTTTGCCCTGAGCTGTTGTAAAACAGCATCACGTTGAGGTCATGCCTGTGCTAAAATCTCCTGGCCAGGGCTGCAGTCGGTGCTTGCAGAAGTCAGGGAGGATCACGCCCCACCCTGAAATTGTGGAGTTGTATTTTCCATTTTCCCCCTTTCTTGGAGGTGTCAGTGGCTGAGACTGGGTGGGAGGTGCTCCGAGGTGACGCAGAGGTTCCTCTCCAAGCCTGGCCCTGACAGTTTAAGGTTATACTGATTACCCAGTTTATCCCAGGCAGACATTTTTCCCAAGCCAGACCTACAGGCATCTTTGGGAAGTCTTTAGTTTTTGCTGTGGAATTCAGCCCCAGTAGTGTTCCAAAAACGTGGTCAAGGTCTTCTACAAGGAGTTGTGGGGATTTCCTGTGATCCAGCAGTAATCCAGATCTGCAGCTTTTGGTTTTGTAAGTTCCTGCCTTTTGTTCTGAATTAATCCTATTGCTCTATGGATTGATTTATTACAGAATGACATGGGATGTCTGCTTTGGGTTCTTACATGATAAAAGGGAGCCTTGTGTTTGGAAGGTCAAGGAAACTGCATGGGGAGCTCCAGCAGCGTGGGCAGAGCCCAGGGTACAGTGGGGCTGATCACTCTGGGGTTGTGCACCAGACCAAATGCTTATTTTTCCCACTCACGAAATCAATTTTGCTTAGTGCCTAGACACCACAAATGCTCCAGCTAATTATAGCAAGTAGCTCCTCTGGTTTTTTGGCTTAGAAGGGAAAAGGTGCTGCCTTTTAGTATGTAAACTAATTTAACGTAGATACATTTATTTGAACAGCCACAGGTTTTGGTTCTGGGCATTCCAGGTGTTGGCTTTTGCCAGTAGCTAAACCAATGGTGAGATTTTCTTGCCAAGGGTTTTCACTGTCTTAGTAAACAAATATTTAATGAAAATGTTTCAGGGTGATCTGCAGTGATCCCTGCAGATGGGGTGGGTGGCTCATGGCTCCAGGGTGCCAGTGGCACACACATTTATAGCAACACTGAAATGTGGCTTGGAGCTAGTTTTTGGAAAGGGACTTTGGGCCTAGATCTGCCTTATGGGAGTCTGGTATTTAATACAGGAGGATCATCCAGTAAAGCACCCTTTGCTAGAGCCTAGATCATGCAGGAGTCTAGTGAGGAAGTCAGGACAGTTCTCCAGGAGTTAACAAGAATTCCTTGTCATGTAGGATGTATGTGGGGTAAAGATAACCTGGTTAGTTTCATATTTGCTTTACTTTTTGTAATGTAAGATGTTGTGACCTTTCTTGGAGCATAATGGCCTGAATAACTCTCTACAATTTCATCATAGTAAAAGATGAATGGATTAATTGCTACCTTTTTATTTTTAACCTTTTTTTAGAGTAATGTATTCTTATAGCAATTTTAGATGCTTTTAGGAAGACAGGCCCTGAGCCTGAAGGAAATCAGGTTGACTTTGGTGGGGCTACACTGATTATCACAAGTTGAAAAATCTGCCTTACAGTCTTCAAGTTTTCATAAAACAAACACTGGAGCCTGTTGTGTTTTATTCTGTTGGTGTTTTTGGCATCAGAGAAGCTTTTCCTGATTGTTTTCCTCATTTGAAGGCTGATTGTACTGAGTGACCTCTTGCTGCTAAAGGGTGGGTCAGTTTATGTGGGAAAGTCTTAGTCAATGTGTCTGGGAGATAAGTGGGACTGCATCCCAACAGCCTTGTGCGTTAAATACTGGAATGTGCTGGGGATCTGCCAGGAGATTGGAAGCAGGACTCTGCGACAAGCCCAATGCAGTCACACTCTCCCTAAAATAGCACTGTGGATAACAGGAGATCTGCAAAGTTATCACTTACCTCATTTTCGCACAAATTCTTTCCTAAAAATGGATTATTGACTGAGGGTTCAGGCGGGTTTTTTTTGGTAATATATTCCATTTGCATCTTGAGAGCAGTCATGTCCCTCTTAAGTCTTTGGCTGCAGGTAAGAGGGAAAAAGCTGTGGTAAAACCACACAGATCCCAGCACAGGAAAAGCCATTTGTATCATCCTCATCATCACCTGAATGAGAAACGAGGTGGGTTTTACCTCAGTGTAGGTCAGTAGGAGCCTCTTCAAATTCATCTGAACTCTCTGGAAGTATCAAGGCATAGATGAATCAGTTCAGCAGCCTCAGACATGCCTGGGCTGGCTGTGGGTGACAGGATTTTGGCACCAGCCCCTGGATGCAAACAGCCAGTGTTTGGATATTCAAATGAGCAGTGGTTTACCACTGCAGACCGTAGATGGTTTTGTTTAAAGGAAAAAAGAAGCAAATTTTATTTTTGGCCCTGCATCAAGTTTGTCGAGGGAAGGATCTGATTGTGCAACTTTAGTGGTTGGCATAAGCCAGTTAAACTTAAAACCTGGGGTACCTGAATTAGTTTCTTACGGAAAGAGGATGAGTTGGCTGCTAAATGGGATAGTGTGAGGAAAGTGTGGGGGCGGCCAGGTTGGGAGCAAGGTTGGGAGATCCTGAGTCAGCAGGTGGTTGTTTAGCCCCGGTGAGAGGCTGCCCTCGGAAAGCAGGGATCCAAACAACCATTCCCTGGATGTGTGTTTGCACTGCTGCAGGGACCTGCACAAGGAGCTCTGTGGAAGGCAAAATAAAAGTGGCACTGGTAGGGAATCATAAGATTCAGAACAAAAAGCCTGGAGTGCTGTAAGTCGTGACCTTTTAGTGCCTGCAGATTTGAGGACGAGCTGTGCTCTTGGAAAGGCAAATGGATTAGAGGTCATTTGTGGAAAATATCCCTCCGCTTCTGGTGTGTACTGCCAGCCTGGTGTCAGTTTAGCTCCTGAGCCCCATGAGATGTGACTTCCAACAAACCTGGACCAGGACTGACATCCCAGGCCCCATGAATTAAATCCACATGGATTGTGCTTGGAGCAGAGCAGTGTCACATCCCCTGTGTTGCTGAAGTTCTCCATAGGGAGGACACTCAGCAGCAGCTGCCTGTTATCCTGCCCCACAATCCCTCGGGAAAGGAAAGCTGTGGCACTCAGGATGAAGTGGGGTGCAGTGGTTGTGCTCTGAGGATGGCTGGGGAGGAGGTTGTGGCGCAGCAGCCCCACCCCTGTGCCCTCCAGGGGGATTCCCTGACCCCAGGTGCCCCATTGATCCAGCTTTGCAGCTTCCCAGCGCCCGCCCGGGTGTGTAAAGGAGCTTTGTTGCTGCTCTGCTTGGGAGCTGGCTCCAAGGAGGGACATGATGACATCAAACCCAGGTAAAAGGGAAAGAGAGATAAAGGAAAAATTCAATCCAGCAATCCAGCAGAGTTTCACTAAGCTTTACCTTCTCCAGTCTTGCTCACTTTCAGGTTTTGTATCAGGAGGCATAAAAATTTCCAGAAATTGCAGTTTATGTAAGAGATGTGAATAATGGCTAATAATAAGTGAAACTGCCGTGAGGAGCTGGAAGAGGGGGGAAGTAGGTTATTTTTAGAGATCTAGTCTCATTGTATGCTAGACAAACAAGAATAAGGTGACTTTGCATTAAACATGTACCACAAAGAGGTAAAGATATTTTCCCCAGACAAGTCCCCATGGTGCAGTAATGGCCTGTACTATCTGCCAGCTTAGGAATTAGACTCAAAACTGCTTCTTCACTGTTTAGTAAGAAAAGAGGGACCTTCCATCCTCATTTTCATTGCAGTACTGTGATTCTTCTTGCTCTGTGAAGCTTGAGAATGAAGGATCTGAATCCCCACTTGTGCCAAGTTACACAACTACATCCCAGCATGGGATGTTGTGTCCATTTACATCATCACAGTCTGGGGCTTGAGGTTTTAAATCACCTTCATAGAGAAATATGCATAAGAACATCTCAGAATCACAGAAGTAACTAGGTTGGAAAAGATCTTTGTGACCACTGAGGGCAACCTATATCTGAGATAATTTTGCACTGCTCAGTTATGTTTCAGAACCATGTTAGAAATGTAAAGATTGTGAAAAAATGTGACAAGATCCCAAAATGTTGGAGTCAGGGATGGTGTTCCCTCTCCGTGGGCAGGTGACAGGGAGCACACAGCTCTTATCTAGCTGTGTTTTTAGTCTGAGTAATCCTAATCAGGTAGTAAATCCTGAGTGAGATTATGCTGCTGCAGCGAGTGCAGCAAAGATCAGCTGCAGGGCTAGAGCGGGGTCTGGAGATGCCTGTTTGGATATTCACTGAGGCAAACCAGAACTTCGGAGGCTTTGTAGGAGCTTCCTCTGAAGGAGTGGGGAAGAAGCCCAGTGGAGACAAATGATGTGTTGGCTGCAGCAGGGCTGACAGGTGAGGAGCACATGGACATTCCAGGGCGAGGCGGAGCACTGAGGGATGTTTCTACAGCTGCTGCTGACCAGCAGAAAATAACATGAATCACTTGGGGCTGCAGTGGCACAGCAGAGCTGCTGCAGAGTTCAGAGAGTCCCAAAGTTCCTTGGATTCCTGGCACGGGGCGATGAACCCCCGCGTCACCTTTAGGGCAGCTTTCCGAGCAGAGCATCCACATTATTCCAGGGTGTCTCTAACAGGAGAACAGCTGTTTGCAGTTTTAACTTCTGGTTGTCATAAGCTGTGGCAGGAATCCAGGGAGCCATGGAAGAGCCCTGGGCCTGAAATTAATTTTCAGCCCACTCGATTAGATCGGTGCCTGTAGCAGACTTACCACTACAATTTTATGTGCATTTTAGGATAAATGCAGCCCCTTGCTGGTATTTAGTAGCTTGGCCATCATATCTAAAGGAGAGCTAGGAGGGCATGCAGATTCATAAAACAATGGACAAAAATATCCTTGTATGCATTTTTAATGTTCTGGTTTGTGGATTGATCAAAACAGTGCAATTTGGTGGGGATGAGTGTTGAGCAGTGGTCACTATGCAGCAGCACAGCTGCTCCATCAGAGGGGAATGAATTCCCAAATTGCATCCCAAGCATGTTATTAGAGGATTAAAGAGCTGGGCGACTCACCTTGGCTAACTGTCCTGAAACTGTGCTTATGCTCATCATACATATAAATAACTATTATGCAAATATTACCGGAGCAACAAAGCAGGTTTTGAATTTGCTTTCTGCCTTGCAAATGGCCAAGTCACTTGTCCCAGTGTTCCAAATGATACTCTTGTTTTCCCCAAACACAAAGTACTGAAATTACCTGTGTAGTAATTGGAATATACCACTCAATTCCTCTTTCTCTGAGTTGGCCTCAGCATACAATAGCAGACTGGAATGTTTGGTACATAATTTTCTTCCTTCATTAAGTTAAAATTTAAGAAGATTTCTCATTTGGACTGTCATCAGGAGCAATAAACCTTGTTCCTTTTAAAAATCTATCCATTCTGGTTTTGACTGACATCACCTGCTGCCTGGATATGTCTCTGCAGAGAGGAAACCGCCTCAGTTTGTACCAGGAGAGGTGGAGGTTGGATATTAGGGAATATTTTTTCATGGAAAGGGTTGTCCAGCCCTGACACAGCTGCCCTGGAGGGATTTAAAAGCCGTGTGGATGTAGCACTTGGAAACATGGTCAGCGGTGGTCTTGTTGGATTAATGGTTGGACTTGGTGATCTGACGGGTATTTTACAGCCTAAATGGTTCTATGATTCCATGGTTTTAGCACTTCCAGATCTGCTGGCTTTCTGACATAAGTGCCGGGAAAAAACTGCAGCATTCACTTCAGGTCTCTGGGCAGAATGCAATTTTTAAGTCACGCCTTCAGAGTGGCGCAGGGATCAGAGGCTGCTGGGTTCTGCCTCTAAGTACTCATGGGTTTTGTTCTGGTACTTGAATATTGCACCTCAGGGATCTGTTCCCCAAGAATCACTTGGAAAACCCTTTGCTACTCCTTGGAGAAGTCTTGGATGTGACTTTCCATAGAGAGCTCCCTGTTCCCTGGGGGGGTGATTTGGGAATCAGAGTGTTATGATGGGAGGCTCCAAATTAACTACAGCCTATTTACTTAATAATAATAATAATAATAATGATGATGATGATGATAGTACTATGAAGTACTGTTAACAGCTCCTCCATCAGTGGAATAGCCATGTTAGCCTTGCCTGGGGTTTGGGTTTCTCCTACCAGGACTGATGAGGCAATTCCCAGAAGAAGTGACATGTTTGGGGGAAGGATGTGCCCCTGTGTTTGGTGACTGGCACTTGGCACATTTTCCTGTTGATTTATTGCTAGAGGACCCAGGTCTCCTCAGGGATAATGAGGAATTTTCCTGGCTCTGTTGCTATGGAGTTATTTTGCTCTGACCTATTCCTCATGTTGGCAGGTGATAGCCATGAGAGTCAGGGGATCCTCCGTGGGGTCAGATGGGATGGATTGGAACAGGATTAGTATTGTGTTTGGAAGTGTGTTGTTTAAAAGTTGCATTTTGTGGTGGGGGAATCCAAACAACCCAAACTTTGTGGGCTTCTTCTTGAGTTGCTGGGTTTAGAAGGAAGGCCAGGGGATGTCTTGTGGTGTCAACAACAAGGGGGAGGAGGCTTTGTAATTTGAGTGTTGCAGCAAACAGAAACCCAGCAAGGGCCAGAAGAAATGCAGCTGAGGGAGTTTTTATACAAGCCTGTGGTTAATTTTAGCTGGGAGTTTGAGATGTAGGTTTTTTAAATTACTTTTAATTTCAAGGGCTACTGAGGGATGGGGAAGAAAGGATGTTGTGTGTGTGTGCTGACCTCCCAGCCCTGGTTTTAGCTGTGACACCTGGCTGGGTTTAGCAGCTGGGTGTTGGAAAACTTTCATAATTAGTATTTTTATGCTTTTGTGCACAGTGGGTTCTGTTGGAGACGATGGTAAGTCCCCCCATCTCTGTTTCCATGCAGAATTCAAAATGCCATGGGAAGCACAAGCCTTTGCACAGAGCTGTGTCACAATCTTCTCTTTGGTCGCCTCTCCCTATTACAGTGCTGTGATTGTGAGCCATCCATAAAGCTAGTGCTTTGCTAAAAATAGGCCGTTCCTCTTGCAAATGCTGTTACAATTCTGATATTCAAATATTAAACCTTCTCTGCAGTGTTTAAAATAGCTGTGCACAGAGAAATCCTTTCCTTATTCTCAGTTAAGGAGTTGAATATTGAGTAAGTCAAAGGCTCGCTCCTAAGGCTGGAGCTGTGTGGGAGTTGAGCTGAGGCTTCTTCACCCCTGTTTCTTCACCCCTCATCTGCTGTTGTTGTTGTTGAACACAGAGGACAAGTGGGTGGGAGAGAGAAACGAGCAGGAAGTGGATCAAAAGAAAGTGAGGAGTAGCCAAAATGAAATGCAGAAAATAAGAGTGGAAGCAAAGCGAGAAGAAAAATCAGAATTTAAGGTAGAAAACTGCGTTGAGAGTGTTTCATCAGGACAAGACTCTGGTCCTGATGGCTGCCAGACAGGGATTTGGGGAGCAGCTGGCAGGGGTTGTGAGGCAGACCTGCCTCTCTCCCAGGACTATGGGTACAGCCCTCCATGTCTGTGGCAGGAGCACTGAAAATCACAGCAAGCCACTAATTGCCTTTGGAAGGCCACTTACAAGGGTGGGAGCACCCCCAGGATTGAGCTGGGTGGGAAGATCAAGGGCTTGGCAAGTTGGGGTATGTGCTCCAAGTGCTGATATCCTCAGCCTACACACTCCAAGAATGCACAAATTGAAAGGCACGTGTTTGTTTTTCTCCCCCTTCCAATGTTCTTGTGCATTAACTAATGCAAACTTTAATAATAAAATACCATTTCAGCAAAATAATTTCCTTCCATTTGCCATCAACAAAAGATGTATTGGAAAAGCGAATTTCCTCTAGGGTGAAATGAAGGACAGGCAAACAGAAATGACCATTGTAGATTTAATGGGGAAAAAAATGGATTTATCATATGACTTGAAAGTCATTTTAATGATATTATGAGGCAGGGAAGGAGCCAAACAATGCCTACTTTTTATCATGGAAATGAAGGCCAGAAAGGCTTTTAGCCAAAAATAAGGGTGAAGGAAAATCTAATTTGATCATATAATCCTATTGATCCAGGTGAGTGATGGCAGGACTGTTCTGTTTGCCTTTGAAATTCCAAGTGAAAGGAGATCCTTTTTCCCTTTCTGTAGGGAGGAGACCAGCACTAATATTTATCAGCTTAAGCTGGGTTCAGCCAGTTGCTTTCAGCTGGAAACCCCTCTGATGATCATCCATCACAGCTGGAGTCTTGTTGGGAGAGAATTCTGGAACAGGTGGGTCCCACAAGGCAAAACCAGAATGCTTTTTGTCTCTGACAGTATTATCCATGGCCTAACGGGCTTGTCCTGGATTCCCCCCAGCAGGAATGCCATTTTGGCTGTGGGGACATGTGCTGCCAGAGGGCTGGCAGTGAGGGAAGAGCTTGATAAATCTCCGTGTCGTCGCTGTGTCTGGAATCACTTTGGGATTGCAGCACTTCAGCGCCCTAACACTCCCCCTCGGTGTCCCAGCAGCTGCCTTTGGAGCTCTTCTCTCCTTTAGGAGGTGCTCCAAGAAAAGGGAAGGTCCCTATGTGTTCTGCCACCTGTCCTGGCACCCAGCCACCCTACTCTGATCACAAAGCCCAAATCTTGGAAACCCAAAGGGGCACAAATTTCAGTCACAGAGGAAACATCCAGAAAAAAAACATGCTGTGGAGAGGGCACAGCATGGCTGGTCACACACCAGGATGCAGTCCTGGTTTGCTGTGGCCTCTGGCTGCTAGTCAGGGTCTCTCAGTTAGCCAGTGATTTTTTCCCTTGTCCAGGTCACCTGTTGCTATAAGTGGAGCCAGAATGCCTGGGCTCAGATTTGTATCAGGTCCCTCAGGTGTGGTACTTGTGCCTATTGTCACACCAAAGGCAGCTGTCTTAGCTCACATCTGCACAGAAATGAGTTTTTAGTTCCCCTTCCTTCAGCAATCCAGGGAGAATTGAGCAGCCTGTCTTTGGAAAGCAATGCTTACATGGTGAAATGTCCATGTGACCTGTGTAAGGAACTGCCCTGCAGGCCACCAGTGTCCCCCTAATGTCTTTACCTGAGTCCTATTAAACACTTTACATGCAGAGATGTTGACGCACTTCTCACACCATATTGGTGTTTGGGTGAGCAGTTAAGTGCATTATTTTAATTCAGTGATATCCTGGAGGGATTGAATTCTGCACACTGGCATTGTTTCCTGGGAAGAACACACTCACAGGGGATGGCAGAGGTTACCAGGCCTCCCAAATAAGTTAATTTTTATTCTCCTCTGCTACATTTGAGTTATGGGAGAAAAAGATGGGTGAGCAGTGTCAGCTCTGGATAGTCCAGGTGTGCAGGTTGTGCATTTCTATGACTGTGATGGCACTGCCTACAGGTGTCAATGGTCCTGATGCTTCCTGCCACCTTCACCCTTGTGTCTGGCATCCCCACATGTTTTGTCTCCTTCAGTTTTATTCAGTTATTTTCATTTTCAAATCACAGTGTCCTCATGAACCTGCCAGCCTGTGCCCAAGTTGCTGCAGCCGTGTCTTGGGTTTTCTCAGATGATTTTTGGAGGATATGAAAGTAAAAGTATCTGGAGTAGCTTAAGGGACCTTGGCTTCAGGGCTTGTTTTTCATTGACAAAATCCAGACCAGCTTTGGAAAGGTGAGCAAAATTGAAAGGTATGTCAAGAAGAATGCTGAACATTGTTCTGGAAGGGAAAGAAAAAGAATTTGTTCAGACTTATGGCTGGCTGTTCTCAGGAGGGCTGAATTGCAGATCCCTTGTTCTCAACTTGCTCATAAAATATCCTTGATTAATTTAGTAGCAGATCCAAGTGGGAGGAAGGAGAGGGAGCTGTGCTAGTCTTGATGAAAGAAAATCTGCCCGAGGAGCAGAGGAATCCAAGCTGTAATTCCTGCAGAGCTTCAAACATGGCCCTAATTTTGCTGATTCAGAGCCTCTTTTCTCCTAAACTTGGCACACATACCCACAGGCAAATGTGTCCATGTCTTCATTGGTCAGAGTAAAGCAGTGAGGGCTGTGGTAGGGACCAGAGTTCCCAGGACATGGACTGGAAGAGCCTTTCTGGGAGCAGGATGTGGGCTCACATGTGCTCAGGTGCCCTGTGATCTGGGAGAAAAGCCCTAAAAGGGGAGAAAAAAAAAAAAAAAAAAAGAGGCCAGACAAAGCCCTATAGCAGCCTTCCTGGGGCTAGAGAATTCCTGCATTGCCCTGTGACCACCTGCTGCTCTCAGGACTCCTCCCAGGATGTTTTGTGGCTGTCCACTTTCCTGTTTCACTTGCACTGAATTAAATGTATTGATGGGTGTGATTCTTTTCTTGGTTGAAATTTTTGTGAGTGTTCCCTGGACTTGCAGAGCAGATGATGATTCCCTTTTCCCTGCTCTGACCCTGTGAGTTTTCCCAAAGCCTGGGCAAGGTGAGGCATCCCCAAATCCCTGTGCTAGAGACACAGCTGCTGTAGGCTGACAGTTTGGGATAATGAAAGGAGGGAGATCACAGTTTTGCCTCAGGCTTGGAACATTGGAGACCCAGTTAATTTTGATGGGAGTTGTTGGTGTCCAACACCTGTGAAAATGAAGCTTCCAGCATTATACTGCAGGTAAGGAAGTGACTCTGGGTTGGGATCTCAGTGGTGTTTTGTCTCAAATAAGACCTATCGAGTTACAGAAGTTTTTACTTTGGGGGTAAAATGGTGCTTTTGATATTTTCTGCCAGTCTTGTTGCCAAAGGGAGTGATGGTGAGGCTAAATTTGAACCCTTCAGTAGGAGTGGTTAATTAATGCGTTGTTTGTGCTCACTCAGAGTCACAAATCAGCAGGGAAAGGTTTAACATCAGAGGTAAACTGCAAATGTGAGTATCCATTTCCCCAAATCCACAGTCTGTCCCCTTGCTGGTTTATTTATTGTCCTGCACAACCGACTCTCCTGTCGGACAGTTGAGAGTGGCTGTTCTATTTTAGCTGATAATTTGTCTGTGGTTAGGTTTCTCCTGACTGACACCTCCACACAGGAGTCCAGACCCTCCCCTTATGCCGGTGGGAGATGAGGTCATGGATGCCTGCTTTGTCCTGGGAGGAGGCTGTGAGTAAGGAGTCATTTTTGTCCCGTGAAATGCCAGCCCTGGTGCCTGGCTGGGTCTGTCTTGGAGGGGAGGCGGGAGCTGGCAGCCCTTGCTCTGCGCAGAATGTCTGAGGCTGTCCGTAATTTCCTGCTCTCCAGATCCCCCTCCTGCCTGGAACCCACACCCTGCTTTGTTCTGGGTTTGGCCAGCTTGGCGAGGTGCCTTGCTGTGCCGCAGCTCTCAGGACAACAAACCCACCGGATCTCAGCGTGCTCCGGGCCATGGAATTCCGATGCTGGATGGAGCTGGGGTGGTGTCAGTAGGTGGCAGAAACGCCGATCCTGAGGGATAAGGAGCTCCAGGGAAAACGGCCTGGTTTAAATCAGTGTTCAGTGTTGCTGTTCCTGCCATACATCTGAGCTCCTGGTGTTAACTCAGGCTTGAATAGTGCCCAGTTTTGAATTTCACCACCCTGTATTCCCTGCAACAACATCTTTAAATCTTGTGCTTCGTCAGGGTCCTGGAAGAGTCCAATAGCAGCCACTGGGGAAAAGAGCAGAGGAACACAGAGGGCTCTGGTGCTGGGTGCCTTCCTTGTGATATTTGAGATTTTCAGCAGCCTTCAGGAATTCAGAGGTTTTATTTTAAATCATGGTTTCTATTCCTCTTTCAGGTAATTTCCCTAAATTCACAGGTAGCCTAAAGCTTCTGAAACAGTGTAGCACTGGTAATTCTGCTGCTTATACCCACTTTATTTCAAAATACATCACAATAGGCTCTGAAGAGCAGACAGCAGAACTGAGCTGCAAAACAACCCCTCTGTTGTTGTACAGAACCTATGGTAACTTTGAATGGTATGAAGTTTTAATAGGCATTAAATCTTTGTAAAATACCCAGTACAACTCTTGTGTATCTGCAATTAATAAGTAATTCAGCCATGCCAAAGCCAAGCAAGCATAAATCCCCTTTATACCACACTGTACCATCTGTTTAATCTATCTGTGTCAAATATGGCTTGTTTGGGTCTGTCCTTCCACAGGCTGTTCTGGGTAGATTAAATTAAAATTTCTGGTCAGGGAAATATTTTTCTCTTGATGTTTCTAGCTCAGGTAACAAATACGGGTTTGGTGCTAGTTTTTGTAATGCATTTGGTAAACAACTATGTGGTACTCAGCAGAAATATCTTTTTGTCATGGTTGGCCAGAGGGATTTTACAGCTCCAGCACCTTTCCAGCAGTTCGTGTGGAAGAGCTGAGGAAAGAGAGCATCCTTCAGGCACTTGCAGGGTGATAAACACTGAAGTGGGTCCTGTAGATTCATCTATTGCTCAGAGCTTGTTTTCTGTTTGTTCTCTGCTACTCTGGGAAGGCTCTGTTTGCCTGGAACTTGCATTAGGATGGTGGAATGTCAGAAAAGAATATTGAAAAGGACTTGGTTTTCTTTCTGCTCCGTTGTGCCAGTCTGTGTGAGCTGGGAGTGCAAGGAACAGCATTGCAGTGGGGCAAAAATAAACTCTGGGATTTGCAGGTAACGTTTTCTTTTGATATTTTTCCAAAGCTGCTGCAGTGCCCCGTGTCCTTGTGGATTACAAAGGTTGCTGCACTGGGAGCTGCTGTTGGAGAGAAGGAAGCTCCTTTTGGAGCAGAGCTGGAGATTGTGGGCATGGATTTGTGGCTTGGGTTGTGGTGACTTGGGTTTTACTCCCTTTTCTGCCCAGGGGTTGCCTGGTTTTGGAGAATAGAGACCCTTGCAGGGTCCAGAGATCCCTGAGGGGTTCCAGGGCAGGTGGGCCTGCTGGGAGGGGTGCTTGGAGGGAGCAGGACATGTACATCCACATGCTTCCCAGGTTCTGATGGAAAAGGCTCAACTCTGCTGCTCCTGCACTGCCTCTGAGTGTCTGCACACCAGGCTCCAGTGGGTGCCAGCCCACTCCTATGGCTTGGGAATGGGAGTTTTCTCTCTGGGACTGCTGTTAAAGCAGCACAGACACAGCCTGCATTCATCATTCCCCTCTGGAGAGAACTAGAGCACGGAGCTTTTCCTGAGATGCCTGTTTGGAACAAGAACAATCTAAAAATTCTGCATTTTTACTTATTCAGTCACATTACCTCACTCTGCTGCTCACCACCTCCTCTCAACCTTGCTCAGTATTTTTTTGTCTCCAACCTTCACTTGCATGTGCTTTATAGATAGAGAGCCCTGGTCTCCAGACAGCTGAGCCTGCTGTGCAGTGCCATGTGAAGGGAAAGCAAACTCCAGCCATTCAGGAATTAAAATGGCTGAGTCGGAGTGTGGTGAGTGTTAAGATGGAGTCAACCAAGCAGATCGTTCTAGAAATTACAGGGGCTGATTTTGCTGTCCCTGGTGAAGTTATGAGGCTTCTCCCTGTGTGTTGTGTTGGCATTGATGGCATCACTAGTAGAGATGTTTTATTTAAAATCCCAGCTTCGGTGTTTCTATTCAACTGCACATGGTGCAGGAGTAGGAACCAACAACAGGATCCTCTGGAAGTGAAAGGGCAAAGCCATGCTCCAAGGTCTGCTTTAACCTCTTGCTGCCAGCGCCTGGCTTTTCATGGAGTGTATAATAATTGAAAAGCTGGCATAGTGTAATCCTGAGGTTTATATTAAAGCCTCTTACGAGTGCATCACGCATTTCCAAATACTCCCATTAATATATTCTCTTTGAGAAATGCTCTGATCCAGGCGTTCTCTGGGTTTACCATTCCAAATAAGGATGCCTTAATTACTGGTGACCTGATTTGAATATGGGCTGGACTGATTTCATTTAAAGTATTGATTGCAGCGCATTGGATTGGTTATACTTTTGCTTTATTCCTGGAACAGCCACCACACCATCTGTGTGTTGAGGTCTTGTCTTATCCCAATTCCCATCACAAAGGGACACAGCACTGACCTGATCCTTTCAGTTAAAAGTCCAGTTATGCTTTCACATCTCATTCCTCACTTTCACCGGGGGTTCTGGAGTCTGGCGCGTGCATGGAAGCCGCGGAGAGAATGGTGGTCAGGGCTCCAGGAGACATCTGGTCCCATCCCAGACCTGTGTGAGGTCTGGGAGCTGCAGCGGGGCTGCACTTTCCCCAAGGAACTGTTACGCTGCATTTTTGGTAAGGAGAGGAGCTGGGCTTCCTCCAGATCCATGGGAGCTACGAGGGGGAGATCAAAGCACAGCTGGTCAGGAGTGGGGAGAGCATCCGACCACAAATAATTGTTCCAGCTTGAAATGCCAAGTGTCAGTGAATGGCATTTAGAACAACTGGTGGGGTGGGTCTGCTCAAATCTGTTCCTGGTAGGGGTCAGAGAATTACAGAACTGGTTCCACTGCATTTAAAACCAGTGTTGGTTTTGAAATCCTTGAAAAAAGCCAACGTTTCTGGTTGGTTTTAATTTTTCTGCTCCGTGCTCTCATTTGGGCAGGCTTTGAAAGCTTGGAGATTTTGTTTTTGCCTTGAAAGTGAAACAAGGCTCAGGATTTCCCCCGGGAAGCGGAGCTTTTAGAGGCTGAAAAGGCGGCGGAGAGCTTTCTCCTCCGGAGGTTTGTCCTCGCCCAAGATGGCTGTCAGGAGGGATGTGTGGGAGAAAGGAAAAGCAGGAATATCTGGAGAGCTGCCAAGCATTTAAAAGGGCTGTGTAGTAAACAGTCATTAGGTGGAAAATGATCAGGATTAGCGCTTTCTAAATGGCTCCAGGGCTGCTCTGGGTTTTGTTGGGTTGGTTTTTCTAACTGTAAATCTGCAGGTGTAAATCTGAAATCTGTGAGAATCTGATCTTTTTAAAAGTAAAAGCTAAAGAAGGTTCTACCATTTGTTTGCAAACATTCCTTCATGACCATATCACCCCTATTGTATTTATTCTCCCTAGATAATGTTTTAATTCTTATTAAATTAAAGAATCATTAAGGTACGTGAAATAAGATAATATTGACATAAGGCCCAATCTATTCAGTATCCAAGGCAAGTGATCATGGCAAGTGAAGGATGTCTCTTTCTTCCTGTATGGGAATTACTTCATATATTTCCATAACGCAAGACAATTCCAGGCCTTAGTGTTCTGAAATTCAGGGAAAGGTGGAGGTTTTCCATAGGAAGCCCTGAATGCAGGGAATGTGACTCAAGAAACCAGAGAGAACAGGCAGTTGCTTTTTGTGGCAGATGTTGGCTTGGTGGCCGTGACAGAACATGGTGTGAAATGGAGCTTTTCTCTACTTGTCCTTTCCTAATGGCGCATTTTGCCATCTGCATTCCTTTCAGGAAGGGGAGGTGGACACACCCCACTCTTGTGCTGTCTTCAATGTCTCTACCCACGTTGAGTGTAGAGTCATCCTGTCTGAGCTCGTGTAAACAGGAATTATAAAACATTTTAAAACTTTTTTTGAGCTAAAAGTACAATTGTGACTGATAAAGTCGATTTCAGAGCTGTGGGAAAAACGTGTTCTTCATAGATTTGTTTCCAACCCTCCAAATTTACCAGGCTGACTGTTTTTTGAATGGGAACTGAGTGTCTAAATCTGTAATGAGGTCCTGACCTTTACAGGGTCTGTGCTGTGTAAGCCACATTGTTGGGAAGGATGAAATCATTTTTCAGGAAGAATTTATCAGCAGCTGTGGCTTGTGGGAAAGGTGAAGGGCAATGTGAGGTTATCCAGCCAAATCGAGATGTGCCTTGGGTGAGGAGGGAGGGAGCCTAGGTGCTCCTTGATAGGTGCCAGAGCAGAAACTCAGTGGTACCACACACTAGTTTGCAGAGATAAAACCTTTTTTAGTGATTTATCCTCCTTTATAAATGCTTGGAAAAACAATTTCCGAGTGAAATGCACCTTGTTTTGCCATTTTGTGCTGGTGGAAAGAAATCATTCCTGATGTAATTTGAAATGGCAAAACCATTACAGGTCAGTTATGAAAAATGGCCAGTGACTTTCTTGTGTTTTCATATTCACAGGAGCTTTGCACATTTCAAATATTTTGCATAATTAATTTAATGGATCAAGGTTCAGAAATCTGGATGGGACTGGGGTACTTTTGCAGGCAACTTAACCTGAGTGAGATTTGGACTCTGTGCACTGGGCAAGCAGCAGTCTGCAAAAATGCTGAGCAGGTGTTGTTTGCCAGAAAATAGGAAAAAAGGTGAAAATTATCAGGTATTTTGAATACTGAGAGATTTAATCATGGATTCTAATTGCTGGGGACTTGGCATGATGTGTCAGGTTTATTTTCTGGGCCATGAAGTAAGAATGAAATTGTCTGATTGCATTTGAAAGTTGTTTGATAATGAAAATAACAGCCAAGATTGTATTCAAATATGAAATTAATATCAAGTGGCATTTATAGAACTCTGAGGAGAGATTGTTACTGAGAGGAGACAAGTGAAGATCAAAAGTTATTGGTTTTTGAAGGAGGAATTCTGGAATATTCTTCCAGGATAGCACACATAGTTATCTTATTAAAAACTCCAAAAGCAAACAGGTGATAGAAACAATCTGTAAGATCCTGTCTAGTGGGGAGAGCTCCATAAATCTTTAACATCTGTACCCAATTACTGAGCTTCTTGGACTTTTTTTTTTCCTGTAGTGCACATTTCTCACTATGAACTAATAGTACATAATAATAAAGTGCTGGGTGTCTGCCAGCACAAACAGGGCTTTGGCGAACTTTCCGAGTGTTTGTGGAAGTAGAAAAGCAATGCAGCTGTTGGGCTGGGGCTTTGCCAGCTGAGGATCCATTTCCCAGACAAAAACCTCAGATCAGAATGAAACAGTAATCGGATATTTTACATATCACGGCTTTATGCAGGTTTTTCCTCGGTGTTGTGATGGTGGGGTTTGTGGACAGGTTTTGGGCTTTGCACCTGGAGTGATCACACAGTTCCAGTGTGTTTCCTTGTGGTTCTTCCGGTTCTAAGAGACGTTGGGGCTCTTGGGGTGACAATGCTTGATACAATTTCCCTGGGAAGTCAATGCAAAGGACCATAAAGCTTTTGGACCCTGTGACTGTTGTTTTGTCCCCATTCCCCTTCCCTTTCCCGGGGTGCGCAGGGCGGGTTCTGTGCAAGCCAGGCCATGTTTACGTGTGGCCAGAAGCTGTTTGGATCCAAGTGCCAATAACAATAGTCGGATGCTTTGAAGGAGCCAATGTCATTGGTGTGTTTATTTGCCTGTTTTACTTGGAGAATCCAGAGCTGTGAATAACAAGCGCTTCGGAGGACGACACCTCGTGCTCTGGGCTCCTCTTATGGCCCCCGGGGAGCTGAGGAGCCCTTCTCCTGGCCCTGGATCCTAGAAAAGGCCTTTGGCTGGCTGTGTAGCCAAGGTCCAGGCTGGAGGGATTGGGGCTAGCCAGGGCTTGTGTCCTGGCTGAACTTGCTGAACTCACTGGGAGTAGCATCTTGGGGATGGTGGACAAGACAGCGTGCCAAGGATTAGCAAACTGACATGGAAAACCTGGAAAGAGTCATCACTATATCACATATAAAATGATACATATCTCTTATCTCACATGAATCAGCACACAAGGATGTGCACTAAAATATTTATACAGAAAAAAACCCAAAAAACTCAACCATAGTGGAAACATCAAAGAACCAAAATACTGACCCGAGTTATTTAAGATGTAGCTTATTTTGGGCTTTTGCTTCCCATCTATCATCTTATTTCCCAGGGTTTTACATTCTGGCCCATGTGCTTTCTCCTCCCAGGATGCATCTCAAATTGTTTGCTCACAGATGTTCTGAATAACAAATTGACTTAATTTAGATGGCATTAAGGCTCTTTAACCCATCTCAAAGGGCAGGGAAGCACTGAGGACCTACAGGCATGCATTTTAAATGAAGGCAATAATGAGATAGATTTCTTTTCCTTGCCTGAGTATTTTATCTATGCATCAGATGAAAGTTGGAGGGGAAAGGTTTCTGTTAGTCTTGTCGGGAGTTGGCAAAAAAGAAATGTGAAGAATGTAGAAAGGAATTAACAGCTGGTGTCCATTTAAAACTTGCATGAGGGCAAATGCAGGCAGCCTGCTTAGTTTTACCTGTTGTCTTCCTCTGGTCAGTGCCCCCTAACCCACTAAAGGTTTAGTTTAGAGGCGAGGAGACCAGTTTGGATGTGGTGCTCTTGACTCCCCTGCCAAGAAGTGGATGATGTGTGTCGTGTGTCCCCTGGAGAGGATGAGACACATTCCCTGCTCTTTGGGAAGCAGTGGCTCAAGCTGTGCTTGGTTACTTGAATCAGGAATCTTGTTAGCCTGATAGGATCGTGCCTTACGCTGTCTGACTTGGTGATTGACTTGTGTGACTGGTGACATTTCCCTCTTTTCCTGGGGAAGGATCCTTTTCCAGACAGCTTTCAGCCATGTTTCTGGTGTAGCCTAGCCAAAGACGTGCATGTGCGCTCACTACTGCTGCAGGCTGTGCTGATCTGCAGAACAGTTCTTAACATCCTTGTTTCAAGTGGGTGCTTGGTATCAAACTGCTCCACTTCTCAGTTCATTTCCCAACCAGTTCTTAATCCAGAGAAATGCTGGCATTCCCTCACCCACAGTCAAGTACTGTCTTCATCTCCCCAAAACCAAATTTGTCCCCTTCTGTTGGCTATTCTGGATTTATTTTCATTCAACAGAGAACAGTTAGAATCCATATGGTACCTATAAAATATTTCACTGCAAGAGACAAAGCTTTGCATGATCCTGGCTGTGACTTGGGCTCCAGCATCTGAAGGAGGTGTTAGTTCTGGAGCAGGCTTTGATGTGCCTTCTCCGAGACCACCACGCTGTCCAAATCCGAGTTCTTTTTTAAATTCCTCTTTACTAGGCCAGCTCTTTGTCCAGACCTCAGGAGCTGATTGACCATCTCTGGCTATAGCAGAGCTCACTCAGCGAGGGAGGTCTCAGGAATCTCTGGTACTTGGAGCAGTACCTGGGTGGGAGCAGGTGGATCATCTTGGCATTGCTGTGGGGTAATTAGTGCTGTCTTATGTCTCCTCTTAATGAGAGTCTCTGGGTGTCTGGGCTCGGGGCTGCTCCTTCCTGGGTTGTTGCTGGAGCTGCTGATACCAGCTGTTGCTTCAGCTCTGTTGCCTTATGGAGGGTGTCAGCAAATCCTTCCCCATTCCTGCCCCCAGAATCCGGTTTTTGTTGTTTGTTTGGGTTTTTTTTGTTTGCTGTTTCCAAACCTGCCGACTGAGTAGCAGGTTATTTCTTCCAGGCTGTCCCTTTAAATTGATTCCCTGCTCTGCCTGCCTGGCTGTGAATTGTCGCTAATAAACAGAGTCCAGGACAAAAGCCTCCACAACAAAACATCCTTTTCTCCCTGGGCGTCTCCCTGGGTGCGGTTTCCCACCGCTGCTCTGCAGTTTGGGGGCAGAGCCAAAGCAGCTCAGTCTCATTCTTCCTCCCTGGAAGTTGTCACCAGGCAGCCTCCCCCGACCAGCAACTCCGAGCAGGGAGGAGATGCCTGTGCCAGTTTCTCCTCAATTTCTCCTCCTTGGCTGGGAGCGATGGAGCCTTTCCCTGCCCTTAAATAAAACCGTCCAACACGGAGGAGGTTTGCCTGGTCATAGATCAGGGTAGCTTGACATTACTCCCTGGTTTTGTGCCCTGTCCCTCAGGGACACTCCCGGATTGCCAAGCCGTGAGTGTGCTCAGCCTCCCACGGCTGCATCTTGTTCTGGCTGTGCTTCAGCTCAGCACTGCGGCATGACCCAGGTGGGCGTCGCAGCCTCCTCCCTGTGGGAAGGAAACTCGCAGGGATGCCGGGAAGGGAAGATGGGCAGAGACTCTGGCTCACTCCCACTCATCCACGGGTTGAACATCTGTTGGTTGGGCTGGGACCTTGAGGAAGGGTGGGGTGTGGAAGTGGAGGGGGAAAGTAGAAGGGCAGGGGAGACAGCAGTTAGTTGGCTGGTAAGCCATGCCTGTTTACTTGGCAGCCCTCATCCTGTAAGGAGGTCAGAGCTATCGCATCTCGGCTCCCGAGACGGACCGCGGGGCAGGAATGTGCTCCGGATGGAAGTGTGTCAGTGCCTGGAGTCAGCTCGGTAGCAAGGGCAGGCTCGGGGGTGCTCTCCTAAATGTCATCCAGGGCCATCGTTTCTGTGTGAGACCCCCCTCAGTAGGAGTGGGAAGAGGTGCAGAAACTCCAGTCCCAGACCCATGGCACAGCACCTCCAGTCCCTCTTCCACTCCCAGAAACTTGGCTGTAGCTCTCTTTATTTGAATTAATACAACAGATGTAAACTGATATCAATAAATTATGTGATCACACAGGCAATTGCAGCATTTCTTGAATGACCCAGTAATGTCTGAGTTGTCCATTTTTTCCCCGAGGAAAGTTTCCTTGGAGGTTGCAAACTAAGGCACTGTCTCCATGATGCCCCTCAGCCAGGTGCCACCTGGCACTGCCAGTTTGCTGTCCAAGTAAACAGTGATGTCACCGAGGGCATTCAGGCTGCCTGGGACTTCCTGCCAAGGGAGGGTTGTGGCCAGGGTCAAGATGTGAAGCTTTTCCTGCACGGACAGCAGTGCCCCCATCCAAAGGCGAGCCAACTGTCTGGCAGGCCGGAGGTGGCGGGAGCGTCTCCACTTTCAGTCCTTCCCTGACACACAGCAGGTACCCAAAGCTCAGAGCTCTGTTTCTTGTAAGCTGGGTCATGAGAGAGCAGAGACCAGAAAATGGGAAACTCCTTTCCGACGGCACCTGGTTTTCATTGGAACTCGGCTTTGCGTGAGCACTTGAAAAATACTAAAAAAGACTTTTTTGTTTTGTTCTGCTGAAGAAAAAGGTAAATGCCACTCTAGATAATTGCCCTGTATTTTCACATGCTTTTGGTGAAGGTCAACCCACAGATAGCTTCTAGAACAGGGTGATACTAAATATTGTCCTTTAAATGCTCAGTGACTGTGGAAGGAATTTTTTGAGTAGTTTCTTTGGAAATGTCTTGATAAATAGTGAAATACATCAGTTTCCTTCCTGCCAGATGAGTTGTTCCTGGTGTCCTCCACCAGTCCATCCGCAAGTACTTCTTAGAGGTGTTTGGAAAGTGGATCTTTGCCTTGCTCTGTGATCAGGATGGAGAAGGCTTCTAACAACTTTACAAGGTGGTTTGGTGAAACAAGGTCCCATCTCCATGGCAGGTCTCTATGAAGACTCCTTGTCTCCTCCGTGGTAGCTGTGAAACAGCTGAGTCGTGCTAAAGCTGAGGGGTGGATCAGAGTAAAGGTTATCTTGAGTGAGAGCCTACGTCAGAAAAGTCCTGCCCGTGCTTCTAGAAGGGACTCAGCTGACCTGGAGCCTTTTTGGTTCCAGCTCCAGTTCATTTCCTCTTGTGGATTTCATTTGGGTTACAACCCAGAGCACCCTTTGTGGTATGTGCAGACAACATATTGTTAATCCTACCCAGATTTTTAATCACTTTATATTAATTTACCACCATCAGAAGGTTTTTGCTTTTACTTTCTTTTATTAATCAAAAAGTTCAGGCAATTCCATGGTCAAAATTTCCTCTCTAGGAATTTATAGTAAAATAAGTGCATAGGCTGTAAGAGCTGAAGGACTCTCGGGCTGCTGACAGTCATGTTCCTCAGAAAAAGGACTGGCATGCCAGCTGCTGACCCCACAGAGCAGAGCACACAGGTGTGCACCAGCACATACTGGTTGTCTTGTAAAGCTCTCACAACATTCAGGATGCTATTCTAGTCCCAACCGGAACATAATCCCTGGGTTTGCTGCTCATTCCTCACTTTTCAAAGTGACCAGCTGTGTTTGCACCAGAAGTCTGCAAAGTCTGAAGAGCAGATTCAATTAAAACTCATGAACTGGCACTTGAGTTTTCCTCAACACACTTTGCAACCCTAGGCTTTGGAAAAGGCACCTTCTGGATGGGTTGCCCTACTCAGAAATGCAGCTCCTTCTGAAAATGGGTGGAAAAACTAATAATTGGGATATAGAAGTTATAAATAATACAAGAATGGGGGTGGAGAGAGAAACTGCTGAGCTGAGCTGGTCCCCCAGATTTTTTCCAGCTAAGCCATTTGCGTGGTGGGACATTGCCAGCAATCCTAATAATTTCAGGGTCTGTCTTTCACTGACACAGAAAGGACTAAGAGGATGATGAAAGTGTTTTTTAAAAGCAAGTGACCAAGAGCTGAATGAATTGAAATTTACTGGAATTTCTTTACTGACTTAGCTAGAAGCAGAAAACAGGATGGAAGGTTTAGAAAATGCCCAGCTGATGGTTCATAAGATTTTTTAGGTCCTGAGTTACATCTCTTTTGGCTGTGTTGGATAAGGAGGTGGTTTGTGAGTTGGAGTGAAGCTGTATTTAATCCATGGATCTCACTAGACCAGCATGGACTATCTCATGATGTCCTCATTGGACAGTTGAACCGAGCTCTTACTGTTTAAATACTACTAACCTTGCCCAGCAGTGCTTGTTTAGGGAAAACCACAAACACACGAGGAAAGAGGTTGAGTACTCTGTGTTTTGCTTAAGAACTAAATAAGGAGGTTGCATTCTTTGAGCTGGTCCCAGTGCTCACAGTAAGTGGAGTTTTCTTCTCACAGCCCTCGTGGGTTTTTGTTCTTTGTGTGTAACTCCAGGCCCTGCTGGATCCCCATAGACTTTCCCTTTCAGTAGGGATGCAGGAATACCACTCCCTAGGAGCTGCTAATGGCTGAGACAGAGCCCTCCCCTCAGCAGCTTGGCAAAATGTGTTTTGCATTCTTCAAGTGATGAGGGGAAAAGGAAGGGCAGTCCCAGAAGGAATTCGGTGCTTGCTCCACCCTGAAGTGTTGTGTGTGGTAAGTTCAGTTCTGCTTCATCTTTGTACTCCTCTTTATTAACTTCCTTCCAAAACCAGCCACTTCCTACCTACAGTGTCTCAGATTTTTTCTGGTTTGGTCTGCTCATGGTTGGTATATAGTTGGTGGTGGGGAATGGCCTTCTTTAGAGGATGGTTCAGAGGCAACGTCTATCCTGGGATGTTCCACAGGGAAATACAGAAGCCTAGAGAGTCTCACCCCACAACTTCTATTATGTGTCTTGGATGAAATCCATATGAAGCCTTTTTCTACCTTCTTGGTGTTTTTAGGAGGCTCTCCAAATAATGTTAGCAGATCTTGGGTTGTATCCTCAGCTGGATGGAGCTACCTCACATCACAGAGGGCAAATTTGGACCACATGTATCAATTAAATTATTCTGGAGTCTTCAGGTTAAGATGTTGGAGTCCAGATCTGCTGGTGATGGATGAGAAACTGGGCGAAACTTTGTTGCTTTAAGTGTAGAGAGAATCAGACACAAAGTTTTAATGGTCCATGCTGGAACTGAAAGGTTTGAAATAGAAATTTGTGTTTTTAAATAACGTATTTTCAGTCATTTTGAGTTTCTCTGTGCCCTTGGTGCCCTTGGTTGTGTTTGGTTGTTGGAATCCTTGTCCCGTGTGGGGCATGTGGTGCTGGGTGTGCATCAGTCACCCCTGCTGGCAGCACCGGGGGCTCCAGTAGGCGAGGCTGTGTCTGTTTTCAGAGAGCAGCACAAACACTTTTTGAAGTCGTTTCAGTGCTTATTTAATTATGTACCCATCTCCCAGCTAGAGTGTGATATCCTGGGGACCTCAGAAGGAAAATAAGAGCCTGGAATCCACTCTTAACTCCCTGCTCTTTGGAGTGATAGTTTATCTGTGATGTGGGAAGCAGACCTCCCTCGTGAAAGACAGGCTGCCTGATGTTAGTGACCTTTGCACTTTTTTTCAGCCTGTATTGGGAATAAAGAGGTTTCAGTCTTGCCTTGTTTGTGCATTCCTGAAGTGCCCCACACGCTGATTATGGCATTTGGTAGCGTAGCACAGCCTGTCCCCGCTTTGCAGTGACCTTTCAGGGTGCTTTGGGCTGTTAGGCTCCACGTCCTGGAGCATGAACAGCCAGAGGAGTCAGCACCACAAAGTGGGTTGCCTTGGGAAGCAAAGACATGGAGCACTTTTGGGTTGGAAAATGTGGAAACAGTGTGGTTCTGTTTGTGGAAGGAAAGATGGGATTGGGAGAGGAGGAGAGGGGATATTGGAGGTCAAGGGAGTTACAGCCTTGTTGAGTTACTGCCTTTATTATTTTGGGGTTGGTTCAGCAGCTGAAACAACAAGCCAGAACATAAGTGAGTGTGCTGTCCTTGCTGCTCTGTCAGGACAGGAGTGCTCCTGTCCCTGGAAATGTGCTGCAGCTCATGAACACGGGGGCTGAGCAGGGAGAGAGGCTGGAAACACCTCCTTGGCCTTCAGGCTGAGAAATGGCTGGAATTGGGACATGCATTTTTCAGTCTTTCTAAGCTTTATACTCAGGATTTCAGTTTCTCAGTCCAAGGGTTCTGTACAACTCTTGAGTTTCTACACAGTGTTTTGTACATACTTGCAGAGTTTGACCTGTTAGGGTGTTTGATGTGTATGGCATCCAGCCCTGAGCCTCTCCCAAGGTGCCCCTATTGACCTCTGACCAGGCCACTTTCCTCTCTGTTGAAGCTTAAGGTGAGAATTGCACCCTGTTGGGGCAGGGTGGACCCTGAGAGTTTAGAGGAACTTACATTCTCCAGCTTAAATATTGGTTTAAAATGACCTTTTAAAAAAATTTTAGATGTCTGTTGTGCTGCTGTTAGGAGGGAGCTGAATGTTGCTCAGGATAAATGCAAAGTTTGGTTACATTTTATCTCATTCTCCCTCTTTTTATTAATAATCATTGCTCTGAAGTGAAGAGCTGGACTGGTGAGATGGTCTGAGCCATCAACAGGAGCAAAGGATAGACGGGGAGGGAAAGTATCCTGAAAAGAGGATAATGGAATTGCTTTCTGTGCTTGTCCAGCCTTGGTTGCAGAGGGCTACCAGAAAGGAGGCAGTGTGTAATTTTGGTTACTTGGAAGTACATATCTGATCTGTGGGACCAGGACACCGTTCTCTTTGTCACAGAAGTTGTTTCCATGCTTGTCACGAGACCCATGTGCTCTGGTGACCTGGAGATGGGAGTGTCTATGTCCGCTTTTCAGTCCTGTCACACATTCAGTGGGAGTTAAAGATGAATTTACAATTTATCTTTAATGCCAGGAAAGCTGCAATAGGTTGGGCTGTGTGTTAGCCAGGGAACAGTCTATTTACATAAGCCATGAGACCATTTGGGGATTGCTGTTCTAACTATATTTTCTTCAATCACAACACCATAAAAACCTCTTGACAATCCTTAGTAAGAGTAACATGAATCTAACTACAGTTTAGCATGTTTCCTGGAAGAACAGTAACTCTTGAAAAAACAATGTTTACTTTAAAGATAAATGTAACTATTAGGAAGTAATTCCAGATGTGTGGTTATGGCAGAATTTCAGGGATTATAGTCATAGGCTGTTTAGTGAATTATATGATTGCATTTAAGAGTAGCCAATGAATTTTTATAAAATGAATTCATTCTTCAGATGGGCCGAATAGAACTGTTTATTTTCTATTATCTGACAAACAAACAGAGCAGAATCTGGTCTATTTATGAAAGTAAATACAAAAGGTCTGACCCCTGGATGTGGCCTTTGAAAACTGTCTGAGAAAATGGTTTTCCTGGTAGCTGATTTTTTTCTTCAGGCCATTTCTTCTTTTTGAAGATAATGCCAATCCCCCGCCCTCAGATTATGCAATAGGTTTTAAGGAATGCTTTGAAATGAAATGGTTTGATCTCTTTTGTCTCATGAGGTCATCCAGCATGGTACCCATGGCAGAAGGCAACACAGTTATATTTCATCAATGAACAAGAAGTTTGGGAATTTACAGATCTTTCTTGGCCCATCGTGGCAGGCCTGTGGATTCAGGGCCTGGAGCAGTTCCATGCTGTTTATTAGTTCACCCCTGTGCCTGCTTATCCCTGGAATTGCCTGCTAACATCTCCAAACCAGGTGCACGAAGCACTGGCAGATGAATTTAAGAGGGTGTGGTCTAACTGAGAAACCCCAGTGCCTGCTTTCTCTGGTTTTAAGTCCTATGTGACATCCTAGAGTCACTCTGAATTGTGAATAGTAATGAAACTGTGACCTTCCATTTCTGAAATGCCTTGTTCCCAATGTGTTTATCCAATCTGAGAGTGGGTTGGCTTGCAGGATGCTGCTTGGGATGTTGGCAGCTGAAATTCCTGTTATCTCTGGCTCTCTGCACACAACACCATTTCTTTATTAGAGGGGCATTTCAGCTTAAAGCCAGGCCAGGATGTTTAAGTGACAAAGGTTGTTCCTGCTGGAAAATGGGCTTCCCTCTGTTCCTGTGCTCCGTGGTGATCTCTCTGTGGGTGTTGGTGGGCGCTTCATGCAGAGGCTTAAAATAAATCTGTAAATACATGTGTGTTACATGTATGTGTGTGCCACATACACACACACACACACACACACACACACAGACACACACACACACATACAGAAGGTTTGCAGCATGATCCTTCAAGTGCAGGGCTGGTTTCACGGGTGGATTACATTCAAGGTCATTAACAGTGGACTCAGCTACATTAAAGACTCCAGGAAAATTCCGAACCATTTTCCCCTGTTACTCCCTGGGCAGCTGCTGGTGTTGTTCATGTCAGATCGGGACACCCTTAATGCAGACACAAGATGTGCTGCTGTAGCTCGTCCCAGCTGCAGGACCTCCATCCCTGCAGTCAGGAGCCTTGAGGTTTCTGCCGGGGCTGGTGTTTATCTTCCCTCCCCGTTCCCAGAGGCACCAGCGAGTTGTGCTGGATCAGAGCTGCAGCAGGACTCAAGAAAAGCTGTTTTCCAGCAGGGGCTGTAGGCGGGGGCTGCGTGCTCTGTAGCTGGGTCTGTCTTTGGAATCAAGATTCCGTTGTGTTCTCCTCACCTCGCTTTGCTGCAAGGTGCTTATTTTTATCCCTGCAGTGTTTTCCTGCTCCCCTGCTCCGCTGTCCCTGTGGCAGGGAGCCGCATCCCAGAAAAGGGAGCCTGATGTCAGGGAGCGAGGCACTGCTTTTATTAGAATCAGAACAAGGATGCAGGTTTCCCAGCCCTATAGGTGTGGGATAACTGGCCATTTCATGCTCAATTTAGCTTTATCTGGGATAGATTTTGCTTGTGTGATGCTCAGGAAGTGTGGGAAAAGTGATAAAGCACAAGTTAGAATTCAATTTATTCTGGATCGAGTTGCGTGTGTTTCTAAATAGCAGTGACACAGAAAAAAATTAAATCCCATGGCTTGTTCCATCTATATTAAATTACATGTCACTGCATCCCGATTTTGGGGTCACTGCTTTTATTTTTACGGTTGGAGCTGCAGCTTTTCCAGTGGCACATCTTCTCTTCCTTGAGCACCGGTGAATATGGAAAAGATGGAAAATTATGCTGTCGACCAGCCTGTTCCCACTCGTTGTTTATACCCTGGTTGCTCCGTGGATTTAATTGGAATTAACCCTGATTTCAGCCTGTGTACGGGGATCAATGGGAGGTTTTTGTCTAGGCCTGGTGCTCAGTGAGGATCAGCTGGTGAGTGCTGTGCAGAAACGCTCCGAGTGGGCTTTAATCCTTCCCCCTGTCTTTGCTCCGTGCTTTTGTTTGTTCCCAGCAGCAGGATCCGGCCGGAGCGGCCGATCCATCCCCAGCTCCTGCGGGATGCGCCGCGGGAGCATCGTCCCCACGACCTTCCCCAGAGCCAGTTTTCCTCGCGTTCCCTCGCTCTGTTGGCAGCTTCCCATGACTAAAGCGATTCCTTCCCACCTTTGGTGAAGGTTGAACACTGGCACTCAGCCTTCGGTAACAGCTCCTTATGTAACAGCCTCCCCAGCGCGGCTCCGTTCCCGTTTCTGCGCCAAACGCCGCGATCTGTCCGCGCGGAAACACGGGACGGACCTGCCGTGGGGCGGGCACGGGGGACAAACAGCCGGCTCTGTCATCCCGGGCCCGGACGGGGAATTAACGCCGCTGGTGGGCCACGGCAGCCGCGCAGTCTGTCGCGCGCGAGGTGGGTTTATGTCGCGACATGCGGGTGTCGGGAGGGGCCGGGCCGGTAGGTGGCGCCAGCGCGGCGGCGGGGAGGGCCGTGAGGGGCGGCCCCGGACTCGCCGTGAGGGCGGGCTCGGCCCCATCCTAAGGGGCGGCCCCGGCCCCGCCCTGCGCTCAGGAATGCCCGGGAGGGCGGTTCTGTGGCTGCTTTTTTTTTTTTTTTAAAGATATTTTAAAACAAGAAAGTGAGATAAAAGAGAGAAAAGACAAGAGAGGCCCCGAGCGGGGCGCCGTGAGTGGAGCGCGCGCCCCGCCCAGGTAAAAGGGCGGCCCTCTGGCTCGCTCTTGCCCATATATTTAACTGCATTTCTGGTAATTATTGTGATTTGCAAAGGTGAACTGTGTGTTTCTGTGTTTCTGAGGAGCACAGGTTGCTCCTCATGGTCTCTCTGAGCACTGACTGGTAAAGGGGATGCTGAGCACTGTTCCCACTGGGCTCACAGCTGTGTAAAACCTCCCTCCTCCTCCTCCTTCAGAGGTGTCTGCCTCTCTTATATGTAGTACTGATAAATGCATGCAAATCCTAATCAGAAAAAGAGAATAAATATGCAAACAGCACCCTGAAAGAGGAGAACCTCACCCCAAGGGTTGTGTTGGCAGGTGCCATGTTGTTCCGGCAGAGTTCAAAGTAATGCATCATTTAGTTGGTTTTATCTGGATTAGTTCATAAATAAATTGCCAGGACCAGTCACAAAGTCAGTATTTGCATGTGGAGACAGAAATATTTCTTCAGATCCATGTTAAAAGGCTTTTGCTTGTCAAATGCTTATGTGGCTTTTTAAGAATCTGCATTTTTTTCCCATCAGTATTTGCATCATTTTGTAAAGGTGTTGAGGTTGTCTTTGTGCTTGAGGTTTCTCTTAGCTGAATTATCCACAGCTCCATGTGCTTTAGTCAATACTCACAGATCTCTAAAGCCAATGGTCTGCTTTTGAAAATAACAGTTGTGGAAGTATTTTACCATTCCATCCACATTCCACTTTATGGAGCTGAATGTGACAATTCTGGATGTGTGTATGCAGCAAAGTGTCTGCCTTTGGTAAAGTACTTAATTTTTAAAGAATATTTGTTCATTCATTGGTTCTCTGAAGCACTAATCATTATCTGATCTGTTCTTGAGCTTGTGCTTCAAGTAAAAGTCACTAGTTTTTGAAAACAGAACTTCTGAGCTTGACTTTTACGACTTTCTTCCAATAGATACGTACCATCTAAATGATTATTTTGATGTGTTTTTCTTTGACAGAGGGTTTTAAGAAGAATCTGATGGTGAGGAGAGGCTAAGGAGGAGACTCAGGATGACGACAACAGTAGCGACAGATTACGACAACATCGAAATCCAACAGCAGTACAGCGATGTCAACAACCGCTGGGATGTCGACGACTGGGACAATGAGAACAGTTCTGCTCGGCTGTTTGAGCGCTCCCGCATCAAGGCCCTGGCTGGTAAGCACTGCCCTCAGATTTGGGAGGGAAAAGAAAAGATGGATAATAAAGCTCTACTTCAAAATACCTCCATCTGGAGGTGTGCAAAATGTCTCACTTGTCCTGTAAAGGAGGAATGTGGTAGGTGGAGGTAGTTGTCATGTAGTAATGAATGATGGAACTACACATTCTTTCTGAAATACTTGCTGTCTTGTGCTGAATTCCACTCTCATCAGCAGAGAAATGAAACTGGATTAGATCTTTCTCCTTTGAACCATTTGATTATTGCGTATTAAAGGCTGTACATTAAAGGCTGTACATGCGTGTACCGCATTTGTTTATAGAACAAAGAGATGATGTCATGTCCTCTCAGCTCTGAGTCACTGCCCTGCAAAGCAATTTTTATGCGTTCTGTAAATGATTTCCTGACTTTATGGTAGCATGCCCACATTTCTGCCCTCTGAACAAAATGCTTCGACAGTGTGGGACAGGCACAGAAAACAGCTCAAAAATATGCTGAGCATTCTGCTGGTGAAATCTGAGCTCCAGGGATGGTTTTAAACCAGACACTTCATAAGGTGTTGGGACAGGTTTATTAAATCAGCTGCACTGAGACAAAGGTATCACCTGTTCCATTTGTGATTCCAATGGGACTGGGTCCAGAGTGCAGCGTGCCCTTTCTCCTCTCCACTCCAGCCATGGGGATGCATTAGATGCAGAACACCTCTAGGTGTGAGGCGCAGGGAAGGATCAAGTGTGGAGCTCAGCAACAGGGAAATGAAGTAGTTCATGCAGGTGGGCAGAGAGCAGATCACATAACTCTTCCTGGAGATAGTAATGCTATTGACTTAATGGAGCTGCTCACAGAGACGGGATATGTGTTAAATTTTGCTGCCTTTAATTACAGCAGTTCCCATCACAGTGTGCGTTTGGAATGACAGGGAAAATGCCTGTGCTGAGTGGGGTCAGCAATAGCCTTCTGGTACCTGTGGTGATAGACCAAATGAATCTCAGCTTGGGTTGCTTTGTTTTCATAGTTTACTCTTATTTGAGGAAGAAGCTGTGTTTTACTCCTGCCACATTAGTTGTTGTAGGTTGTATCCTGTTCCTTGGGCGGGAAATGCTTTTAGTATAAAGCTCATGAGCCATGTTTGGGTCCCAGATCTCACCTTACTGCAGCTGCTTATTCCACTTACTTTTATAGCAAGGAGAGCTCCCCACCTGAGTAATGAATAATAAACATGAAACTCTTATTTCAAGGAGAAGTAATGTAAGGAAAGTACTTGAATTATTTAGCTAGCCTAAAACACATACCAATGTCAAAGCAAATAATTTTGCTGAAGATTCGATTCAGAGGTGTATTTAAACATTTTCCCACAGCATGGTGTATTTATTTTTCTTCTGAATAAGCATTACTCATAGTTATTTTAATTTGATGCATTTCCATACCTGTAATTCTCTACAGTTAGTGCTGAGAATGCTCTGTGCTGCCAAAACTTGGCTTAGCATCCTGCACTGCTGCAGCACTGCTTGAAAGCTTAATCATGATGCAGGGCGAGAGGAGTGAGGAGAGGTTTGTATTTCAAACCAAGGTTATAGTTAAAGGCTGAGCCGTGGTACTCCTGGCACTGTTCAACATATGTTTTTAGATATGCTGTGTGGTGGGTAATCTTCCCTTGCATTACCTCAGGAAGGCACTGGCAGGTTTTCAGCAGTTGCAGCCTGGAGCTGGGCTGGCAATAATCTTTGTCATTGTCCTCTTTCAGTGGAGACAGGCCCTTTCTGGAAAGGTGTTCTGTGATTCAGCTGCATGTCACAGGACCGGGCACGATGAGCGCTGGGGAAAGCCTGGTGCACACACAGTGACGCTGGGGGATGTCAGCAGGTCCTTCTGGGCCCTGCAACCCCTGTGTTTGGCTGGCTGTTGCACCATCACTTCCCTCTGTGTGAACTTCACTGCTCTCTGAAGCAGAGGTAGTTGTGCGGCACCTTTGGGGTCTGGATTTACTGAGTAACCCTTCAGTTTGACTTGGGTGAGCACTGGCTTTTTTTGTGGGCATGAGCACCTTCCCACATCTCCAAGACTGACCACCTTCTGACAACAGCATTTCTCTCTCCAGAGGTCATGGAAAGGTTGTATCTAAAGACTGCCCGTGGCTGTCCCCTTGCAGTATGTCAGTGACAACATACAACAAAAGACTATCAATGTCCTGCAGTCTATGAAGTACTAATTATTATCCCCGTGTCTAATATGGAAGGTTTCAAATGAGTGCACCAGGCACTGATTCCTTATTTTTCATGTCCAAGATGCAAGCTGCTGTATTCCGAAGTAGAAAAGCCGTGAGCATGTTACACTGCCTGACTGATGGCTATGTACTCTCTGCTGGTGCAGGCATCTTCTTTCCATACTCTTCCACAAGCTGTGAAGTACTTCTTTGGCAGAGCTTCCATCTCATGTTCATTCTACTTCACTGTAGTTGAAGTGAAACTTACTTCATTTAAGGTAAAGTAAGGAAAAGAGGGAGGAAATAAGAAGTGAAGTCTGTAGCCAAAGTCTGATACTCCACTGTAGAATGAATCCCAATGGCCCTACATTCCATCAGGATGTTGAAATATTTAAACAGCAAAGGCAGGAGGTGGTGGTCAGAATAATCTGTGATCGGAACAATGTCCTGGAGGAAAGCTCAGGTAAAGCAGGTATGATACAGTAATAGTAGAAAACCAGTGTTATTAGTACAACAGCTGATAACTGATGTTATTAAAGTGGTCTGCGTACCATGAAAACCAGAATGTGAAGGGTTGTTTTGGTTTAAAACCAAGAAATTATCTGGGAACTCAACTTTCAATCAGAATCCAGATTTGAAGGGTTATGCAACCAGATTGGTTGCCATTCATGTTGAACTAACTCACTCTGCAACTGATATGAGAAGAAGATAACTGATCCTTCTTCTCCAAGTAAGGTATCCCACTGTAGGAAATCATCTTTCACCTGTCCTTGTTCTCCGTGGTTCTTTGGAAGGTCTTGCTGGAAGCCCAGGTAATTCTACCTGCTCTGTAGGAGCCAAAAAGATATCATGTTTGTGCTAGATTCTTCATTCACAAATCCTCAAGGGTTGGATTTCGTCTGTCTAGGACCATTAGCTAACAAGACTTGTGCATCTCCTTGGTGCATGAAGCTCTTGCAAAAACCTCAAGAAACAGTTCAGTTGTTCAGCAGAATTTTTCATGCTCAGCCTTTGGGCTGTGACATTCAGGTGTGCTGTGTTGCCAGCTCAGGTGCTGTTTTCAGGTAGTGTGAGAGTTGTCATGTCCAAAACTTTCCGTTTCTTTAGTTAGCTAATTCAGTATTAAACTTGGCTACGGTTACTCGCTTTTCTGCTCATTTGTATTTTGCCCTTTTATCCTCTGGGTTCATCCAAGTGACCAGAAGGTCTGTGACTCAGCTCTCTGGCCCATGAATTAAAACCAGTTTCAAAGTTTATGAAGTGAGAGGAGTTTTCTAGTGTGGGCAGGAGGAGCTGTGCATTCTTTTTCCCGCTTCACCCAAGTGGCTGTGTGTAGGTCGGGACACTCACTGATGTTGCATGACATGGTGTTCATGAGCCTTACAGGGCAAGCCAGGAGCCTGTGTTTGTTGTGAAGCTTTCTTTAGTTGCCCAAAACAGGCTTGTCCTTCATGCCAGTAATTTAAATGCTCCCAGCAGCAAAAGGGGAAAAAGCATTGAAATTGTTCCTAAAGTTACGCTATTGAAAAATTTTTCTTTTTAATATAGTGGGATAGCCATTTCATAAGGTTAAAAAAATTAGAGAAAACTTCCAGTAGGAAAATTCTGAGTGCCTTATGTGGGGTTAATTAGCCCCTTGTGGCCCTGATATTTGAGCCATTCCCCCCACATCTCCAGTGCAAAAAGTCAACAGAATAACCCCACAAAAAAAGTGAAAAGGAAGATTCTGTTTCTTGTACTTTCCAGGTACCACACACCTGCCTGGCACTGCTGTCGAGCATCTCTCTCACAGCAAAGTTTCTGTTTCATTCTGAGCATACAGAATGAAGTTTCAGGTCTCAAACCAGTAAAAACGGACAGACTACAATGATTTAGAGCTTAAGAGAATGAACTTTGGATTTATTCTTGGCTTTGAAAGAGCATACTGAGAATAAGCTCTTGCAGTGTGTTTCCTGAGTATCCTGCACCTGAGCTATCCTGGACTTAAAAATCAGGCACTAATTTTAACAGCAGCACATGGTAAGGAAAGAGAGCTCAGCATTATAGTGATGCTCATAAATCAACTTGAAAGGGCATGTGAAGGATTCACTTTAGACTAAACAGAAATAAAAACCTTAGAGCTGTGAAATCTGCTCTGCTCTGGTGTGGCAGAGCTGGTTATCAGCCCATGGCATTGTTTAGCAGCCACAGGCCTAACGCAGGAGTACCCAGATAAGCATGAAAGGGCTTATTTTGAAAAATCTTGTTTTGCTCAGATAAAAGTTGATGGAATTATTTCAACAAAAGCTTTTCCAAATGTTGACCTCACCCGATGCTTTCCTTTCGGATTTTACTTCTGGAACAATTTCTCCTGTTGTTTCTAACCTTCCCAGAATCCATACGGGTGGGTGTTAGGAGCAGCAGTGTCATTTGCTGTGTTGTTTGTCATGCAGGCATGAGGGGAAGGAGCAGGGCAGCAGAGAGGCTGCTATAGTGCCACATGTCACCTGTGGTGCTGGCTGGGACTCCCGATGCACACTGTTCTCTTATCAGAGAGTGAGGGAAAGCTCAGCCCATCTGTCACTGTGCATTAATGGGTTGGCTTTTAAAGTTGCTGTGGAGAACTGTTTCTAAAGCAGATAGCAAAAAGCAGACGATAAATAATACTTTGTTCTTAGTGAGTTTATTTTTAAAGATTATCAGTAGAATGACCCAAAAAGAAGAGCCCAGTGTGTCTGTGAAGCGTAAAATAACTTCCAAGTAGATGCAAACAATGTATTCGATGATTGAAAATGTAACTTGGTACACAGATCATTTGTATCTTATTGATGTAACAACGTGAATTTGGTATCAGTTAGGCCTGGTTTGGTGGTTTGCTGTCTCTCTCTTTAGAAACAAAGAAGTGGTGGTACAAACTATATGGAGGTGTAAATCAGGTTCTTGGTAGTCTGATTAGATCCGTGGTCCCATGTAGCCTCTTGGGTGCAGAGCCAAGCTGCTGAAAAGAAGTTCTGCGGAATGTACCTTAGGAATTGTCTGGAATCACACGTGCTTGTCTGCCTCATGGACAGGATTTATGAGTACTTAGTAACAGAGCGGTGCATGACAGTGGTTGCATCCTGGTACATGAGTGTAATCTGGCACGCATTGTTCAGGCAGGATGAGCTGGGGCTGGAAAATAGGCTTTTGTTTCTTTGGGGCCAGAGCAGGATAGGAGCAGTTCTGGCAGCCCCACTCTGGAAAGTCTGAGTGCTGCCGTCATTTTACATCTCCGCTGAAATCCTTTCAGGACTAAGCACTGTCGAGTTGGACACGTATACAGGAGAGCCCAGCATCTTGCCAGCATGAGCCTGTGTTGATTGATTCCCGGATCTTTGAATTCTTGTGCATTAAGCTCCTAGGCTGGAATACAGGTCCATATCTGCTTCTCACAGTTCCTTGCGGAAAGCTCCAGACATATGCCAGTCCTTATGCACAGAGGACTCTGTGCTTGGACAGCAATTCAGTAATTTAACAAAATAAGGTACAAGAGAATTCTGTGCTCTAGTTAAGTTTAAATATAAAAAGCCATCTGTACCCAGAGGAAGCCAATAGAAAGCTGATGTACGTGTGCTGACTCTGTGTGCATAGGTGTATTTGCCTTTGGGATATTACCCGTGAAATGTGCACAGGGATAATGCTGCAGCAGGTAAATCTGCATGGTCATACCGGGGCATTTCCATGCTGTGGCACTGCACTGACTTCCAGAGTGAGCTTCCTTACTGACACTGATTTTAGGTGGGAGCTATGCCTTCATTCCCAGATCAGCACAGCACACTGCTCTCCTGTCTACTCCAGTTTTCCTCATCCATTTATCCCCATGGCATCAGTGAAGAGTAAGAGCACTGGGGGATGTGCTTTTGGCTGCCCCAAAACACTGAGCTGAGTGGGAGGCAGTGTTCGGCATCAGCAGAGCCAGAGTTGTGAAGGGAGTAAAGAGCTCTGACTGCAGCAGCTGCTCAGGGAAAGGAGAAATGCTCCCTGGGAGACACCCTCCATGGAGTTACTGAGAGCTGAGCCAGGCACTGTCTTAAATCTGGGGTGATATCATGCTGAAGTTAAGATTTAGAGGAGACCTCCCAGCCAGGTTGTCACCTGGTATAAACTGACATTCTCCCCTGGCTTCTGAGGTCATGCTCTCTTACACCAGCTGGGAACCTGACCAGAGTGCCCCTTCTTGGGAAACCTGAAGACTGAAAAGACTACAAATGTTCTTTGCCGTTGGAGTAAATGTTTTAGGGGTATTTAATACAGAGAAACCATGAGACCCTTCATTGAGATAATGAGATTGTTTTTAGACAATTTGCTGAATAATCTTAATGGAAAGGATTTATTCTTTATAGAAACTACATGCCAATATTGGCAATATATATTTTTTTTAAATTATGACTTCTCTCAGGGGTGAGTTTAGCTGTGGATGAATTTCAAAACCTAGTCATGAGTCTGTAATTCAAAAGAAGTCTTTCCACAAAAAATGCGTATGCAGAAGAGAATGTTCTTGTCTCATGTCTTTAACATCTAACTAGCAATGTTGCTGTATTTATGTTATTTATTCAGCCAAATCTGCAATGTGCCTTGCATTTTTTCCTTCTATTTGTTGCTGCGATACTGCCTGAAAGCACTCCCTGAAGTATAAATAATGTCTAACAGAGCATACTGCAAAGTGAAATTCAGTGCAGAATTCAAACATTATTACTAATTTCTGTTAACCTTGGAGCTCTTCTAATGGGGAAAGATTAGTGATGAAATCATTCCCTCAGATCAGAGCTTTGATTCTTATCTTGAGGTAATATCCTGGAGAGATATAAATGCAGATTGCCTGGAGATGAATTTACTTGATGGGGAAGAGGCAAAAAGAACAGGAATAAGGATGAGGATCAGCCATGTAGAGAGGCTGATGAAAATCTACTTCGAAGTTCCATTTCTTTAGTTTCCAGCATTCTCCCTAACAGTTTTGAGCTCTTCTAGTGAGCAAGGCAATCACTATTAATTTTTTTTACCAACCACTTTGCGTGTCTATGTTGTATGAGGATTTTTTCAAGTTTTTCTTCCTTTACTAAGCCTTGAAGGCAGAGGGGTGTCAAGTGACTGTATTTGTATATCCATTTGTATAAGACATTATTTTTTCAATACATCACATAAAAATGAAGTCATTTGCTCTGGAACAATAACTTCATGAGTTGGACACAGTTAATACTTGTCAATTGATCACTAAGCTTTTTTTGTGGGGAGAGGCAGTTTCCAGATGGGGACATACTCCAGCTTATGGAAATTTGTAAAGATCAGTGTATTCTGCTGCTTGTTTTCACCCAATTTCCATTTTGCTCAAGATTAGCAGGACTTTGAATTGTCATGCCTGAGTGATTATGGTATAGCAACAGTGCATCTTCTGTGTTCCTGTTCAGACTGAAAAGAAAAAGAGAAAATGGTCCAAAAGGAAGAAGCGAAAAAGGAGGGTGGGAACTTTTCTGTCTCTCTCCCATACATGTAAACACAGGTGCAATTCAGGTGGAAGAGAAAGGAGAGAGAGGCAATGACAATAATCCCTGCTTACGAAAAAGCACATAGAAACCCATAAAAATAATTTTCTGCATGAAAATGAAGAAGTGTTTTTATGACAAAATTTCACAGCCAGCGAGTGTGTTAAGTGTGTACCTGTGCAGTGTGCTTGATTTGAACAGGCTTTGTAAGGGTTATCCATCTATATCAGGGAGCAAGCCAAGTTCATTTCATGGGCAACAAATAAAACCTGGGAATGTAGGTACAGCTTTTCTGGGGTGACTTCCCTGTGTTGGTGAGTTTGTGGAGTATGGGAAGCAGTACAGGTTGGAATGCAAACCAACAGAAACCATCATTTCTTCTGGAATGTTCCGCAAGTGCCTCCTGTGGCTCTTCCCTGTTGGCCTTCCTGGCAGGTGTTTGACTCCTGCAGTTAGCAAGGACATGCTGTTACAAAAGTCATGTCAACTTTCCTGTTAATCTGGGACTTGTGTAAACAGAAGCCCGAAACCAGGTGGAACTGACCCAGTTTCAGTAATAAAGTGATATCCTGGCCTGGTTTGTGAGAAAATTCCCAAAGGTTTTGGTCTCAGATGTCACAACCTAGAGATTCACCTGGAGTCCAAAGCTGGTTTATACTTGGAGCTGCTGGAAGGCCAGCCTGGACATGGCAGAAGGAAAACATGTGAACAGACCCTTCTGTAATAAAAATCCTTGTCTCCTGCTTTTTAACGGGCCCCTTTTCCTTGCCTTTGGATTGCATTGGCTCTCCAAAACCCGACTGGGTCACAGGGAGTGTATCTGGAAGGGACTGGGAAGATCCAATGACAGGGTAGTTGCCACTGACCTAAAATGCCCCTTAAACAGAAACACTTTCTGCAATGGAAATGTCAGTGAAGAGAAGGTCTCTTGGTTTGCTTATATTCACTTCACCTGGTTGTGAGACAGTTACCAAGTGTTGCAAGACACGGCAGGTTACCAAGGGAAGGGTTCTGTTCCCTCCAATACCTGCAGCAGAGGTAATGAGCTTGGCAGCTCATTTCTGCTTGGTGTGTGGGCTGCTACTCCCTGGCTCCAGCATCTTAGATAAAAACTGGAGGGAAACCAGCTAACTCTTCAGGATTCATGTTATGCAGATTGCCAAATAGGGTAAAAATAACTATTTCCTATTACATTCTAGAACAATCCACAGCAAAACCTATCCCTCCTTGCTCCAGTATGTAAGGAAAGGTTCTGTTTTTACTGTGAGGACGGAGGCAAGTGTGATAATGAGTTTTCAGTTCCTAAGTGTAGCACTGAGGGGATGTGTAGGAACTTAAGCCTCCTTCAGGAGAGGAGCAAAATGTTACGTGATCTCTCTGGCATTTTAGTTTAATAAATCATCCTTTTTATCTTGTATTTTTTTTCTCTAGTTAGTCACCAACTAGAGAATTTACAAGAGCAAGAAAGAGTAAAGAGAAAAGACAAGGGTGATCATTAACCAGGCTCATAATTATCATAAGCTCTGGTTTAGAAATATTGATAATTAGGAATTTGGAAGGCAATTTTGTGAGATCAAACACTAGTTTCTTCCTTAGAAGCCCTAGTTTTTTCCTTTGTGTCAGAACCCATTTTCAGAACCACGTAAAGACAGAGCCCAGGAGAGACCCTTTTGTGTTCTGGGGTAAGCAGTTTCTAAATGTCACTTGTATATTCATAATATTACTGTAATCAACCTCTTGTTCTCCTTGAGGCTTTGCAAAGCTCTGATCATGTCAGCTAAGACACTCTGCATTATGGCTAAGTGGATAATCATTTGTCTTTTATTTACTTAGAACAAGTACACAAACCATCATCACCTGGCAGGTGCTATGGAACAGGGACAATTCAAACTGTGCCAACAAACGTTATTTCACAGTTATGGGAAAAAAAATGAGAACAAAATTAAGAGGGTGAATAAAACCCCAGCATATCCCTCCCTCCTCAATATGCTAAACTTGCCCTATAATCTGGCCCTTCTTTTCCTCCAGTGCTGTAATCAGTAATGAATTACACCACGGACAATTTCCAGCTGTGTTGATGTGATAAGTTGCACTTGGCCCAGTGCTCCAAAGCTATCTATGGCTTTAAAGCATTCAATCCCCAATAATAACTTATTATCTAATTAGTGTTGTCAAGGGCTTAGTCAATTAAAAATAAACAGGGAAAATGAGTAGAACTGGGGTGTCACAAAGGGCTTTGTGCATGCAGAGCCTTGTGATGGATCCGGTGCATCACCACACAGCAGCAGAAAACAGGGCTCAGGTTTACTCCTTTGCAGTCAACAGCAGACCAATGGATTAGGCTTGGTGTGACTCACACAAAACGGGGAGCTGGCAGGATGCCCGTTTGGAAGCAGCCTCGCTACATACAGTGTAGCATTTCACAAACACAGACATGTCCCCACTTTGCTTTGCTCTTTCCACTGAATTCCCACCAACCTGTTCAGCAGAGCCTTCAAGATGTACGGCAGCGCCCAGCAAAGCGCCAGGAAGGCCTTGGCAGCTGAGCCTGGCACCAGGGCCAGCCCCAGGAGCTGAACCATCATCAGCAAAGTCTGTCACATCTGCTGCTGGGGGGGCACGTTGTTCAGCCCAAATGCCAACCTGGATGGCAACTCAAATGAGGTCAGAATTTCACAGCAAGTGCTGCCGACGACATGTCAAAGTCTGGCGTTTCTGTTTGTCAAACCTTGAACAAAATAAGCTCAATTTGAACACAGGTTCTTCCATTTCCCTTTAGCTTTCCCCCCTACTCACTGTGTAGCCTGCACTGTTCCATAGCTGCTGCAATTCCTTCCCTTTAAGGTAGCTTTTAGTGCTACTGTGCAGGCCAGAGTTGGGAGGGACAGAGAGAGGATAGGGACAAAAAAGAAAAATCAAACCTGAAATTTTGTTCAGTATTTCCTGAAGCTTGCCAGCTTCAGTTGTCCCACAGGAGACAAGCTGAAATGTAAACTCATGTGTGTGGTGTTAATGCTTCATGATGGGGTGGGTAAGGCCAGCCTGTGTTTTATATGGACCCAAGCCAAATAATTATTTTTAGTTTTTAATATTTGCCTTTTGTAATAGTTTACTTTTTAATATTTTTCATAATGACCACATGCATTAGTGTGTCACCTGCCAAAGGTGTTGGGAAAGTTTTCAGCTGAGGAAAAGTTCCTGACTTATGGCCTTCATGGTGTTAAAAACACTCCAGTTTCCCCATCAGTCACTTGGACTTCAGTTTTACCTTCTGAGCTCACATAGCAACACCTGTTTGCTCAAGGTGGGACAGAATGAGCTGATATGCCTGCAGGTAGGGCCTGGCTGCCTGCCCGCTCTTGAGGGGAAGGGTTTGCATTTAATTATAACGTAGGTCAGGCATGGCAGGCAAGAGCTGCTGTTGGTAGGAAGCTGCAGGAGAAATATCTGTGACGGAAATAAGCCTGTGCTTGTGCACTGGGCAAAACGTGCTCCTCCAGCTCGCAGAGTTTGCCTTGGTGTGCTAACGGCTCAGCTTACCCGGCTCTGCTCCTGGGAATTCGGGAGCCTTTGGTATTTTGTGTTGCCCTTCTTCCCTGGAAATCCCATGGCCAGGGCCGGAGTGTGGGTGCCTGTGTGCCAGAGGGACAGCTGGCTGCACAAAGATTATCGGGGGAGGGTTTAGCAGGAGCCTGCCACATCAGCCCATTGTTGTCTGGAGAGCAGCATCCTGCCTGCTGAGGCTGCAACTGCAGGTGCTTCCTCAGGTCCCCCTGATGCCTTCCAGACACGTTTTTAGGGCACGAGCCTGCAGGGCCTGGTCCCTACACAGCCCTGGTTGGGCTGCCCCTGTCCACAGCCACTCTCCTCCCCGATACTGTAAAACCTGGCCGGGGCAGCTGAGGAGTTCTTTGTCAAGTGTGGGTAGTGCTGAAAGAATTGAAAGCCAGCTTTCAGAAATGTTTTAGGCTCTCCTTGAGGTGTGCTGTAGTACCAGGAGTCTTGTGTAAATACAGCTAAACTGAAATAAAGGGGTGCACTGAAATTCCCCAGTAAAAGCCCTTCTGTATCCATATAAGTAACTCTGGACTAGGGCTATGGTGGTGTTTTAAGTAAAACAGTACAGTTAAAAGCCATAAATATTTTAAATGCATTTATGACCTCAGAAGCAGTGTGCCAGGCATTTTCAACAGTCCATGTGTTTTTGGAAACCCCATTTTCAGCTGAGAAGTGTCAACTTCCATCACTTCTCCCTAAATTGACACTGTTCATGGTTGGACTTCATGCACATTTGTTCTCTGGTGTGCTGGTAATGGCTGGTTGAATTTCCACCTTGCACCAAGCAGGACCTTGGGCTGCAGTGAATCGGGGGAGTGGCTGAGCGTCTCCCACAGAAGTTGTCCTCGCAGAAATTACTATATGACTTAAACCTTGTGAAATGATGGTATCAAAACAAAGGCAACATTTTGAAATGTTTAATGAGGGGATGGAGTGGGAGGAGGAGAGAACATGGATTCCAGTGAAAAGGAATTTGGAAATGCAAGAAAAGAAGAAAAGAGAAAACATTTGTGTGAACATTATCAGCAGTTTTAAAAATGAACAGGCAAATGTTGTATACTGAGACTATGAATGCGGAATTGACCTTTTAATTTCACTTACAAATAAGTGAGGGCTGGGAGCTCGTGTCCCTGAGGGAAAACTGACATCCTGTATCTAATACCATCTGCAGGAACTGACTTCCAGGGCCGAGCCCAGCTGCTGCTGCTGTGCACGTTTGTGTTTTGGCAGGGTGCTGAGGTGCCAGTGAGAGCTCGGCGAGGCATCCTTATTTATTTACGTTAGAGCCCTCCCCCTCCAGCGCACAGCCCATTAATCTTGCAGTAATACCCAGCACACTGATAACTGGGCAAGGAGCCACATGCACAGGGCATGTCAAAATCCTCAATATCGTCAAGTAACATAAACCGAAGTGACAGGAATTGGCTGTTTAAAGAACCTTTCGACAAAGCTTTCGTTTGTTCCCGGTGTGCTGAAGCGTACATCTCCCCGCGTCCCCTCCTCGGCTGGTGCTAAATACTGAATGAGCGCTTCTGTGTGCGTGTGGTGCTTCTGCAAGCCGACAGCCTCGCAGATAAATAAAGAAAAGTGCCCTCCTTTTCAAGTGATAGTAATCTGAGACTTTTCCGTTACATGAGGCTCCTAACAAAAGGTTGTAATTCCAGCAGCTCCTCTCGGGAAGGTACCACCGTGCGCGGCAGCGGTGCGGCAGCGCGGGGCCGGGACCCCGCGGGCAGCCGCTCCCCGGCTGCGGCGGAAGGACTCGCTGGGGCGTTGCATGAGCCGGGCCGCTCTTCCCCTGCTCCGCCGCCCCTTCGCCCTTGGTACAGCCTTCCTTTCCTCCACCGTGCCGTATGGTAATCGAGTGACATCAGCCCGCGCCCGGGCGGCTGCTGATTATATTACAAACCAGCAGAAAGGTCTGAGGTGTGCGCGGCTCGTGGAAGCGCCGGCCAGGGCGGCAGCGCGTGGCTCCATGCTGCCTTTACTTCGGGCTGAATCGCACGCTTGCTTTTATTTTACTTGGTTTCGCCAGAGCCAGACGAGCATTTGAACCACATTCAAGCACTTGAGAGTTGCCTGTTGCGGAACTGGGAAAAAAAAACACCCAAAAAAGCACCCTCCTGGTGCTTTACGTTTGAATCCATTGCAGAGAGCTTACCGCCAAGCCACACTGCTGGATTTTGAACCGAAGCTATTTACTTAGGGCTCAGGGGGGAGCGTTTTCGCTAGGGACTGACGCCAAACTACTGAGGAAGCTGGGATTTACCTGGATGTATGGTAAAGAAACTTGTGGTTCCTTTATGCTGCAGTTCATCGTATCCTTGCGTTACCTGTAAATGGAATTACAAAAATCAACCAGTATGCCCGGGCCCTTGTCCCCAGGATACGCAGCTCAGGTGCCGTATAACTATAACCAGTTAGAAGGACGATTCAAGCAGTTACAAGGTAAGCCTGTGTGGGTTTTTTTGGAGGTGTTGCCATGCTATGACCCTTGTAAACATGTTAGTCCGGGCTTGTTCTCATTGCATCCAGGTGTTAGTGAGAGAGGAAAAAAGTGGTGCTGTGGGAAAAAGCTCTGAGTTCTTTTCAGGGATACTGTGTGGCTTTTCTCACTCCAAAGGTATCCCGAGCCTTACCCAGTGTTAAGGTGTGTGTCCAGCCTCTGAGCCACTCAGCCTTGCAGATGAGGACGTCGCGTAGAACAATAAGGGGGAGAGTGAGGAAGCAGTCTTCTATTTATTTAATCTTTAAATAAAATACAGGTGAAACTCTAAACATCAACCACCAATCCTAGCTGTGTTTGGGTGCAGTTTGCAATGCCAGGGTTCTTTCTAACCCCAGCGTACCTCCTGCAAAGGCGGGTGGCTTCACTTCTTCAAATGACGAACAGTTGCATAATTCCCTAACGAATTGGTTTGCTCATGCCATAGATCTCTGAGAAAGCACTCGTGTACTTTAACATTCCCAGTTTTCTTTGCTTTTAGACAGGGAGAATGTCCTTTAATATTTTCCCATTAAATTCCCTCTCTGTGTGGGAAGCAGAGGTTTCTTTTGGGGGTGCCATGTGCTCTCTGCAGGGAGGGTAGGCCTCGGCCTGGGCTGCAAACCCCCAGTGCAGGGGAGAGGATTGTGCCCAGCAGCTCCCTGCCTCAGGCAGGGTAAAACAAGCTCTGCTGTTTCTCTGTGGAAGACACGTCCCAGCAATGAATGAACTCCGGGATTGCAGTTGCAAAATAAAAAAGAATTCTTCACTGAAAGCAAACCTCTTCCTCCTCCTCTAGATCCATGTGACTCCCTAGATAGTCCCAGAGCAGTCTGAGTACAGCCAAGTGCTGCCCTTCTGTGCATGTTTCTTAATTTACTCTGGTCTGTGCTGCAAGTGTGGTCTGTGGTTCCTGTCAGAGAGGGGAAAAGAGCCTGGTTAGTGCTAAGAATGTTCCTATTTGTTGGCTTAAGGAGGGAGGGAAAAAAATCTTTCATTCATAGCACTTTGTTTATCTTGTAAACTGGCACACAGCAACGGCTGCATACTGCTTGTAATGAGACAAAATGACAGCATCCTAAACACTGGGAATATGGAAATTCCTCGGGCAAGGCATGGAAAATCTAGGCTCCAAACTTGCACACAAGGGAATATGTTACAGGCTTTATCTTGGACTTCTGTCAGATCTTAGGCTGATACTTACATTGCAAAGAACTAAGTTTGTGGCATGAAGAAAAACCTGGCTCATGCCTCTTTCTTTGCTAGCAGTTTAAAGAAGGTTTAGCTAGCAGTCTAAAGAAGGCAGATTTTATCATTTTCAGGGTCACTGCTTCAGGAATCCATTATCTGTGTGTTTACATCACACTGAAAGAGGAAAGCAGACCACATTGTTGAAAGCACAGAAAGTGAGTTTTCCCTTCAGTGGAATGTACTGAGTTGACTTAAAAAAAAAGAAAAAGGTTAAAAAAAGATGCAGTGCTCTCCCTAAAGTACTGCAATTTCCTCCAGCAGAAGAGATAAAATGCAGTAAATTCTGTGTAGTTTTGCAGCAGACCATCCTGTGGCTGTTTATTCACATCACAGGCTTGAAAATGAGTGCTGCCAGTGACCTTGTTCGGGGTGGAGCTTAGGTGCAGGCAATGTTGTAAATTATGCACCAGATACTCCATGAAATGCTAAATAACCATACAAAATATCGTGTGTGCTGGAAAGGGAGTGGCTTAACTGTGTGGACACAGAAGATGTCTTTCCTTGGATTAGTGGCTCTTTGCCTGAAGAATGTCTACAGAGCCATTGTTTTGGGGTTGTAAGGTTTTAAGGGGATTCTTGCTGAAAGGTTCTGGTGTGAAGGAGTGTTCTGTGGCACTGGGCAAGGCTCAAGCCCAGCAAAGATGAGCTGAATATATGTAATTTTTAAAATTATGTATTTGTCACCAGTTTTACCTCTTTCACTATGGAGGTGTACAAACAAGAGCAGATGCATTTCAAATAATCAAATACTCCTTGGTAACTGTTTCACGCCCTTCTGGGGTGGGCTCTCTAGAGCAGCACCAGTGTTGGCACCACACAGGTTACTGTAACTTCTGCTTGTGTTCTTCACACACTGAATTTACTCCTCTTTTTTTCACAGTTTCTACAGTTGTCATGTGAATCCACAGCTTTGCACTAGATTATAACAAGGTACTGTTTAGATCCAGTGAATGTTGAGTTTCCCTCAAAAAAAAGCACTTGGGAGTACACTGTTTTGTCCAAAATAACACAGAGCTAATGCTCAGGCCCTGTACAAAGAGAAGTCTGAATCAGCAATGAATAGAAGACAACTCTCTCTGATCTCTTCTTTCGTGAGACAGACAATACATGAGGTTTGGCAATGCCAGCTTCACATGATGAGAGGACCCAGCCTAATTCTGCCCCAAAATGGTGTGGACAAAGCAAGTTCACATCATGCATGATTCCCTAGACACTCCTACATTCCCCCTCTTTTAAATGCCTTGAAGTGATGATTGTAAGGAAACTCTCATTCAACTTGATGATGGTTGTGGGGTGATTAAAGCAGGTTTTCCAGCCCAGTCCCTCTGGGGCGTGAAGCCAGTGCAGGTTGTGGGACTGCACTGAAGGGACCCGACCGGCTTCTTCTGCAGCTGGAAGGGTTGCCTGGCAGGGGATCCCAGCTCCCATTTGCCTTGATGGGCCAAAGAGAAGCAGAATGTGGCAGAAGCCATTGCTAGGAGTGAATCAAGACTGTCTTTGTGTCAAGAGAAGCCCTCAGGTCCTGTGTATGATAATCCAGGAGTTTAGCATACTCACTCCTTGTGCTCGTGAGAATGTCAGCACAGGTGTGGGGAGAAAAATGCTTTAGCAAGTTGTGTTTCCTTTATTAAGTTTCAGTAAGTTCCTATTATGGTTAGTTCACCCGGTGCTGGAATGACAAGTGAGCGATACTATCAGTGGTTGCTATCATCTTAAACCTAGGTGTGGAGTTTTGGTTCTCATGGCCACTTGTGCAGTAGAAAGGGATCAGGTTGCACGGCTGCAGTTGCTCGCTGCAAGTAAAGGCAGAACCCCAAAACTTGTTTGTGGGAAACACGTTGCCATGGAGCTTGTGCAGGTTCTGTCAGTGGAGAAGGTTTGTCCTGCTACACTGAGGAATTAAATGCAAATCAAACCAGATATGTTGTTGTTGTTGTTGTTGTTCTAAAACGAAGGCTGTCACCCGTGCTATGTTAATGTGACGGGATCCTGTGGATTGGCCCGGCACGGTTGTAGAAGCTGGCAGGAAGAGGTTAAAGCAAGTCAGGATTTTGGAAGGAGATCCCTGCAGCTGTATCGCCTTCCAGCGGGAAGGGTGAACAGGGAAGCAGCTATCATCACTGCTCCAGGGTCTCTTTCCCACCTGGTTAGCAGGACAGTGGTATTTATTAACATCTCTGGCATTCGGTAGCTTGGTGACTCTATCAGCTCCTGCCCTGTCATTGGAGAGTTGGGTCTCAGCTCCGGGGCTGTGCCCGAGGTGTGAGTTTTCCAGCGGTAATTACAAATGTGAAATCTTGGGGGATGGGGCTGAGCTAGATCGGCACTCCTGATAAACCCCATAGGAAAGCTAGCTTTCAAAGGAGCTCTGCCGTGTGTCCTGCTGTGTGGGACATTTCAGGTTGGGACATTTTTGTAATGCTGCCTTTCAAGGTGGACACTGGGCATTTTAGTGGGAGCCTGGTGTATTTTGGTGCCCAGGCTGCCTGGAAGGAAGTGCCTTTATTTTGAGCTGTGTTAGTAGGTTGGAAAAACTGGACACTGGAATAAGCTAGGGAATGTGAGCTGCCTTTCCCATCAGAGGTGTTTAAGATCGGTTCTAAACTCTGTTTCATGGGGATACAAGGCTGGCTGTGGCTGCACAGCACTACCTGCACCAGGAAAGGCAATGCAACTGTGCTTCAGGTGTTTGGGGCAAAGCCCCTCTCTCTGATAGCAGTGCCCTTCAGCAGGGGAGCTCCTTGGCTTGAAATCCTTTGATCTGCAATGACCCACGGAGGTTTGGCATAAAAAGAGGACACACACCACTTCTATTTTTAAGTTGTCACTGGTAATGAGCTTGATAATATATGAATATATGTGTAGATTGGTTTCCATCCAGGCTGCAGGACAGCAGGAATATTTTTCTTGGTTTTCTGTTCTCAAGCAGGGCTTTCCCACAGCTTTTCCTACACGAAAACCTTCCCCCAAATCCCTGTCTGTGCTCAAGGTTAAACAGGGAGCTCCTGGTGTCGACAGAACAGTTTGCAGGAGTTGCAGTGCAGCCTTGCACTAGGGCAGAGACGTCCTCTGTGACACCAGGATCCTTGGGAGTTCCTCCCGTGGGTGCCCTTTGAGCAGCCAGTTTCAGCAGTCGCCTTCCTGGTTGGGAGATTTACCTTGTGAAGGCTTTGAGTCTCCTGGGAGCAGTGACCTGCATAGCTCCAGGCGCTCATTACTGACCTAGGACACCCTACTTTGTCTACCAAATGGGTCACTGGCATTTCTTGTCATGGTAATTTCTTTTAAAGCTGAAATGCAGGGAGGCTGAATTTCATTCTGGATGAAACGTGTCTGAGTTACATGGATTTTTCCCCTCCCCCCCCTTAGATTCACCAAAGGTGCAGATTCCTGTTCCTGTGGCAAATATTGCTTGATTTTCTGGTGTCTGCAACACCAAAGCCTGCATGTGTCACAGTATACTTCATTCTTCTGGTTTGGGTGAACACCTGAGCACAAGTTACACTGTTGGAAACCCTGTCAGATTTGCAAAGAGTTTTAAAGTGCTCTCAAACTGACTTGAATGTGCATTTCTGTGGTAGCTGGGCCCTTATTCTTTCCAGTGCAAAGATTCCTGCAAACATATCCAAATCCTGACTCAGTTTTTGGGCAAAAATTTACCTTTTCTGGTCATGGGTTTTGGTGCTTGTGGAGACAGAGAAGACAAGTTAAAAGAGCTCAGGGTAAGGTATTTCTGCTCGTGTGGTCAGTGTTGCTACAGGTCAAAAAGTAAACATTTAAATTGGATTTGGCTCCTCATTGAAATAACTGTGAACATTTACAACTCTGAGCTGTTGGCTTAGGTTTTTTGTAGTCTGTTCTCTTCAGTTTTCATGTAGAATATATTTGTAACATTTGGGTTTTTCAACTGTGTAAGGAACTTAATTTTAAAAAACCCCAGAAATCTCTAGGTGCTGTAGAATAATTTGGTTAAACAAGGGAATTCTGGAGCACTTTTTGTGGCTCTGAAATGAAGTAAACAAAGCTTGTCAGCAGATATTTTCACATGGGACAGTGGGGTGTTTTGAATACCCTGGGGGAGATATGTAGTCAGAGCTAAAACAGTAAAATGATTTGTGTGGTGCTCAACTGGTGTAAATCTCCATAGCTCATGGATCTGGGAATGCAGCACAGGAATCAGCCCTTGGGTGTTGCTGCATTCCATGTCTCCAAGAAGCTCCGTGTCACAGACCATCCCAGTGTTTCATGGGCATGTTGTAATCACCTGGGAGTACAGACTCTTATTTCAAATTTTTTTGCTATCCAAGAGCCGTATTCAAATGGCTTGTGGGTTTTGGCATTGTGTGGAAAGTGGGGCAATAAAACAAGCCTACGGACAGAGATGAAAGTGGTGATAAAACGACAGAACAATGGTTGTCTTCCATTCCTGAGCTCTTTCCCAAATTGGGTTTGTGATTTCCTCTTTTTCCTTAGTTTCTTTCATCTCTCTGTTTTCTGTTGGGTGCATGCTTTGACTATTAAAGTGGATGAGCTGCTGCCTAAGCTTAGTAGAAATGGTGAAGAAAATAAAATCACAATGTGATTCACAAAATCCCTATTTCCTTGTCCCTGTACTGAACTCCTCTTCTGTGAGATCCCAGCACAGGGTGTGGGGTTTGGTAACTGCACCCTTTCTGCTCAGAGTCTGAATTTCATGAGTATTTGATTACTAACAGCTTTGAAGGTATTTTTGTTCTTGTTTAAGTTGAATTGAGAAGTATTAAGTATCAGCTATTAAGTAGCAGGGTATGACAATGACATTTTCTCCTCATATGAAAATGAATTATTTTCATTGAATAGATGTGTTTGAGAAAACGCTTACACCTAATATTGGGAATTAGTTTGTTGACTTTCAAAGCTGTGGTGAAGGAGATAGAATATTATAAATAAGGTAGTTGATAATTTGCTTTGCTCTTCTCACAAGAAATCAAATATGAAATTCCATTTGGAAGTTTATATCTGGGCCTGGCAGGTAATGGCCTTTATCCCAGTGTGATTGTGCGAGTGAAGTGACACTTCATCAAAGATTAGAGTTGTTTAATAAGTATTAGTGAACAACTCCCCTCCCAACTCAAAATGAGTCCTTTCAAAGTAAAGGGTCATTTGTGGAGAGAGTAAGGAACTCGTGGGTTACTCTGTGTTCCAGCAGCTCTGAAATTCAGTGCGACAGGAATGAGGTGGTGGCCTGGTGTGCAGGAGCAGAGGGGAACCTGATGGGCACACGGGTGCTGGGGGCTCAGGGCCTCACTCCCAGCTGCACCTCGAACACGTCGTGTCCCTGTTGGCACCAGAGTCGCTGTGGCCTTCCTGCCCGCCAGAGAACCTCATGCAATTGAGGCCAGCACGAGCCCAAAACTGCTCACTGCTCCTGAAAATGCGTCTAGCTGAGTCCTCACATTTCTGCCACAGCAGAAAGGCCCAGCAGGATGGGAAAGGCCCAGAGGGATGGGGAGCTCTCCTTGCTGTGACTTGTGATGCGGCGCCTGAGGTCGAGGTCGCGGTGGCCGGGAGAGCCCACGCTCACACAAAAGCCCTTGTGCACTTGCTGCTGGAGCGAGGGTATCCCGGGCTGAGAGCCTCCTTTGTTGGGAGAGCACTACTGTAGCCAAACTAATATTAACCAGGCTTGTAGCCCTGCTCAATGCCCCACTGTTCCCGAGAAAGGAGCTTACAGAGAAAGGCCCTTCAGTGTGCAGGGAACGGCACAGCCCGGCAGACATGCAGGCAGCCACCGGGCCACGGTCTGGGGGCCATGCTCCTGCCTTTTCAAAGGGCTTGTGAAAGAGCTGGCATTACCAAGTGGCCTTTCATGGGATAACTGGAAGTGCTGATAATTCTGCGTTCAGTCAAGTTTCGTTTGTTCATAAAAATATAAGCTGGAACTGGAAAGTACCAGCCCAGTTACACATACATGATGAAGTGACACTGGACAGGGTCAGTTTGCTCTTTGTGGGGTAGCATGCAAAATCCTGAATTGATTTTAGTTAAACTGTACTGGGGAGGAGGTCATAAATATGATTTTTTAATGTAGTATTTATATTAGTGAAAAAGAACTCCCAAATGGCATTGTACAGAAGGCATATTTGGTGTCCCTTGCAGAGACTTCAAACATCTCTGCCTACAATATTGCCAAAATGGCCAGGCATGTGATTCTAAGGATTGATTTGGGTTTGAGATTAATGGCTTTAAGTTCTCTTGCCTGTTTTAGTTCTGTTGGAACTGAGTTTTCAGGTAGAGCAGCTGGAAAGTTGCTTGCCAAGGGGTCAGTGAAGAAAGCGTACAAACATGATCTGTGTGACCACAGTACTCTAATCACAAGTAAAGGGTGACCTTATGCCTTCAAAGATTAAACAAAACAACATGTGGTTACAAAGAGATTTAAGAGTTTATCTGAACAGAATAAACTCTGGCTGCCCAGATTTTTCTTGGAATGAAACCCCTATGGTTTAATAAAGATACCTAAATTTCACTTAATGGCTTGACAAACTCTGCAGAAAATCAGCCAATATGCAGCACCCACTTCTCCGATAGTGCAAACCAAGGCAGGCCCATTAAAGGAACTGCACAACAGCACAATGCTGAGGGATTTTGTCTCTCAAATCCACTCCTGTTGCTACATTTTTCTCAAATAACACCTCCCCCTTGGTTTCAACTTCTCCATGTTAATACCATATGTTGGATTCAACCTTCTCCTTCAAAAAAACTCCAAAGTCCAGTTTGTAATGCTCATTTTGTCCAGGAAGTGTTTCCAATTTTTGATAATATGATCAGATTACGTTTTGGTTCCAGGAAAAAAGAGACGTGAAAACCTGACCATCCCATCTGTAGTCAACTAACTATGGTTTGCTTTGGGTAATAATTAATTCTACATCTAGTTTAGTATCTTTCCACAGTTATTTGGAGAGAAGCTAGACTTTGATAATGCAACGGCTGCTTTTATCAGGGTGTGTTCCTCTGTCAGCTCAGATTGCCTGGCAATGTAATGGGAGAGACTGCTGTGAAATCACGGAGGTGACTGTGCTGTGATTGCAGGCTGGCATGAGTAAGAGCCGTTACGGAATGGCTCTGAATAAATAGGGGAGGTGTCTGGAAACATCAAATATTGGTGGTGGTCTGAACTTCTGACCTTTCTGTTATCCTCATCACGGGAAGTTCAATAATTTGGGTTGTCTTTACCTTTAAGTGCTGAGTGTCTCGTGTGCTCCCTTTGCTTGTCTTTGTCACCCTGTGGGGTGTGAGTTTCATCCTCAAGGCCTCCCCTGGGATCAGGAACAGAGTGTGTCACTTCTAGCTCAAGGAAGTCTTTAGAAAACTGGCAGTGCCCGCAGACTATTTCCTGGCTGTTCCCTGGGTGATGTTCTGGCCACTGTCACTTGTGCAGGTGCACTGATAATCTGTCAACCTTTAATAGCAGATTAAGTGCTGGTTGCATCTGGACCTGGTTGCTCTTAGCTGTGGCCTAAGTCCTTACGGAAGGAGCTTACAGGGCAAGACATGGAAGTTATTGGAACATTTTTTCCATAAATCCCCTGCTGATATATTACTAAATGCTTCTCTCTCTGCCTCTCTTCCAAAATAAATATGTCTGATAGGGTATATAATAAAATTCCCATGATATAAACCTTATTTTCTGGAGCCTTTGCTCTTAACAGTTGGCTTGCACTGGTGTTTGCCAGCACTGATGCTAATGATGCTCTGTGCCACTTGAAAGATGCTCCTGTGTCCTCAATGCCTGGCGCCAGCCATGCTCCAGCTAATTCCTCACTGCACATACTTTTTTCCTAAATAAAAGCAGTCACAAGTTGTCCTGGAGAGCAGACAACACTTAAGGATACCTAATATGTAAAACCTTTAACCATGCAGCACATCCTGGCAGTGCCATCCCCTGCAGGGATGGATTGCAGCTCTGCCCTGGCGCCAGCAGAGCTGCTCCCCAGGCTGGGTATGGCAGGGCTGGGACAAGCAAGGAATAAAACAGCAGCTCCAAGGGGACTTCCCCTCTTTTTCCCAAATGACTGAAATGGCTGGGCAGGGTGGTGTGATCTCTGCAGTGCCCATTTCAGGGTGCTGGGTGTGGGGCTGTCCTTTGCCTCTCCTCCAACCTCGTGAGTGTGGCCCATCCCAGCCAGTTCCTGGCAGGTTTCAGGTGTACCTGTGTGAGCCACCTAATGCCAGAACACCTTTTGTTTTCTGTGCTGCACAACTCAGCTCTCCCTTCTGGTTTCACTTCTGTTGCCAAGCTTAGAAACATTTCCCTGGCATCAGCTGCAGGTCACCGTGGCCTTCAGACTCAGGAGTGTATTCATGGGACTTTTCCTTTTGCATAAACATCTGGTGTATTTGAGTTAGGCTGAAATGTGTGAAATGTGTGCAAGTTTGGAGATCTGAAAATCAGTGAGTTGTGGCTGAGGCTTCAAGAACACACAAATGAGTGTAAGATGCCACAGTGCGTTCTCCTGCCTGTGTGCCCCTGTATCTGAGTGATTTGAAGCTGTGTAAGATGGGTGCAAACATAAATAGTCTGTGCAAATGTGCAATAGTCCTGTGCTTAACCAGTATCTGAACTATGTTTTAATGACATTGCTGGTTCACTAACAGGCAACTGGGAGCATTAATTAGACACTGAACTTTCAGAAGTTGCTTTTCCTTTATTAATTGCCATTACCTCATAGTCTTTTTGGGGCTTTGTTTTGTTTTTGGGTTTTTAAAGAAAACACCACATCACCAATTCACATTTTGAGGGGGGAAAGCCCAGAATTTGGAGCTCATGTGCATCATGGCTAAGGAGGCATCAGTGAAATGACTGTGATCAGGAGTCTTTGAGTGCTTTATAATTTTTTTATTGTGCTAAAAATGAAAGGAAGTGAAGGTAAATTCTTGGGAGCTCTCCTGGGTCCCTTCCACAGGAGGCACACCTTGTCGCCATGTCGGGCCTTTCAATTGTTGCAGTCAAGGCCTTGCACAATCAGTACAACTCACAAGTCCACTTTTAAGACTAGAAAAACAAGAAAGAAGTGATGTTTCTGGGTAAAGATACACATTTGAGGTATTCAAAGTATAATTTTACCCTAATTTCTTCAAATTTGCATCACCTTTTAAATCTCAGAGACCTTCAAGGGTTTCAAACAAAGGGTTTTTTTCTGGTACTGCTTTGAAAGTTATTACCTGGGCAGGAAATACTGTGCTGGAAAGGAGTCTCTTATCCCCACTCTTGCATAATTCCAAAGGCTAAAATGATTTTGCTTAAACATTCCACACTGTCCTACAAAAGCAGATCAGCAAATGACCTTTGGATTGGAATCAAACAGGCAAGTACGAAAATTTTGAGGTGAGGAATTAGAATGCATGTGCAACTTGTTTGTGCCTCAGAAGTCCCAAGAAAGCAGGTATGGCATGAAAAGAAAGATTTCTTATTATTAATTGTTATTTTTTTTAATTGGAACATGGATTTCTTATAGAACTCCTTTACTATACAGAGTGACTGGCTGGAATGTGTGTTCAAGTTGAGATCATGGTTCAGTTTTCTGGAGCTTTTTTTAAGCAAGCAAACAGGTGAAAGTGTCAGTTCTGCCAATCTCAAAAGACACCAACTCCAGGACTTTCTTGGGAGCTCTGCATGATGGGTTTGCAGATTAGAACCAGAGAAGATTAGGGATTTTTCCTCTAATGCTTCTTATTAGCAGTTTGTTTCAAATCTCATTAAAATTAATGCATTTTAAAAACCCCCTTTTTATAAATAACTGCGTTTTATAAATATCAGGGTTCCTCCAGTTACACAAGCGATTTTTATTGTAACCTACAGTATTTTTGTTGCTGTTACTCATTCAGTTTTCACCTTTGAGATTTAGTTTGCTGAGCTATGGTCTGGCTTACCTGTGGTGCTGCTGCCTCTATTCAGCATCCTGTCAGCACAGTGTAGTGCATCTGACTCTACAATATGGCACACATTTAACAATAGTGAATTATCGTGTGGCCATGGAAACTGCAGGAACTAAACACATTGTTCAGCAAGGCTATGAATTCAGCTCTTATTAATCCCTGATCAACACAGTGCTTGTTTAAATACATGTTCTTCCATTTAAAAGATTTCTGTGATAATAAAAATTATAATTTAGCAGCAATTAGTTATAATGATAACATCTCTTAGCACAGAGATTTAATATTTTGAAAGGATTAAATGCAGTCATTGTAGATTTCTTTATTTCCTATTCATGCTTCTCTGTCATTAAGGTGAAATTAGATTTAAACATGAAACCAACCAAGGTTTGGCATTTCTTTCATCTATTCTTCATTCTGATTGCTGTGAGTTTTTACAGAAGAATGGTCAAAACATACTACAGCTTTGACTTTGCTCTCCACATAGTGCCTCAACTTGTGCCTCAGATGAAAGAAGAGATCCCACAGCTCTCTGAAATCCCTCAGTGGGATTCCATAGGAATACTGGTAGTGCAGTCTTCTGGCCTATTCTTGTTTAAGCTTGCTAGAATTCATAGAATCACAGAACACTTCAGCTTGGAAGAGCAGTTTATTTGGTCCAGCACACCTGCTTAAGGCAGGGGCAACTCCCATGGTAGATCAGGTTGCTTAGGGATTTGTCCTCCTGAGATCTGAATCTCGCTAAGGATGGAGTTCCCACAGCCTGTGGGGGAGGTAGTGTCCCAACACCCTCACAGTGCTGGCTTTCTTCTGGGTATCCCATCAGGATTACCCTTGCTTCGCTCCCCCCAGCCTTGCATCCCGGCAGGTCTCCTCCCTCCAGGGTAGCATGTGCCACTGAAAGTGGTTGCCCACAGGGCCAGGGTTTGCTCTGAAAGAGATGGGATTCACCAGGCATTTTGCTGTCTTCACAGGGAATGTTGAGTCCTGATGCTCTAACTCATCTCTGGTTAATGTCAGTTACAATTCTGTATTTCCAAATCCCCGGGGTAAGGAGGGTCCCAGGCTGGCACACAGGACCAGTAGGAATTGCATTGTGGGAATGGCAGTGCCAGTATCCTTGTGTGAGAGCTGCTGCATTCCCTGCAGTGCTGTGTTAAGGGAGGAACACTGAAAGGAAAAGAGAACAACAGAAATAATAAAACCCCCCAGTTCCTTCTTCCTATCCTTGTTTTCCTTCCCATAGACAAGTGGGAATCCACTGTAAAAGCTCTCATTCTGCTGCGTTTGCTGAACATCAGAAGTGAGATGGGTCTGATGCAGGGAAGTACTTGGCATGTTCCCTGCCTGTGCCAAGCCTTGCTCTCATCCTCATTCAACACTGCCAATCAAAGAGTGGTTTGGACAAGTATGGAAAAATATTTTTGCCCCCCCAAAAAAATCCCCTGGCACTTCCCTGCATTATGCATATGATGTATTTTAAAGGAAACTGGCAAGACCCCCCAAGATTGTGTGTACTTGAAACAGTGCAGTGACCTCAGGTTTTCATTGTTCTTCTGTGGGAATTTCACAGTCAGTGTCCTGGGACAGGCAGAGCTTTTTCCATGCTCCTTTTGATGAAGTGATTTGTCTCTTATGCAAGAGGGAAAAGTGGCTACAAGCACTGACATCAAATCAGCCATGAGGGGTTTTGTGTCCTTTCGTGCAAAATGCCAACAGCACTGAGACATTTTCCATGCTGCATTTTAAAGGAAGCCCATTTGAACACTGCACGTCATGAGGCCAGAAAGTTACTCCTTTATTCATCTGTACTTCTGCTGTTTTGCTGTAAATATTGTTTTGTAACATCATTCTTCAGAAAAGAGGAAGAGAGGCCCAGAGGAGGCCACCAAGATGGTTAGAGAGATGGAGCACCTCTCCTTTGTGAACGACTGAGAGAATTGGGATTGTTCAGCCTGGGAAAGAGAGGCTTCAGGGTGACCTGATTGTGGCCTTCCAGTGCCTGAAGAAGGTACAAGAAACATGGAGAGAGACTGTTTACAAGGGGCTGGAGTGACAGGGCAAGGGGGAATGTCTTCACACTGACAGAGAGAAGGGTTAGATGGGATATTGGGAGGAAATTCTTCCCTATGAGGGTGGTGAGGCCCTGGCACAGGTTGCCCAGAGCAGATGTGGATGCCCCTTCCCTAGAAATGCTTAGGCCTGGGCTGGATGGAGCTCTGAGCATCCTGGCCTAGTGGAAGGTGTCCTGGCCCATGGCAGAGGGGTGGAACTGGATTATATTTAAGGTCCTGTCCAACCCAAACCAGTCTGTGGTTCGGTTTGGGGTCCAGACCTTGGTCCTTGTGATCATTTTTTTCAGCTGTCATGTGCAACCCAGGGCAGGTGGTGGTGGTTGAAGCTGGAGGTGGATATAGATGTTTCCAACAGCAGCACCCAGAAGTGTTAAACCATTTGAATCACCCACTAGAAAGGTGGTGTTTCTGTAGCTGCTTTGCATTTCATACAGAACAAGCAGTCGGTGGGGTTCCTGGAGAACCAGAAGAGCAGATGACTGGTTGCTGTTGCTGAAATGGGGCCTGTGATGAGTGTTCTCCACACAGGGAGCTGGACAGGTTGTGGGAGACAGTCACAAATGGTTTCTGTTCCAGTCCCCTGAAGTTAAAACAGCAGTTCACACAGCCACCACCAATACAGGGAGAGCTGAGCACCTCCTCTCCTACATCGGCTTAAATATGTCATCTTCATCTTCTGAATTAAAACAAAAACTAGAAATCAAAAGCTGAGTTCTCCCACCAGTTTAATTAGTTAAACTCAGATGACTTTTATTTGCTGTGGCAGGCTTTACAGCAACTTTTTGCAAATGGGCATAATCATTCCTGTACATGAATCTGAGTCTGGCTTGTGGAAGGTTTATTTTTGTGTTGCTGACACCAAAATGCCATAAACTCTGTGTAGAAATAAAGACAATGAAGGACCTCCCTTTCCACGCCCTGTAATGCTTGGCTGGCTCCCGAACATTGTTGTGTGCATCGTGTCATTGTGCGAGAGAGGTTTAGTGCCATCAAAGACAGAAAGCAGCAGAATTGTTTGTTACACATGCTGCATTATGTAGCTTTCCCTTTTTTCTTTTCCAGAGCATTTTCAGCAGTGAAAGTGGTCACATGCTGTAACGTTTATTAGGGAAGGGTAGATATTTAATAGGATTTAGTAGCTGGCTGGTGTTTCCTATTAAAAGCAAATGGATTGCTGAACACACCCCTGATTTCTCCACAATTGTCTCCATGTAGCAGAGTCAGGAAAGCAGCAAGGATTTTGCTCCTAATGAAATCACCAGCTAAACAGAAAACGAACAAAATCCCCTCATTGCTTTGTCATCTTTAACATTTGCATTCAAGTTCTTGTTTAAGTCATGTTGGAGCATGTAAAAGCTTTGGTGTGATCTCACCGGTTTGGATGGGAAGTCACTCCACAGATTACTTTGTGCCATTAAATAACCATTAACAAATGCATCCTATTTGCATCAGAATGATCAGCTGCTCTCCTCCCATTCCTCCTTGGTAAACTGTCAGCAAGATTAAAGTGAAGCAGATGCCTTTTTCTAAGCCTGGACCTATGTGTATCATGTTCTCTGCATGTCATGTGTAAATTTTGCTTCCTGCAGGTTTTGTTCTAGTTTTTTCCTTGTCCCTGCGTGTGTGTACTGTGGACTTGTGTTTTCTACATTAAGCGCTGTTTTTTCCATTTTTAACAATCCCAGTTTTCAGTCCTAACCTGTTACCTGCAGCTGCAGAAAAGCAGCATGCACTGTGCAGCTTATAGCCTTGCTGCTAAAGGGGAAATGGTTACAGGACACTTGAATGTTAAGGGAAATTGATTTTATTTCCTTTGCTCTACTGACATCTAATAGTGATCCTTCCTTCTTCCTTCATTTTCTTCCCTATCCATCAGTTCCAATATATTTTCATTTAGACTCTCCATGCCTGGCTGTGCATGCTTATGCATTGTTCTCTGGGCTTCCTGATGCCCAAGGACTAACACAGCATGTGTGGGCCCATGTGGAAAGGCCATCATTTCGGGAGTGTTTACCCAAGCAGATGTTTCTCTCCTCAGCTGATCCTCAGCAGATACACTGAGGTGCCTTTTCTCCTCTGGGCTATATTTAGTGGTGCATCAGTCCAGTGCTTTGCATAGCTGCAACACCCCACAGTCCCATGGGGGGGTCTCACCCCAGGGTGGGGTCCTGCCGGGCTGTGAGGAGCACACAAACCCAGCCTCAGCCTCCTTGCCCAGCGTGGGGCACAGCCCAGGGCTGTTGGCAGTCCCCAGCCTACTCTGAGCACACAGCCCTTGGTTTGGACTGGGAATTTAAGGAGTAGGAGCCACCCTTGCTGTTTGTCAAGATGCTGCTGCAGTGGTGACCAAAGGAGCTGTGTCAGACCCACTGAGGGCTCTGTGTGTCTCAGGGCCAGGTTATTGCATTCAAGCCTGCCTGGAACACCAGAAACTGGGCCCATGGTAGAGTTATTTCATGTTCACTATTGCTCTTCGCTTACTCCCACAAATGGGGAAGGTTATCACAGCACATCTGTTCAAGTTGTTTCCTGATAAAATCTTGTTTGATCACCACATTCTGGTCCCAGTAGCTGATCTGCCCTTCTCTCAGGCATCTTTCTCAACTGAAAAACCTCTAAGCACTGCTGGAATTTGTGAAGCTGCAAATATTATTGGCTATTTCACTCCACATCCTTGCATCTGTGAGAAAGCATAGGGTGATATCATGCACCCTGAAAACCAACAGCAATGGGAATGTTGTGCTGTGAAAGAAAGCTCTGTTTTCTCTGTGTTCGGTTAAATGAGGATATGTTCTGGGAAATTCTGGGAAGCTGTGGATATTGGATATCAGCAGAGGTGGTGTGCTTAGAGCAGTGCTCAGCTGATCTCCGAGTCACTGTGTAGCAGTGCTTCACATAGGGCACATTGGATGCTATAGTGAAAAAAGTAATCACTTTAAGCTGGAAAAATTACTTCCAGCATGGAAATATAAGATGTAAACCTGCAGGAGACAGAGCTTTTAGAGTCAGGGGTTAAAAGTCATCTGTAATTTGTCTTGCTTGAGGTATTGCAGGGATCCATGGACAGTGACAGTGCCTAGAGCAGCTGGCCCTCGGGCTGGGCTCAGCAGGGAGGCTGTCGGTGCCACTGATGGCTGCGCTGTCCCGAGGGGCTGAGAATCCGGCAGCAGTCCCAGACAGCTCCTTTCAGCTCTCCTTTTTGTGCTCCAGTTTCCCTGTTAGGCCTCCTCTGAGAGCACCCTATTTGCTGTGTGGAGGCCTTTGCCCCTGTCCAGGAGCTGGCAGGAGCTGTCACACGCCCAGAGTTATTTTATCTTGTGCAGGGCCGGCAGCAGCGTGCCCCAAACAGATTTACCATTCCGTTTGAAAGGCATTCAAGGTCAGTTTGTTGAAATGTGGTTTGACCGGTGTGGAAGCGAGCAGGGTGTCTGGAAGCTGTTTTTAGCAGGCAGGTGGCCGCACAGGTAACCTTTGCCATGGCTGTGGTCAGTGCTGCTGCACGCAAAGGCCCTGGGGCCCCTAACGCCTACTGGCATGTGGGAGTACACAGGGTCACGGGGCCCACGTTGGTCTCAGCCAGCTCCTGCAGCCTTGCCTTTCCCAGGGCAGTTATTAAAACAAATTCACCATTATTCTGGCACAGCCCTATTGAGCTCACCCAGCAGAGCTGAGCGTGTGACAAGGGGCAGTGGTGGATGTGACCCCCCCTCCCGCTGTCCCACACTGGGCACTCGGGGACTGAGCTCTGGGCTTTCAGAAAGTTGACTGCATTTTTGTCAGGATTTTTTCTCATCAAATTAGTGGAGGAAGAATGGTCTCCCCTCGAGTGAGGAAGGGGTTAGATGGCTGTTTGTGATCCTGTCCAGCTCAGTTTATGCTTTCAGTGTACAAACTCTGGTTTATTTACTCAACTCCTAAACAAAGTCAGTCCTTGATGCATCACAATCACAGCGCTGGGGTTTGCAAGCCTGTCTGGTGGTAGCATTGTCATGGGGCCTTCCGCATAAAGGAAATTTCCTTCCCAGTGTTGCTTCAAGATAAGTTGGATTCTCTATTATCGATACTGCTCTGAGAGTAGCTTCCGTTTTCCTGCTGTGCGTGTTTTGCATGTTGCTCATTTCTCTTTACCCTTGGGAAACAAATGTTTTCACAACCTGTAGGACACTTGGAACTCCACCCATATCCTCTCGTTTTAATTAATCTTCAAAATCCATAATTGTGCTTTTGAAAGTATGAAGGACATTTGTCAAAACCATCACATGAGGTTCATAAATAACACTGAGGGCCAATGGTTGATGTTAAATCTCTGGAGTCACCACTCATGGATGCACCTGGTCCTTATGGTGGAGGTTTTTACGCATTAAGAGAGTCGAAGTTGTGTTGTTTGCATAACCAAATTGTCAGGGCTGTAAGCACCACATTTCTATACATGTCTTTCTTTACCTGGAACATACAACCAAAATTCCTTGGTTTCAATTCTGTGTGTGTTTTAACCTGAAACCCCAGAGCAGAAAAATACAGTTTATCAGTTAGAAAGGGTTGATAAAAGCATTGCAAAAACCTGCTGTCATTGTGAAACACCATGTAGAAATAATCAGGAGAAGTTTTAACATGACCAACCCCAGTCACACCACTTTCCAAATGGGCTTGGTTTGCTTTCCCACGTTGTGGGAGTGCAAGAAGAGTGAAGTGATGCGGTGTAAGAAGGGCTGTGCCTTCTCCCTCCAGGGGCTTCTCTGGCTGAGAGTGTCAGTGGGGAATTAGAGCTGTGCTCTGTCTGTGCCAAGTGCGGGATGAAGCCTGGCCTTCCTGGGTGACCGCCCCATTAGGAGCCTGAAAGAGCTGCTGTGTCTCTCCAGAGGCATTTTTCTGACATAAGTTGCTGGTTGTCCCAAAAGCTGCCAGTGGCATGTGGGGCCTGGCCCTTGTGCGGTGCCGCAGGGTTTTCCCACGGAGCTGCACCCGGACAATCAAGCATCTCCCTGCTTTGGGCTGTGCTTGCTGGGAATCAGAGAAGAGATGGAAAGAAAGCGAAAAGCCATGAATAGCTCCAGCACTGAAGTTGCTGGAGCTCGTGTGAAAAGCTGACTGTAGACTCAGCACGAGGAGTTAGCGCTGGAAGCAGCACAGCCGTGGTCCCAGTAGAGATTTTCACACTATTTTTAAGCGCTGGGGCAGCAGGGAGGAGGCCGGTGCCGCAGAGGATGGGTGGGGATCAGGTGAGAGGAGCTCAGGCAGGAGCGAGCTGGGGCGGGGGCGGAGGTGGGGAGCCAGAGAAACCAACCGGGCCCTGCCGCCACTCACCGTAAACAGGAAATCGAGGCCACCAAGAGCAAGGCTGAGGAAACGGGAAAGCAGAAGGGGAGAGGCAGCAACTGGCTTTGAACTCTAGAGTAAAGAAAACACTTCTAACGACACCACCATCAGCTCCCCCAGCACAGAGGGCCTCCAGCCAGGCTGGGCTCCCATCCTCTCCCTCCCAGATAATTCACTGTATTTAAGGATGCTGACGCAACACAGAAGACAAGGAGTCAGTCAAGCTTCTCAGGGTTTTTCCCCTGAGTCCCCACTGCCTGAAGAATGCACTTTGTCCACTTTTAGGGGCACTGAAAGTGCTAGGGTGGGAAAGCTTTTTGGGAAAGTGGCCCCTGAGTCACATGGACACTGTCCCCAGGAGGGGCCCATCTTCCCTGCCCTGGAAGGGCTGCTTGCTCTGTTGTCTTCCTTGACTTGCTTTCAACACCAGAAGATCCCAAGCTGGTGTCAGTTAATACCATGGCACCACAGATTTCACAACCTGACTTGATGTGTCACTGCATTTCCCACATCATGTCTTTCCTCTCTTCAAAATTAGGCCCCGACTCTTCATCTCCTTTTAGTAAACCCACATGGACGTTCTTTTCCCACTCTTCACTTTCACTGTGATCCCAAACTGGTAGGATTATTATTAATCATAATTTTTGACCAAAGATTTTTGTAATGGTTGACTTTGAGATGGTATTTGATAACTTTTTTTGTTTTTTTAAATCTGACCCTATCTTTAGGATCCTGTACATTGGCATTTCTCTTTGGAATGAATGTAAGCACAGAGATCAATGAATGTTGTACTTCTGTGTGGAGACTACAGTGATTAAATAAACAAACTTGCTGAGCTGTTTTGGGGCTTGTTCAATCAAGCTGGTTAAGAGAAATGTAATTTCTGTTGGAATTTTCTTCAAAAAGCACCAACTATTGCAAGGTTTCTCGTCCACAACTCCTAAGAAAAATACTTCAAGTAAAGGCCTGGATTACTAGACAAGAAGATATGCAGATACAGCATTCCCAGGCACTTGCTATAAATAGTTCATAAAATATATGTTTAAAACTAGTAGACGCTAGCTGCAGTTCCTGCTGATTTCCTGTTCTCTTCCTCTATCACAGGGATCCTCTGCTCCATATGGAGTGAGGGCAAACACGAATAATGCAAACTGCCAGTTCCCCTAAAGCATGTTGTTTTGTCACTAACCCCACCTTTGACAGCTTTCCAAGCCACATTTGTAATTTCACACCTTACAGGTAGGTAAAAGCTGTCAAAACTGGGCAGTTTCAGTGCAGTAGTTTTGGTCATGTCCGACCACATGGGTAGGAAAGAAAAGTTCAGAAATAAATGGGAGCAACTGAAATCTTAGGGTGGGATTTATGCAGTTATGCAAACCACCACTCAGTGCAGGTCTGCTCTACCTCCCACTCACCACTGTTCTGTTATCTGATTTCTCTTCTTACTGTCTTTTCTTCTTTTACTTGTTCCCCAACTTTGTCCTCTTCACTGTCAGCGTCTTTATCATCCCACATCACCAAAAAACCCCCATGGATTTTTGCTGCTGTCCCCAAGGTCCTGGGGACAGTGACTGGTTATGAACGTGCTAGGAACATGCCCCCACCATGCTGCACTGCCAGGAAGGGAGCACGTCCCTCCTTTGGAAGGACAGCATCCACCAAACTCCTGGGTAGTCAGATCTGGAATGTTTTCTGTGTTACAAGCCACATTCTTGGAGCTGGGGACGCTGTAGTTTAGGATTAACCTGTCTTCATGTCCTGTTTCTGTACATGCCAACAACTTCATAGAGACTGATGGGAAGCTTGGAATCTTGTTTGCCTGGGAAAGCAGAGCACTTCCATTCATCTAACTGTGGCTTTCAGAGTCCGAGTCAGAACACCTGTGTTTTGACAAATTCAGTCTGTAGTATTTCCCAGCTCAGTGAAGTGACTTTTGGCTAACAAGGAAGGGCTTCATCCGAAGTCCTTGGCAAAAGAATGTAACCACAGAGATGTATAATGTTTTCTGTCTGAGAGCTCTGGGCTTGGCAGATAGCTGGGTAGGAGTTTGTGAATTAATGTGGACTGCAGTGAGCCTGTGCACTAAGAGAGCTCTCACAGCCAATGTTTTTCTCTATAAACAGTTGTGAAAGACTCTGGGCAGGGAAGGTGGAAAGAATCTATTTTTCTATGGCTTGATATAAATGCTTGTCTACCTCAGGCATGCAGTTATGGAAAAATTCATCTTGACATTGTGTAAATACAGTTATAAATGTTGAATCTGCAAATAAATATTGTCATGAGAAGTGAAAAGAGTCAGTGGGAAGCTTTGATCTCTGCTCTCTGTCATACCTGTCTTAATCCAAAATGACTTGTGGTATTTTGGGGGATCTGCTGTGGATTTGTGTGTGTGTTCCAGGGCAGGTGAACTCAGCAGGTGAAGAATAGTGGGTTTTTAATGAAAAGTCCTAATTTCATCAATGATTCTCCCAAAAACACAAGCCATACCTTTGATTTAATCTTAGATGTTTGAACATCTCATTTTCACCTAGAAGCATGAGCTGTGATTAATTTTGAGTAACATTGTGTTGTTTTCCCCACAGATGAACGTGAGGCAGTTCAGAAGAAGACCTTCACAAAGTGGGTGAATTCCCACTTGGCTCGTGTGTCCTGCCGAATTACAGACCTGTACACCGACCTTCGAGATGGGAGGATGCTCATCAAACTCCTGGAAGTGCTTTCAGGAGAGAGACTTGTAAGTGCTTATCAACATCCAGTGTGGGGCTTTTGGGTGGGGTTTTGTGAATCCTTGGCTCGACTGCAGTATAGGAAATCTGAGTGCTGAGGCTTCAGCACTGAAAATGTCTTTTTATATATTAAAGGAAAAAAAAAAAGAGCTCTATTACTTCAGCTGGATCCAGACACCATTAAAATGCCTTTCCTACTGGCATCAGTGGGAATCAAAGGAAGTCTTCTTCAAAGGTTCCTTGCTGGTAACATGCTGAGTGCTTCCAGCAGCATGTTCCCTGCTCCCAAATCTGACAGGCACAGAGAACAAAATGTTCCTGAAGCCCTTAGATCCCTCAGTGGTGGTTAGTTAGAGGTGCTGGGGGACGTTCCTGGGCCCTGTGGGCAGTGGCCCATTTCTCTGCTAACAACCCCTGTGCTGATGCAGGTGTGCAGGCCTGGCACATCCCTGCTCCCTTCCCAGAGGGTGCCGGGGTTGTGCAGGACAACAACTGAAGAGAGTCACACCACCCTGGGAAGCCTTGGAGCAGCTGGAGCCATGGTGTTCATTGCACCCCACTGCTCAGGAATGTCCCTGAGTGTGCTTGATTTTACTCAGATAGATAAGGCTTGGGCTTTCTTTGGTTAGGGGAATACCTAAAATCAATTTAAATAAATGGGTCAAATTCTTTCTTCGGATGTGCTGAGGCACCCCCTTCATACCAGCACAAGGAGTGGCGAGTAAGAAAGTCCTTGTAGTGAAAAATGCTGCTGGCACAAGAGGGAAACTGGGTGCCAGGAAATGGCTGGGTATCAGCTTTTCCTTGAGTTCCTTAAATGATGGTGATGCTCTTAACTGCCTAATTTAAGGCAATCTTTTCAAAGAAATACGGGTGTTTAGCTAAGACCCAAGGCTGCAGGGGGCTGGGTAATCACTTGTCATCAAGCTCTCCTATTAGTGGAGCTCCATGGCTTAAGACTCTGGTTAATGAGTGGAACATATGGCCCAGTGTAGCGTGTGTGTACGGGGAGGCAGGAGAGGAGCTTTCTGAGTGCATCTGTGAGGGTGAGGGAGCTGTGACGTGCACATCAGTGCCTGTGTGGATGGGGTAACAAATCCTGGTGCTCATCAGCTGCAGTTTGCTCAGAGCTCCTCTCTGTCTCTGCCAGACCACTCACCTCGGCCGCGTGCTGGGTTTGACGTGCTCACTTCAGGTAGCAGGTGTTCCTCACACAGGGATAGTTGAGACCAACATGCCCCATTATTTGAGGGCTGAGACACCAACTGCGCCACCTCTGGTTAAGTCAGCCTGCCTGCCTGCCAAGATTTGACTTTCAGCAGCAAATAGGAAGCTCAGAGCAGTCCCATGACTGTGGCTGCACCATTCATTTACATTTTTCACTCCAGGTTTTGGAAAATGCAAACAGGGCTGAGGCAGCTGCGGGGTGGGGAGCAGGCAGGAGCTGCACTTGCATCATTGTTTGTGTCTGGCACTGGCAGCTGCCTGCACCACCACAAATTCTTTTTGTAGCTTCATTATCTGAGGCTGGACGACAGCAGGCTCTGTTTGAACAGTGCATTCCACCACACCTTCCTCTGCAAACAAGAGTAAACGCAATGCACTAAACCTTGAGACAATTACACACACCAAAAGTATTCCAGGAAGATCTTAAACACACCAAAAATACTCCAGGAGTATTGCCACACAGCATCCATTTGCTGATGTTCTTGAGTCTTTCGGAATTTATTTTAGTCAATATTAGGTAGGTTCTGCAATCTCCGTGGCCTCCTGGGGAAATTTGAAGGCAGATCTTACGCAGAAGGCTTAAAATCAAGACAAGAAACATCAAGTGGTAAGAAAGAAACTAGCATAGATAAGTATCCCATGAACATGGAGTGTTTACTGGTGCAGTGGAACAAACAGGAATTTTTTCCTCTCTTTTGAAACTGGGATTCAGATTCTGGAGCTGGAACCAGTGGAGCAGAGTTCAGGATTTTGGATGCCAATCAGGAAAGCAGGGCTGCTCTTTGCCCTCTCACTTCGATTGCACAAACCCTGCATTTTCCAAAACCTGTTGTGATTTTTGTTGATGAAAACCCTTGGAGTATGTTGGAGAAACTCAGAATGACAGCATCCAACAAGGGCAACACCTACATCTTCCTGACCTTGCTCAGCTTGATTCCTAATCCCAGTGTTTAGTCCAGACCTCACAGCATAATGTCCTCTGCACAGCAGTGTTTGGAAGGAAACTGATAGCATGCAATGCTCTCACTGAGCACAGTGGGAAAGAATCCAGCCAGCATGAAAGGACAGTTGTAATTTGGTTTGCACACACTGTTAACCAGCTTCTCCCAAACAGAAAAATAAAGCTGGGAATTGTTTTCAGCCTAAGATTAAGCATTAGCTCAGTTTCTTCCATAACTAAATTAAGGATTAGTAAATTCCTCACAATTCCTGGATGCTCAAAGGTCAAACCACTTAAGCACATTCTCTGTAGTGAGTCCTGTCACATTTTCTCTTGGAAAAGAGGCAGGGTTTTGATGTAGAACCAGTTTTCCTGTAATGTGCGTGTGAAGACTCTGGGTTTGGTACTTGCTTTCCCTCTACTCAGTGTCTGGATCTGTGTTAGCCCAATAAATGTGCAAGATACGTCTCACAATGCCTCATCCCGAGGCTATGCAGGGGAGTGTGGCAAGCACAGCCACACCTTGCACAAACCAGACTCAGACGCCTCTTCCTCTACATAAAGCATCTCTGGTGAATGGTTTTGGCTCTGTCACCATGGTGCTGGAACTTCTAAGAGCGCAAAAGGAGCTTTTAAATCCTTTTCTGCTCAGTAGTTCGAGGCAATAGAGGCGGTGCAGGTACTGCTTCAGGCAGTGGGAAGGGCTGTGTTAAGGCAGAGGGGACGGGCTGGGGTCTGCCACTGCTGCTGAGAAATGGTCACAGTCACAGTCATTCCTGAGCCTTGGGAACATCCTTGTGCAGGTGAGCAAGCCTGAGAAGCTGCTCCAGGTGTGGCCATGGGCTGGGATGAGCCGTAGGCCGGAGCTGGGGGTGCAGCCAGGCCTCCACCTTCTCTCCTGCCCCAGAACAGCCTCCTAGCTGTGTTTTGCAAGGTTCAGTCAAGCCTTAGGTCCAGCTTTCCACACTCCTGGTGATTGATGGTGCCAGCTAAAGGCTGGATCCCAGATTGTCCCTGCTGGGTGAGGGATCTCAGGCTGGCTTCAGTCAGCCATACAGCTCCCTCATGCTCTGGCTGTGGTGCTTTGCACTGGCAGCCTTTGGGATGGATGGGGTGTACACAGGCTGTACATGCAATTTGGGCCTCTTTGGAGGGACTTTTATTCCCCAAAGCAGTGACAGGCTCCTGGAGATTCTCCCCCTTGCTGGGAGCTGTGGGTTGACCCTGCATCGTTCCGCAGCCTCCGGAGGAGAACAGACCCAGGCTGACTGAGGCTGAAGCTGATGGCCTCAGGGTTTTTGTGTCCCAAAGGAGCACTTCCTGCACCACCATCCCACTGCCCCCTGTGGCACAGGCTGTGTTTCCAGGGACTGTACCATGGCTCCGGCTGAAACTCTTCCCCTTGAATGCAGACTGGGGCAAGGATATTGCCTGAGCTATTTCCAAGGCCAGTTAATTACAGTCCCTGCAGAAAACAAGGAAATTATGGCAATTAGTTGTTTGGCTGAGTACCTTTGGTGACATCCCAGTGAGCACCAAACAGGCTATTCAGCTGTAATCCTTATCTGCACAACAAAGTTCCTTTAATTTTATTCAGTTTTACAGGAGACGTCTGCATGCTGATAAAATATTTGTAGCTTTTTTGCAGTTGCACTGAGCCTTCAAAAAATTGTGTTACGTTGGTGTCGCTGATTTTTTAATTAGTATTTTTTTCCTGTGAAGAATAATTTGGAATAAATCTCTGTTATTTTCTTACTATTTATCCGATTTACTGACCAAAAAAAGCAATGCCACTTGTTCTTGAGGAGTTTTATTGAGTAGCTCATAGCTCAAATCTGAGCTTCTGAGTGAGTATCCTAGACAAACCTGAAGGAAGTAAGCAGGAAAAATCCTTTGAAAGACAAGTGAAGTTAGGGCCATGTGTCCAGCTCAGGTCCAGGATATTGGTTTTTCCACCATGGTTTTGACACATGCTACCATTATCCTGGTGAAAATGGGCTGGAAGATGTAAGAAGTGGTTTTGTCCCATTTGAAGAACAAAGGTGGCATTACTGCCTGGGAGTGGTGATGCACCTGCTGGGACTGAAGAGTTTACAAGCTGGTTTTTCCCCCTCCCATCTACAGTAATAAACATTGTTATTCTTGCTTTTACCTTCTAGCCTAAACCAACTAAAGGAAGGATGCGCATCCATTGCCTGGAGAATGTGGATAAAGCCCTCCAGTTCCTGAAAGAGCAACGAGTGCACCTAGAAAACATGGGATCTCATGATATTGTGGATGGGAATCACAGGCTGACACTTGGTCTTATTTGGACTATTATCCTGAGATTCCAGGTAAAGTTGTGTGCACACACAGATGTACGGATGAGCTTTCCATGCCTGTTTGTAACATACTTCACTGTGCATTTTAAAAGCAGAGTGCTCCCAGGTGCTCCCAGCTGCTGGGAGGGAGAAGTGCTTGGGAACCTGTCAGGATAAATCAGTCCCTGTGGTGCTGCTGACCTGTGGTGGGAGTTTCCTGTGGGGAAATTCATATGGCTTTATTTCTAAATCACTAATAAATGTGAAGCTCCCGTCTCTACACTAAACCCAGGAGGAAATTCTGCCCTCAGCTGCTCTCCATCTCTGTGCTGGTTATCCATAACCTAGCTGACTTGACACTGACAGGGATTAAGAGTGCCCACAGGAATTATTTTAGTGTCCCAGCTAAAGCTGAGATTTCTGGTTTTCCAGCGAGTTACATATTGATCTTTGCCCCCAGTTAAAAATGGCTGGCAAGTCCTTTTGCAGAAAGAATAATAAATCCATAATAAATATATAACTCATAATAAATAGCATAAAAACATTTAATAGCTTTAATGTTGGTGTTTCTCAGCGTTCCTTTCTTCTTTTCAAAAAAGGCAGTGTGTTTTCTCAGAGAAATATTGAAATCTTCTATGTTAATTTTAGATCCAAGATATCAGCGTTGAAACTGAGGACAACAAAGAGAAGAAATCTGCTAAAGATGCTTTGCTTTTGTGGTGCCAGATGAAAACAGCTGGGTGAGTGTGGATTAAGTGATTATCTCTAAAGCTCTTACAGCATTTTGAGTTTTTGTTGAAATAATTTTAAATGGGCAAACATATATATTCTTAAGTGGATTCAGAGAGAGGGATTTCAAGAGAAGTGAGTTGATGTTTACAAGTCAGAAAATTTATGATATTAACGCTGGGTGATAAACACACCAATTGGATAATCCATGAATATATATAGTAATATGCTGACTCTTTTTTACCCTATTCTGAAGAAATAATGATGATTTCAAAGGAAACTTAATGTCTCCCTGCTCTGACTTTTGGTGCCAGAGTGTGCAGAGCTGCACTGGGAGTGCTGTACTGACTGCACTCTCCTTGTTTTTGTTCTACAGGTACCCCAATGTCAATATCCACAACTTTACAACAAGCTGGAGGGATGGGATGGCGTTCAATGCACTGATCCATAAGCACAGGTACGTGTGCCTAAATTCTGCCCTGGTTTTGCAGCTACCTTGCAGCTTGATTTTAAAAATCCGTGAAGAGCAGGAAGTTGAGGAGTTGCTGAGGGTTTTACAGCATCTTGCCTTGTTTTGAGCTTTACAGCTCTCGTGGTCATTGTAAGCTCAGCTGGGCAGCAGCTTCTCAACACCACAAGTCGAAACAGGTTGTCTTTGGTTTCAAGAGAATAAATTACACCCGTGATTATTTGGGTTTGGTTTGGTTCTTGTACCTCAGTGAGTAACCCATGCCCAGGTCTGGAATTCGGGGGCGGGAGCGGGGAAGCACACCCAGAGCAGCCTGGAGGGGAAGGAAATCCCTGCCCAAGGATGGCCAAATGCGGTGCCAGGCTGCTGTGGCTGGGATGCTGCTCATGGCAAGCTCAGACAGAGTTATCCGGATGGATTGCACGCTTCCATGGGCATGAGGAGAGACTTGTGACCACAACTCTTCTCCAGGGTCACCTTCCCTGCTGTTAAGCTCTCCCCTGTTCTCTCCCATGTCCAGGCCCTGCCGTGCTGTGTGCTGGGCATTGCTTCATTCCTTTAACACTGTTGGTAAATGCACAGGGCATGTGAAACCTTGGCTGGGTTTTCTGAGGGTTGAAGATCTTAGTTCATTTGAGGGTGGCTGCACTGCACTTTGGGAAATCTAAAGAATTTTCCATCCTGTCTAGGCCTGATCTGATTGATTTTGACAAGCTGAAGAAATCAAATGCACACTACAATCTGCAGAATGCTTTTAACCTTGCAGAGCAGCACCTCGGTCTTACCAAGCTCCTGGACCCCGAGGGTAAGAATTCCACCAATTTCAGCACTTTAGGGCACTTTGTGGACTCTTTCCTCCCACCCCTCCATGTCAGAGCACATCTCTGTGACAGCTTTTTGTGTCCAAGAGCAGCTGGATGCTGCTGACTCACCTAGCAATAGAGGCAGAGAGGGAGGGACAGAATCTGAGATGTCTCTAGCAGGAAACTGTGCAGCAGTACCACAAGAGCCCTTAATCCTGTGTGTTTACCACCATCTGACAAGTTTATTGGCCTGGCCATGTGTCCAGAAAGTCATTCCAGTCAGAGGCTTCTTTCTGATGTACTCTGAGAAGCAGAGAAGCTTCAGCCCATGCTTCTGTGGGAATGTGTGTGCTCTCAGTGCTGGGGCAAGAGCCTTTTGTGTCACAGGGCAGGAGTGATGTGTTTGGGCAAGTTTCTTCTTGCCTGTTTTCTAGTGCCTCAGAATTGCTGTAGGAGAGGAAATATTTTGTTTTCCACCTGTATCTCTCAGATTCACCTGAACAGACATAAGTTTGAATTCCTCTCTCCAAATGCTGACACAGCAGTGAAGTTCTCAATTAACAGTAGTTCTGTCAACTCACACAGACACCAGAGGAATTATTTGTCTGTGCACAAGCTGTGGCAAAATCTGGAACTTAACTGTAAAGCGCAAAGGCCCCAGTCTTTAGCTCCAGTCCACACTACTGTCAGAACCAGTGCAAAGCTGCTGGATTTACTTCTTATTAGGATACAAACCTTAGGGGCTGAACTGCCACTGAACCCATCTCTGACTCCCAAATGCATCCTTGGCACATTGTGAGCTGTGTTGGTGTAACCCCTGCACCCTCAGCATGCTGAGATAACTCTTGTTTGGTTTGCAGATATCAGTGTTGATCACCCTGATGAAAAGTCAATCATCACCTATGTGGTGACATATTACCACTACTTCTCCAAGATGAAAGCTTTGGCTGTTGAAGGAAAACGTATTGGAAAGGTTTGCAAGTTTAAATTATAAATTGTTACAAAGCAGGTGAAATATTTCTGATGGTTTTTTTTTCCTCTTGGATGTTAGTTTTGAAGGAGTCCGCTCTGTGGCAATTTTTGGTTTTTTGCTTTTAAACGTGTTTTGAATGTTAAATATTCTCATGTGACTGTGAGTAGTTAATTTCCAGCTGCCTCACATTAGAAAACACTTGGCTGGTGTTTTATTTTTGCTTGTTAATTTTGCATCATTGCTACTTTTCCTTTCTCATTAACTGCTCCTCACCCTCTGGGCCCTCTGTCTCCTCTGGAAAAGTCCCTCATTTAAAACATGTGCAGTCATTCTCTGCCCTTTGGCGACATTGCCCCCGTCCTTACAGCTGGCAGACCGAACATGAATCCTTGTGTGAGCCTCAGCTCTGCTCCCCTATTGCTGTGGAATCTTGGGAATTCAGTGCTGAAAAATGCCGAGCTCTCATTGCTCAGGGATCCCGGCAGTGAGTGCTCTGATTCACAACTCAAGTCTCCCAGCAGTTTCTTTTATGTGGCCTGTTGGATTTAAATGACTGAAGAGCACTGCCCTTGTGACTCATGTGTGTTGTGCTGCTGTTGCAGGTGCTTGACAATGCCATTGAAACAGAGAAAATGATAGAAAAATACGAGTCCCTGGCTTCTGACCTGCTGGAGTGGATTGAGCAAACCATTATCATCCTCAACAATCGCAAATTTGCCAACTCCCTGGTTGGGGTGCAGCAACAGCTGCAGGCGTTCAACACTTACCGCACAGTGGAGAAACCACCCAAGTGAGTTTGATCTCAGCTTAACACAACAGTCAGTGGTCGTGTTGGCTTAGTCACTCATTGATTTTTTTTAAAAACAAACACATCCAAGTAATTTTAATTGTGGCTTAAGAATTTATTTTCCTGAACAAGCCCAGTTCTCATATTCCTGATTGGTACTCGTTGATGTTACTCGGGGGCTGTTTGCTTTGTGCTGTTCAATGTGCAGATAATGACAACAGCAGTGAGAAAAGCATGTCTCCCACGGGATCTGGGAGTCCTGGAAGCTGTCCCTGCCCTGGGATGCCTGTCTTATCATATGAGTGGTAATAGCACACCGTGGTAGTACAGTAATGTCACCACTCGTGCTTTTAATAGCAGTGGATAAGACCAATAGGCTGCTATTAAAAGATCCCTACTGCTTATCCAACATGAAGAGGAAGCGTGTCTGGCTTTGTCAAACAGCTCCGCTTACTCAAACTGATACAAGCAAAACGGGGCAACTTATTTCTGGAAAGCCTCTTTTAGCATCGTGATATCAAAGCTGTTTATTATTTTTGTCTAATACAAGTTCTAATGGATAATAATCACAACCCAAAACATTATACAGGATCCAGACATCTTCTAAAATTGCAGACTATTCCCTAATGCCCATGGAGTTTATTTCTCAGGCGTACAACCCAGGGAAAACAGTGGGAAGAGTTCATCATCTGCAGTGGGCTTTAAATAAAACTTCCATTTCTTATGCTGATGGAGTAAACTAGGACAATGCACGTACTAGAATAAAAAAAAATGCCTTTTCCTGTCCCCCGAGGGGTTTAAATCCAAACACTCAGACAGCTGACGCCTGTGAAGTTGCCTTTGCTGTCTGCCCCAACTGGCTCCAGGGGAAGTGTGGGCTATTTCCATTGCTCCCAGCTTCCACACAAGATGGAGGTGTTTATGTGAATGCTCCATTCATCATGTCAACCTTTTAAACAAGTGCTTTGTTATAGTTTATTGTAGTTGCCTATATTCAATGTTTTATAGAAGTACTTCCCTGTGAGGGTGGTGAGGCCCTGGTGCAGGTTGCCCAGAGAAGCTGTGGCTGTCCCATCCCTGAAAGTGTTCCAGGCTGGATGAGACAGGGCTGGGAGCAACCTGGAATAATGAAAGGTGTCTCTACCCTGGCAGGAGGTGTACCTGGACGGGCTTTAAGATCCTTTCCAACCCAAACCATTCTGTCACTCCATGATTCTATGATTATACCTTAGCAGTAATGAAAGTTTGATTGTAACTCAATTCTCTTGCAAAATTTTGTTTAGATTTACAGAAAAAGGAAACCTGGAAGTGCTGCTTTTTACCATTCAAAGCAAAATGAGAGCAAACAATCAGAAAGTGTACATGCCAAGGGAGGGCAAACTCATCTCTGACATTAACAAGGTAAACTGAGCAGCTCCTCCCTTGTGACTTGGAATATTGCTGTTTTCTCTCAGAAAACTGGGCGGAAAAACATTTGTGGTTTCCATCCTTGATGTGGGGGCTGCAAGGGATGAGTGAGGTGGGGTGACCTTTTCCTATAGCTCGGATTCATTGCCCTGAGTTGGCCCTGGGTGTCCTCGGCATCTGTAGGAACTTCTGCTCCTGGGGCTGCCAGCTCTGCCTTGCCCCTAGTGGTCCTGGCTGTTGGAGAGAAGTGGCAGAAGGCAGCAGCAGTAGATGCTGTGCCCTCCCCTTCACCTCCCAGTGCCCTGCCCGGGCATCATGGATCCCTCTGGGGTCCTGCAACCTATTCTCTGCTGCTGCAGCTGGCAGGACAGGGCAGGGCTGGGCACAGCAGAGCTAACAGGCTCTCTCAAGGGTAACAAACAGCTTCAGCCTGGCAGCTTCCTTCTTTGTGTTTGATCATGCTTGGCATTCCCAGCCCAGCTGTTGCGGGGGTCTGTAGCCTCATCCCAGGAAGCAGCAAACAGCTCAGTTCTCCTGGTTGCAGGAGGAATGCCCAAAATAGTCGTGTTTCAGGCAGTTTAACATCTGTTCAGATTTAGATTTAATTTGTGTTTAATTGAAGGGATTTTTGTTGTCTGTAAGAAGATCTGAACGGTGATTAGCTGACTTCCAACATGCTTCTAAGACTTCTGATTTTTGTAATACTAGTGTTGTGCATGTGAATAGCTTCTGGCTTGAGGGAAAAAAGGACTTGTAAGCACCAGAAGTAACCAAATTCTGCAGTTGTTTTCTGAAGTGTAATAAAGAACAACAATTGTATGTTGATTTTAGATGTGAGAGGCCATGAATCTCTAATTCCCATTTCCTAAAGGAGGAAGATAGAATCTGCTTGTTTGGGAATAGCACTCAGGAGATTTTATTTTTTTAAACAAACACTTTCTTACACATTCAAGGCAGGTGGTTTCCTTAGACTTTGTTGGGAGGGGGGTAAGAAAGGACCAGAGCAAATGCATCTGAGATAAACAACTTGCTCAGAAAATGACTGACTAAATTGAGAACAGATTTTAAGTCATGTACTTATATTAGCAAACAAGGTGTAGGGCCAGCCAGTGCAAACTGGATTTATTGGCTTATAAATAATTGAGCCAGTTTGGTGAAAGCTGCCTGTAGTGACTTCAGCCCTGATTTCATGCAAACAAGATGAGATTTACCATAATCTTGTAAGAATGTGTGTTTAGAAGCTGTGTGTTTTTCCTCCACGTCTTCAGGCCTGGGAAAGACTGGAAAAAGCTGAACATGAAAGAGAACTGGCACTGCGAAATGAGCTCATCAGACAAGAGAAACTGGAACAACTTGCACGGAGATTCGATCGCAAGGCAGCTATGAGAGAAACTTGGCTGAGTGAAAATCAGCGTCTCGTTTCTCAGGTGCTGCTCTCAGAAATTGTCTGGGTGACTAAAATGGTTCCCATGAGTAATTACAGGATGCAGTTCTTGCAAGGAGAACATTTTCTCCCCTGTGCCTCATATTTTACAGCACCTATGTATGTGTATATTTATCTATTGTATTTAGTTACTCTATATGCGTATGTACTGTACATCCTGTCTTTTATACATTTGGGATTCCCTTCCTTGAACCTACCAGCCTATGGTCAGGAGATTTGATGAGGAAATAACTACCCACAGTCAAGATTTCTTTATCTGAATATTTTGGTGAGTTCAGTGAAATTAGCCCAGGAATTAATTTTATTGTTTAATATTAGAGATGATAATATTAGATTAGCCCCAGCCTAATCGTTATGGCCAGGTGAGTCTTCCCCCAAAGGCAGGGAATAATATCTCTGATTTTATCAATGGTTCTTTATTATCAGAGGTATCTCTTATTTTATTAAGGAAGACTGTTGGAAGCATTTTGATATCCCAGATTTGCTAACAAGTGTGTTTTGCTGAGTCAGAACTGACGGCAGAGGTTGAGCAGTGGGGCTTTTGTTCTCAGCAGCCATTCCTGAAGAAGTGCCTCTGTGTTTGCAGGACAATTTTGGCTTTGACCTCCCAGCAGTGGAGGCTGCCACGAAGAAGCACGAGGCCATCGAGACAGACATCGCGGCGTACGAGGAGCGGGTCCAGGCGGTGGTGGCAGTGGCAAAGGAGCTCGAGACCGAAAACTACCATGACATCAAACGCATCACTGCGAGGAAAGACAATGTTATCCGCCTGTGGGAGTATCTCCTGGAGCTGCTCCGTGCACGGAGACAGCGGCTGGAGATGAACCTTGGGCTGCAAAAGATTTTCCAGGAAATGCTGTACATTATGGACTGGATGGACGAGATGAAGGTGGGTGGAAGCCCTTTGAGAATGCAGGCCAAATACTCCTCAGAGGTGTACGTGTCCTTTTCTGTCAAGTTTTAAGATTCATTTGAATCTGATTTAATAGACCCAGAAGATCCACATTCAAGAGCAGTGACAAATTCCTTATGATTATTTGTTAACAATAAAGATTAAAAACAAGTAAGGAAAAAGAACAAGTTCACTCCTATAAAGTGCCACTTTCCAGCTTCATGTCTGTCTCATAAGGCCCAGAGGTTTTGGTCACAGTGCTTGGGTAAAGATGACAGATTTGGTGAAAGGGAATTAAATAATCTCTCTCCATCATGATTTACATGGGGAACAAGTCACCTCTTCACCTCTCTGCTTTAAAAAGCTTGAATTTCTTCCTGTCTATTCTCCTGGGATCTGGGAAGGGAAAGGACCATGACTTGTCCATCAGCCAGCAGAACTTGGAAACTGTTGGAGGAAAGAAAGCTGTGTGTAGCTCAGCGGGAGCTCACAGCACCTGGGCTGAGTGCTGCTCCTTGGCCCTGCTGAGCTAACTCAGCCTCTCAGTGTCCTAGACTGAAACCTCATTAAAGAGCAGTCAAATTCTTCATGGTTGCCAGTGATTTCAAAAATACTGGCTCAAATTCATACCAGCCATGTATCTACATTTGGAATTACTGTCCTTATGGGCCTGGAGTTTCTCTGACCTAATGTACCAACAGAGAATGGTGCCATGCATGAAGTCCCAAAGAAGCAAACAGCTTATGGCCTTCAGCCCGTTTTACTTGGCTTTCTCATTTTTGTTCAGGTGCTTCTGCTGTCCCAAGACTACGGCAAACATTTGTTGGGAGTTGAAGACCTGCTACAGAAACACGCTCTGGTGGAAGCTGACATTGCTATTCAGGCTGAGAGAGTGAGAGGGGTCAATGCCTCTGCTCAGAAGTTTGCCACCGATGGGGAAGGTAACCAGCAGCCAACACACCCCTCTTTCTGTTAATTACCTATGAGGTTATCTGTGAGATTTGTTAGTTCTGCAAGATAGGTTAGCTTAAATTCCCCACTGGAATATGAGAATCCAGCTCCATTTGTTCCTTTTGTACTGAGCGTGTCAATGATTCATTTGTCCAGGAACCTGCCCAGGAATTGAGCGTGGCATTGTGCCTTGCATGGGATGTCACGCTCCTCACCAGCAGCTGCTGTGGCTTTGTAGAGATCACCATGGTTCCCCATGCTGTGTTCCTAATGCAAACAACACAGATTGTTGGACCCAGTCTGATGGTGTCCTGATTTACCCTAAAAGGAAGCAGTCCCCTAGAACTGGAGTAAATAATGTCCATTTTGTGCAGTTGTGTATAAATCTGAATTCAGTGAATTTTGTCTCACTGGAAATAGCCATGAATATCTTTCCTTTTGGGTTTTTTTTTTGTCTTCTGAAAAGAATAGTATTTTCTGGTCTGTGTTATTGTGTGGTGGAGCTTGAACACATCCCACTCATTTTCATGAGACTAACTATGAATTCTTTCACGTAAACCTTGTAGCTGGAATACGCAGGAATTCAGACCTCCACGTATGCCCCAGCTGTGGGGATGGGAGTGAGTGATCCCAGGTGGTAACACACGTTCTCTGTCCGAGCAGGTTACAAGCCCTGTGACCCGCAGGTGATCAGGGACCGTGTGGCTCACATGGAGTTCTGCTACCAGGAGCTCTGCCAGCTCGCAGCCGAGCGCCGCGCACGCCTCGAGGAGTCCCGGCGCCTCTGGAAATTCTTCTGGGAAATGGCTGAAGAGGAGGGCTGGATCAGGGAAAAGGAGCAGATCCTGTCATCTGATGACTATGGGAAGGACCTAACCAGTGTCGTCCGACTCTTGAGTAAACACAAGGCGTTTGAGGACGAGATGAGTGGCCGCAGCGGCCACTTTCAGCAGGCGATAAAAGAAGGTGAAGACATGATCGCGGAAGAGCATTTTGGGTCTGAGAAGATCAGAGAAAGAATTAAGGATATCCGGGAGCAGTGGGCTAACTTGGAGCAGTTATCTGCCATTAGGAAGAAGCGGCTGGAGGAAGCTTCTCTCCTTCACCAGTTCCAGGCTGATGCTGACGATATTGATGCGTGGATGTTGGACATCCTCAAGATTGTCTCCAGCAATGATGTTGGCCATGATGAATATTCCACTCAGTCCTTGGTCAAGAAACACAAAGATGTGGCTGAAGAGATTGCGAGCTACCGGCCGACCATCGACTCTCTTCATGAGCAGGCCAAGGCCCTGCCACAGGAGCACGTGGAATCTCCAGATGTGCAAGGCAGGTTGTCCGGAATCGAGGAGAGATACAAAGAGGTTGCTGAGCTGACCCGGCTGCGTAAACAGGCCCTGCAGGATACCCTTGCTCTCTATAAGATGTTCAGTGAGGCAGATGCTTGCGAGCTTTGGATTGACGAAAAGGAGAAGTGGCTGAATAATATGCAGATCCCAGAGAAGCTGGAGGACCTGGAAGTGATCCAGCACAGGTGAGAACGCCTTTACCAGGAAGTTTGGGGAATACTGGGTGGAAGTTTTTTTACCCCAGCTACCTTTCTCAGCTTGCCTGTGGGTCAGATTCTCTAATGCCTGGGGGATCTTGTGTTTATTTGTTTTCCTCCACTCCAGGTTTGAAAGCTTGGAGCCAGAAATGAACAACCAGGCATCCCGCGTGGCTGTGGTGAACCAGATTGCCAGGCAGCTGATGCACAGTGGCCACCCCGGTGAGAAGATCAAAGCACAGCAAGATAAACTCAACACAAGGTAAGTGAAAGCCTCGTGCTCAGGAACATCACACCAGCTGGAACAAGTATGGTGGGGTCATTTGTATGCTTTTTAAAGATATTCTGATGCTGTTACCTGAGGTATCTTCAAGGCAGGCCTTTAAATCTTCGAAAGGAAAGAGTTGGGCCTTTCAAATACTTGATTAACAGATGGAATTTTGCTCTTGACTTAATCAGGCCCTGAATGTGTCAGTACTTAGATTTGAGAGGTGGAAATTGACTGTAATGATTATTACGATAAAAAAAAAAAGTTTTGTGTAAGCTCCTTCATTTTTTAGCTTCAGAATAAACCAAGGGAAGTTGACTGTAAGGATTATTATGATAAAAAAGAAATAAATATAGTTTTGTGTAGACTCCCTCATTTTTTAGCTTCAGAATAAACCAAAGGAGTGTGAAAAGTTGATGTAACTGGCAATTTTTCACTTGAGGAAAAATTATACTCAGTGTGTCGGTACATGTCACTTTCTAATACACGCCATAGCTGGGTTAATGGTTGCTTTGCTAGAAATACTGATGGTGTGGGAAGACTGAGAAAACCCTGAGTAGCTGGGTTATAGGAGGGCTTACCAAGCTGGTGAGAGCAGCTGCTCACTCAGCAGCGCGGCCATATCCTTTTCCCACAAATCTCAATTTCTTTGCTCTCCTCTCCTCACACATTTCAGGTGGAGCCAGTTCAGAGAGCTGGTAGATAGGAAGAAGGATGCTCTGCTCTCTGCTCTGAGTATCCAGAACTACCATCTTGAGTGTAATGAAACCAAATCCTGGATCAGGGAAAAGACCAAAGTGATTGAATCCACACAAGACCTGGGTAATGACCTGGCTGGAGTGATGGCCCTGCAGAGGAAGCTGACGGGCATGGAGCGGGACCTGGTGGCCATCGAAGCCAAGCTCAGTGACCTGCAAAAGGAGGCAGAGAAGCTGGAATCAGAGCATCCTGACCAGGCACAAGCCATCCTTTCACGGCTCGCAGAGATCAATGACGTATGGGAAGAAATGAAGACCACCCTGAAGAACCGGGAAGAGTCCCTGGGAGAGGCCAGCAAGCTACAGCAGTTCCTGAGAGATCTGGATGACTTCCAGTCCTGGCTCTCCAGAACACAGACTGCAATCGCCTCCGAAGATATGCCCAACACCCTGACAGAGGCTGAGAAGCTGCTCACTCAGCATGAGAATATCAAAAATGAAATCAACAACTACGAGGAAGATTATCAGAAGATGAGGGACATGGGTGAGATGGTGACACAAGGGCAAACTGACGCTCAGTACATGTTCCTACGCCAGCGCCTACAGGCTTTGGACACTGGATGGAATGAGCTTCACAAAATGTGGGAGAACAGGCAAAATCTCCTTTCCCAGTCTCATGCCTATCAGCTGTTTCTCAGAGATACCAAGCAAGCAGAAGCTTTCCTTAATAACCAGGCAAGTGGTCAAGATATACCTGACTTCATTTCTACAGGTTGGCACTGTGTACTGCAAGCAATTAACAGCCAGAATGTATTGGCAGGAGAGCTACAAACAGACAAATTGCCCTTTTCTAACTGTATTTTACTTCAGACCATTCTTGGGAGATGTCTGTTGTTGGAACAGCAGCATAGCCTGAGTGTAACACTTTTCTCTCTGATTTCTTTAATCCCAGGAGTATGTTCTGGCGCACACGGAGATGCCAACTACCTTGGAAGGAGCAGAAGCTGCTATTAAAAAGCAGGAGGATTTCATGACCACCATGGATGCCAATGAAGAAAAGATCAATGCAGTTGTGGAGACAGGCCGGAGGCTTGTTAGTGATGGGAACATTAACTCTGATAAAATCCAGGAGAAAGTGGACTCTATTGATGACAGGTAAGGGCAGAACGATGGCAAAATGTAGCTGTTCATGTTTTAATTCTGTTCTCTGAGAGATGCCCTATTACCAGGATTCAAAGGCAAAGTAACAGCTTAGAAAATGTCAGTTCCAGACTGTTTTGTCTCGTGGAAAAATAGGAACTGTCATGTTTCAAGAATGCGCCAGGCTAATCTTAGTTAAATAATACCTCTCCCACTTTCTAGAGGCTTGGTAGGTAATGAGCTCCTTATCCAGAATTTGGCTGTTTGAGTGTTGCCATGTAGTTCTTGGAGTATGAACAGACTTGATGCCCTGGTGGGAGCTTTAGCAGTTGATTGTGTCTGGTTCCACAAGTCTCAGTTTCCTCTGCTGCCCCCAAGCTGGTGTAATTACAATAACGTATTCCTGTCCTTCCTCTGGAGAAGGAATGCGGCTCTTCAAGGGTGTAATTGGCATTGCATCCACCCCACCCGCTCGCCTTTGATCATCTCTTCCAGCTTGTCTGGCCCCTCTGAGATCAGATTAGGAAGCACTGGTACAACTGTGCCTTTCATCCCAGAACAAGCCCTTTGCTTTCTTTCTCTGGCTGTGGCATGGATGCTATAGAACATTAGGTTTCTTTTTCTTTGAAACCCAAATGTTCAGTTTTGATGGCTGTGGTCCTTTCTGCTTTTGGTTTGGATAACAGTGGAGTCTTTCAAGGCACTGTGAGTGTCAGAACACAGCAGTGAGCTGTGAAACGCTACCGATGACCCTCCCATCAGACTTGCATCCCCCCACAGCTCAGAATTCTCCAGGTGCCTTCATCTCCAAGGAGAAACTGAACTGAAGTAGTTCAGAAAATGTTGTGCCTTTCCAGTTTGGGCAGGTATGTCCCACTGTGTGTGCACCCATTTTATCTGTGCCTCATGGCTTTGGGAAAGGCAGTTATTCCTGTTCCCAGAGCTTGCTGAGGGCCTCCGACAACTGAACCCCATGGACACTCCACGTTTCCATTCTCTCTCTAACCAGCTTGGCTCTAGGTTGCAGAGAAAATCTGCAAAGGCCAGGAAGAGGAGCTTATATGAAAGCAATCAAGGGTACAGCTAGGACAGTAATTTTCCTTATTTACCCTCTCTGAGGGTCCTCTGCTCTAAGTTTTCCCATCTGTTTAGGAAAGCAGGAGAGCTTGATCCCAGCCTTCTGGTCAGGTGTCCTCTTTCTGTGCCTTTTGGAATATTAAAAGAAAGCATCCAAGGATATCATAGCAAATCGTCAGCTGCTTCTTGCAGCCCTGTCTGAGCTGGCTGGAGTGGGAGACAGCTTCAGCCCATGTCCTGTGTGCTCTGCAGAGGCTCTGGTGGCTGTCACCCCAGTGCTCCTCTCTGTCCCATTGTCCCTGCTGTCCTGCCTGGGGGATGTGTGCTGGAGTTCCTACTGGAACCGAGCATTTCCTCAATTCCAAAGCTATTTATGCCGAGCGCTGCAAAAACCATCCGGTGCGCTGCTATCCAGGAAATCCGTGTGATCGCTCCCCGAGTCTGTGGGGCTGATAAGCCTCCAGAACAAAGCCTTGGGGCTGCGTGCACTGGGAGGGGTAGCAGAGGAAGCCTCTTTGCTTTCACAAAAAGTGGCTCTCCCAGCCGAGCTCCACCTGGATGTCTAACAAAGGACCAAAACAAACAAGCACAAATATGTGCAGTGGCTCCATGCTTCCCATAGGGAGCTCTTTGTAGTTTCTGGTATTGTTCACAGTGGGTTTTGCAGTTGTGCTTTCAAGCTGTTTCTGAGGAGACCCCACTGGCCTTGATGCAGCAGACAGGTCCTGGCCTGGGTGATTCCCTTCTCAGTAGGGAAGCACAAGAGGGAGGAAAGTGCAATAGGAAAGAAACATTTGAGCACAACCTTTTAGAGCAGCTCACAGGCAAGAATGAATGGGGATAAGGACATAGAGTGAAGGTGAGGGAAGGAGAAGATGGGTTTGAATCCAGCTGTCGCTGACTAGATTTTCCAGCTGGGGTAGAAGCTGGTCTTCCTGTGCAGCTGTCCCTGCTTGGGTGACTTCTGCTGCTCTGAAGCATTTTCTCCTCCATTTTCTCTTGGTAGAGTGTTGGGAAACTGCCCCTCTCCATGTGCCTGCTCATGGCCTCTGATTGTGCAAGGGAGGTTTAGTCTAAAGACAGTGGCAGATCTGGCACAAGTTGTGATCTGAGCCTGTTCTACATCAACTTTTGTATTTGTGCAACTTTCTGCTCAACAGAGAAGAACAGAAGTAAGTTTTGTTCTTGCCCATTCAGAAGGGAGAGTGCCTCTTGTTTGCTGGAGCAATGAAAGAAGCTAAAACTGCCTTACGTATATCTCAGGATTCCTAGCAGGCAGCTGCATTCACACTACGTGTAAGATTTATTATTTCTGCACAGGCTTTGAAACCCACAGGCTTACAGTTAAACCACAAGAGGTTTTGTCAGTTTTCAGCACTGTCAGCATTCTCAGGGGCCTCTGGGACTCAGTTTGGGGATACTGGGCAAATTCTGGATTAATTTGTGTCAGACACCTCCTTGTGCTGAACAGATCTTACACTTATGGTGTAAGTCATATGTGTGATACAGAATTCAAAGTCATTCTAAATAACTGGAGTCTGCAGAGCAAACTATTCTTCTTCCACAAATGATTTTAGCAAATTAGTAAGAAGCAGTCATTGACAACTTAAAGTGTGAATTCTTTTAAAGAATTTAGGCATCTTTGAACAAGGAGTTAATAATATTTAGGTACAGCCAGTCTGGAGCAGAACAGACTAAATAACTTCTTAAAGTCCTTTATTCCCATAAAAAAACATCAGTGATGAAAACACAGGAATTCCTGTCTGTTCCAGCAGTGCCCATCCTCAAAATGCTTCTACCTTGTTATGGTTCAGCCCTGTTCTTCAGAAAAAACTCATTGTCCAGTCTCACTTCAGGTCATCTTGAACAAAACAACCTTTTACAATTACATAGCTCTGAGCACCAAAGATGATATTTGTTATGCTACGGCCTCATCTGTTTGATATCCCTGCATGATTTCCTTCAAAGTCCTTCTAGTCAGTGTTTCCAACACTCCATGGGAGATATTTTTATTAGTTTTTTTTAATTCAGGTTTTCTTAACACAAGAACTTCAGTTTAGTCTTAAATCTATTCAAGTGCCATGAAAGTTCTCCTTTTAACTTCTTAACTCATGTCCTCTCCAGAATACATGACTGTGTAATGTAATCTATCCTTAAATCTCTGAAATCAGCCTGATGAAATCACTCAAGCAGTTCTTTCTTCATTTTAGCAACCTGAGTAATGCGATGTGTTTGCGCAGGCATATAAAAGCCAGCCAAGAAAGAGTGGAATCAAACCCAGGGATGTTTGCTTCATTAGAGAGGTTTTCCCTAAGGCACAGTTTGTGTCTTTTGCTTTGTGTTCTCTCTGTCAAAACCTCAGTCTCACCTGGGCCTGGACTCCAGGCTTGCTTTGATGGTTCTGTGTGTCTTCCTTGCCATCCAATCTATAAATCATTTTCTTGACTACACCTATAGAGATGCTGCTTGCCTGGTTGTTTGGAGGCAGCTATTGAGGCCAAAGAGAAGCAAATTGTAGTCCTGTAAAGGGTTTTCTCCTATTTCTCTGCCTACAGACCTTTTGCTTTTATAGAAAATGTATCTCCAAGTATTCCCTGTGTTTCTGAAGTCACTCAATTGGTGCCAGAGATCTTGCTGTGGTAACTTACTGCAGATCAGGAAAAGTGGTGTCATAATCCAGTTGTCATCAACATGTAATTTATGGTCTTCTGGAGCATCATGAGTCTCTGGAGATCTCCACTAACACGGATTTATTTAGCTTTTGCCAGCATGTGCTGAGCTCATCTTATAAATTGCCACCCTTTAAAATAATTTCCAACTCTCAATCCATATTTATCTTATTACAAATGGCAGCAATATTTCACTTTAAACCTCTGTACAGTGCCATAGGAACAAGCCTAGCACAGTGAGCAGTAAATAAAAATTATCTTCTTTACTCTGTCTCCTGCATGTTAATTGCCTCATAAATAATGAAAGAATGGAAGGACAGGAATAACTTCTCCAAATGAAACATTTTTAAAAACATGCCCAGAGGTACCTTGGGAATCAGCCCTGTTCCATTTGGAGGACCCACCACAACCTTTGGGACTGCCAGCGTGACTCATCCTTCAAGGGCCAAACAGTGATGAATCAAATTCGAGCTTCTGGATTAACCTTTCCTTCTCTTCTGGCTGCTCTTAAACACTCTGAAAAATATGTTCCAAGTGCATAAAGCTTCTGTGTGCATAATCACACAGGGTTCTGCACGTGGTTAAACACAGCCTTGGGAAGGTTCTGTAGCCCAGCTCAGCTTTGGGGAGGACAAGGAGGTGCTGAAGGTGTTTTCCAAAGAGCATTCATTACAGCAGGTGCACTCTGGAAGGGCCACACAACATCATCTTATTGTTGCAATTTGCAGTTCTCTTATGTTTTTTGGCAAACAGCCTGAACTCTCCTGTGGGCTTGAAATGAGTGGGCCAAATTCTGTCCATAACACATTGTGAAACCCTGCTGACTTCAGAATTCTCTCTGTGTATTTAATGGGTCACAAAAACAAGGAGATGCTGAATGTCAGTGAGCCCGTTAAATAACACACTCCAAAATGTCCTTTGAAAGGCAGCAAAGGACACACACCACAAACTTATCAGTACCTGTAGTCCAGAGAGGCTCCAGAAACCAACAGTGACAGTTTGCCATGAAATGCCTATTTAATTTCTTTTCTCTGCTGTTCTTTTTTCTGACCAGACATAGGAAGAACCGTGAAGCAGCCAGTGAACTTCTGATGAGACTGAAAGATAACAGGGATCTCCAAAAGTTTCTTCAGGATTGCCAAGAGGTAAATCATGTCCTTTCACTTTTCTTGCTGAAAGCTGCATCCTGCAGAAGAGCATTCTTACTCCATATTTTATGAAGACTGGAGTGCTCAGTCATCCAGTAGTATTTAGTGTGGAGTAAACATAAAAAAACCCTGACCATAACACTGCAAAAAAGAATGTTTCTTTTTTCTTTTCCCATGAACCAAATTTTCTTTTGTCATATAAGTTAAAGACATAGAAAACTGTTAAAAACAGTGAAGATTTTCTACTGTGGTATAAATTATAACCATGTGGAATGTGGTGGCATTAGCAATGCACTTACTAAGAGTTTTGTCTACAGCTGTATAGATGTATGTGGCCTGGTGCAGGGGATTTCAAGTGATTTCTAGCAAACATTAGAAAAATAGAAGGCTAAGATTAAGAAAGGAGCAGGATTAAGCTGGGTCATTTATAATGTGTGATTTACCTGATAGTTTACATGTGTTTGAAATTGTTAAGTATTATAACATTTGAAAAAAGAAATTCTTGCCAGATTTTCTAATCACTTACATGGACTGTTTACACTGAAGACAACATTTTAAAGTTTGAAATACTGTTGTTCCTAGCACAAGGAATTAATCAAGTAATTTTCAGGTTATTTCATGGAGTACTGGCAGATAATAAAGAGTTTTGCCTGTGAGGTTTTGATCATAAACTGGCCAAGTGGTGTCTGCTGCTTGGTTGCCTGGATTCTGTCTGTTTCCCAGCATTGCATAAGCTGTTCATGAGCTTGCCTTGAAATGCTCCTTCCTTGGTAGTTAAAACGTGACAGATTAGCAAAAATTCTGCTGTTATTAGCAGCAGCTTCTTCCTTCCTCTGTGGCAGCTCTGGTACAAAGATCCCCTGGCTCTCGGGGCTCTCCTGGCCTCAGTGTCAGTGTGGGTGTGTTCCCTAGGAGCTGTTTTTTCCCCTATATCACTGAAAGAAAAAGAAAAGCATGAAAGCTCTAGTGTTGGCTGCCTGAATGCCTTTCATCTCCCTTGTTTCTCTCCAGCCACTAAAACATGGATGTCTCGACAGCACGGTTCAAAGACAAACTTACAATTACACAAACGTCAGGGATTTCTCCAATCCCCTTTGAGAGGACATTAGCTTTGGTGATAATTGAACAGCTGTTTCCTGAGAAAACTTAGAATTTACATCAGTGTGGGGCCTGCTGACACCTCCACGGGGCTGGAGGGTTTGTGATGGAGCAGTGGTGGAGCAGCACTGTCCTGTGGGGTGGAAGGGAGCCAAAGCAACACCACCCTCTTGGCTTTTTTCTTAGCACTGCCTGTGAAGCTGGGAATTGTTAGGGAACAGCTTTGAGCCAGTCCCCATTTCACCTGGCAATGATCCTTTGGCCTTCCTGCCTGCTGCTGCCTTAGGGACAGTTTCCCATCTGTGTGTAACTTGAGGAAAGGCATAGTGTTTTCTGCAGCCCTTTCCTTCCCAGGGCAGCCACATTGTCACTGTCACCCTGTGCTGAGGTGTGGCCTCCTGCCCCTCACTTCTTCCTGCAGAGCCAGGGAGCAGGGTCAGTGGTGCTCTGGAGCTGGGGATAATGCTCCTCACAGCAGCTCAGCAGTGATAAACCTTTCCTCCAGGGTCACAGGTGAGGGAAAACAGCAGATTTTGTTGTTGTGAGGAGTCAGAAACACTGTCACAGGTTAGTCTTGGGATGCTGCTTTTCCAGCTGTTTCTTGCACTCATCAATATGAATGTGTTACATAGATTTGCCGAGTGAATGAAACAGTGACAGCAGAAAATCCTGAGTGGAGGAGATGTGATAAATGCTGCCATTTAGTTTTCTTTGACTTCCTGTTCTTTCTCAGCTCACCTTTGAGGAGTTTACAGCTGACCTTCTGTAGTGGTTTGAGTTCGTTCACCTGAGTTTTTTGGCTAAACGCCAGCACACTTACCAGATTTTATTTAATTTTGCTGTGAGATAAGGATTAGGAGTAGGTAAAGCAGGCTCAAACTTTAAAGAATATAAAGAAAGTTTATTAACAGACTTAAAAGGAAGAAAAAAAATTAAGAACCAGAACAAACCCGTCAGAACACTTTTGCTCTTCCCACCTCTCCATTTTTTNTGCACTCATCAATATGAATGTGTTACATAGATTTGCCGAGTGAATGAAACAGTGACAGCAGAAAATCCTGAGTGGAGGAGATGTGATAAATGCTGCCATTTAGTTTTCTTTGACTTCCTGCTCTTTCTCAGCTCACCTTTGAGGAGTTTACAGCTGACCTTCCCTCTGAGTGCTTGGAAGTCCCAGCACTGTCTGGGCTCTTTTCTCCAGGGACATGGTGAAAGCTCTTGGCAAGACTCCACACTCCAAAGTTTCTCTCCTGGAGTGTGCTGGCAGGATTTGCCATGTGAGCCTCCCTGCAGGATGGGCTGTGTTAGCTTGGCTGCTGGCACAGTCTGGGAAGTGCAGCAGCACTCGAAGCCCTTTCCCCTTGCCTTGCTGCTGTCCCAGACTCACAAGGGTTTGTCTCTGCATTTCCCTTCCTTCATGCTGGGTTGGCACTGCAGAGTGGGAGCCAAGAGCAGGAACAGGATCTTGTGTACAGGTGCAAAGGATGGGAGAAAGCCTCATCTTCTCCTGGCCGTAACAATTTCTGGAGAAATAAATACTCCAAGTGTCATTCTGAGGCTATTTAGGGAACTGTATTATTTTCTGAAAATCTACTTTCATTCTCAAGGTACTGACTTTTAGTGTCTGTTGTGGCTGCAAAACCCAGATTTTAGCAGTGAGCCCTTAAATACTTTCTCTGCATTTCTGTGCCCTGAGGGGTTTATCCCAACAGGCCCTGCTGTGAACCACATGTTGTCCCTGTCTTGCCTCCTCCCAGCTGGTAACAGGAATGATCCAGCCTCTCCTTGGGAAGCACTTTTAAATCCCCAGAAGCCTTAATGCTGTGGCTGAGTAAAGCAAACAGTGAAAGCCAAGCAGTGCAATTTGCAGAGCAGAGCAGCTGTCACCTCCCCAGAACAGCAGGAGTAAAACCACTAATTCTGGGTTATATCCTAATCCCCATGTAGCCTTTGACTGTTCAGCAGCACAGTAGCCTGTTCTAATGTAAACTTCTGCCTATGGAACTCCTCACTAACATGAGCATTTTTCTGTGTAGACTTGATGGGAAGATTCAATGAGGAGTTTCTCTGATTGCTCTGATAAGTTTTCCCTTTGTGTGGAAGGGTGCTTTTAAGGGACAATTGAAATTTTAAGGGTTAATTGAAAAGAGTCTCAGGAGTTCTCAGTGGAATTTGTTGCCCTGTGTCCTGAGCACACAGCAGAGGCCTCTATTTCTCTGCTTTATGGGCTGCTTGCTCACCCAAGTGCTGTTCTAGAAACCAAGCTGAGATTTGTTTTGACATTTTCCGCTCTAAATATGCAGAAAATGAACCTTTTCAAATTCTATAAACATTCCTGTGAATGTGGTTTTTATCCACACCTCAGGGATAGATGAGGCAGTCGGACTCACCCTAGGAGGAAATGTGATGTTGGCTGCTAGGATCATTTTCACATTCCATTTGCCCTTGGCAAATCAACTGTCTCTTAAAGTACTGGTTTTCTCTAGTGGTGATATGGAAGTTGTCCCCAGTGCCTTTGTGTTTGCTGAAAATCAGAAAGAAAAGAGTCTTACATTTTATATAATGGGAAAAGGAAAGTCTCCAGTACCAAAACACTCCTGGAGATTGGACAAATAAACAAATTACTTATGTAAACCTATACAGAGAAAAGACTGAGGGGAAAAGGTACAATTGTGCTGTGAATTAATGGTACAAAACCATCTCTACCAATCTCTACAAAACCATCTGACCAATAAGCAGGACATGTGTCCCGGTTTTTCTTGCTGTTGAACTGAGTGAGACCTGTGTGTTTGATTTTGCTTATCACAGAGGTGATTCCTTTCTGCTTGAATAGTGGGTTAGGGTGTTTGAACTGAACTAAGAGGCAGATCCTTGACTGAACCCTGAATAAATCCCTGAGTAAGAGCAGTCTCTGAATCTCACACAACTCTTCTGTAGAGGCATCTCTTTATCCTTGATCTGGAGGCATTTTGCATTATTTCACACCAGGAATGTTTCCTCACACCCCCGTGTGTTTTGCTTTCCAGCTCTCCCTCTGGATCAATGAGAAGATGCTCACAGCCCAGGATATGTCCTACGATGAGGCGAGGAACCTGCATAGCAAGTGGCTGAAGCATCAGGCCTTCATGGCAGAGCTTGCATCCAACAAAGAGTGGCTGGAGAAGATTGAAAAGGTAAATGAAGAATATCCAAAAAATGCCCGTATCTTTGTCCAGGGTGGTTGTGCGCCAAGATGGGATCTGCTCCTCTGCAGAACTGGTCTTTAAATCATCCCACAGCTGAAGCTAAAGGAGATTTCTGGTGCATTGTGTCTCCCTCCAACCCATTTTAATCCTAACTGATGTTAAAAGGGTTTTATCCAAGACATTCACTCAGACATTGGCTAAGGTGCCAGTTTAGTTTTCTCTAGTCTTTCCTATCTGCCAGGAGGAAGGCATAGCCTAAATTTCATACCCAATGGGTAAATGGGTCAAATGTTTGGATTTGAACCAGTAAAGTAGAAGCACTTCATGGGAAATAACAGCACATAGGGAACTGCTGAGTTTGTTCTCCCGTGCTGCTAAGCTGGTTTTCATTCATTCAGAACTATAACCAAGTTGCCTTTCCCCATGCAAAATTAGGACATGAGGTAAAGAACATCCAGTTTTGTGATTAATTAAGATTCAGAGCTCTATATCAAGTTACTTTGAAGCCTTAATACACTGTGATGAGCTGTACTTTCCCCCCCATTTCTCCTGTGCAGCTCTGGGGCACTGAGGAGTCTCCTCTTTAGCTCTGACAGTGGGTTTCTGTTCAGTGTAAGTTAGCTTAATTGCTCATTTCCTCTCCCACTTTGGCACTCCATATCCCATTAGAGGCTTTTCTGTGATCTACAAATAGCAACACCCTTCAATGGTGTAATTAGAACGCTGCTCTTAGTACTGGAAGTTCCTTTTTAGTGATGCTAATACATCCTCCTCCTTTGCCTCTGAAAAATCAGATTGCAGCAAAGGACCTGGGTTGTGTACAGAGTTGTGACAGATTAATATTCATATGGAATGTGCTGGGTTGGGGGCAGCGTTCACATCTGCACTCAGGTGCAGAGATAGAGGAATAATTAGAATAAAGACAATATTTCCCAAACTCTCCCAGCATTATGCTGGGTGTTCATGGTTCTCTGGTGATGTGACCCCCAGGAGCTGGGACCTCAGGACACCCAGTGTATGCAGCTCCAGCTCCCTGCTCCATCCTGCCTGAGCCATGGCCCCAGGAGCTCCCTTCAAGGAACATGTGCAATGGAGAAGAGAAAGGAGGCATTGCTTGACCTTCCCATTGCTAAAAAACCCTCTTCCAGGCAGCAGAGGGACCTGGGAGCTGGTGTTCTGGAAGGAGTCACTGGATAATTGGAGAGAGAAAATGAGTGGTTGATGCTGGCAGCAGATGAGGAATCCTGAGTGCTTATTAATCAGGATAATTGCCCTAACGGGCTGTGAGTGCTCCCGAGGAGGTACCATTTGGATGCTCTTTGCTTTGCAGGAGGGAACACAGCTCATTGCAGAGAAACCAGAGACCGAGGCCGTGGTGAAGGAGAAGCTGACGAGTCTCCACCAAATGTGGGACGAGCTTGAATCCACCACCCAGACCAAGGCTCAGCGTCTCTTCGATGCAAACAAGGCAGAGCTTTTTACCCAGAGCTGTGCAGACCTGGATAAGTGGCTGAATGGTTTGGAGAGCCAAATCCAGTCGGATGACTACGGAAAAGATCTCACCAGTGTCAACATCCTATTGAAGAAGCAGCAGGTAAACAGAGCATGGGGTGCAGTAGGCAGGCAGCAGATAACTGCACTCAAAGGAACAGGCAGGGCAGGCTTTCAGTTCAGAAAAGAAAGAACTGCTTTTCTTTCTTCCTACTCTTTCATGTATCTTTAAGAAAAACAAAAAATACATTCAGCAACAAATCAGACAATAATTATTACCATGGTAAATCCTCACTGATCAGCATCTGTTCTCCCTTCTGCAGAAGCTGTTGATGTGCCCTAATCGTATCAACAGCTTTTACCCCAATTTTCAGGACCTTTTTGGCATGTTTCTGTTTAGATGCTGGAGAATCAAATGGATGTCCGCAAGAAAGAGATAGAGGAGCTGCAAAGCCAGGCAAGGGCTTTGAGCCAAGAGGGCAAGAGCACAGATGAAGTTGATGGCAAACGCCTTACTGTAGAAAAGAAATTCTTGGAGTTGCTGGAGCCTTTGAATGAGAGAAAGGCCAACCTGTTGGCCTCCAAAGAGATCCACCAGTTCAACCGAGATGTGGAAGATGAAATTGTGAGTATCAAAGAAATCCCATTCCCTAACCAGTAGGAAAATGTTGGAATACTGCTGCTTTCTGCAGCTCGTGTGCACCAGCCTCTCTCTGCTGCCCCAGCTATATCTGCGGTTGATTGAAGTCATGTGTTCTCTCTCTTTCAGTTGTGGGTTGGAGAGAGGATGCCCATAGCTACATCTACTGATCATGGACACAACCTCCAGACTGTGCAGCTACTAATAAAGAAAAATCAGGTAAGCAGGTGCTGTTAGAGCTCCCTACCTGCTATATCTCCTTAGTTCTGATTAATTTGGGAAGGAAGGTCTTGGGGTAAAACAACGTTGGTGTGACCGCAGGTGGTGGCACAGCCCCAGTTTGTCCACATGAGCTGATGGTGTGTGTTCTACTGCCCCTCTGAAGTTAAGACCCCTGACTTACATTTCCTTTTCATTTGTACATTGTCTCATCAGTCAATTTTCTCCCATGTAGACCCTTCAGAAAGAAATCCAGGGCCACCAGCCTCGTATCGATGACATTTTTGAGAGGAGTCAGAACATTATCACAGAGAGCAGCCCCAATGCTGAAGTCATTCAGCAGAGACTTGCAGACTTGAAGCAGCTGTGGAACCTCCTCATTGAGGAGACCGAGAAGCGCCACAAGCGCCTGGAGGAGTCTCACAGGGCTCAGCAGTATTACTTCGATGCAGCCGAGGCTGAGGCCTGGATGAGTGAGCAGGAGCTCTACATGATGTCAGAAGAGAAAGCCAAGGTGAGCAGCTCCACAGTGACACTACTTTGGGCTTATTGCTGGAGGGAGGCAGATGATATAATTTAATGTGGCACTATGGAATGGTAACATAAACAAATGTAACTCTCTGGTGAAGCCTCAAGTGATCATGGCTACTCTCTGTTCTGACATCTCTGATGGTGTGCAGGATAGGCTGTGTTGTGTGGAGCCAGGGAAGCATCCTCACACTGCAGAGGGTAACTCTGTGCCTGCCTTCACTGCAAGGTGCCAGTATGGTCCAGTTAGGTCCAGTTTTCTGTTAATTTTGAATGACAGCACAATTCACCTGGCAGTGAAACAGGGCCTGGTGGTCAGTCAGCTGCTACCTCTGTCACCAGCCTTGACTCCCAGTGACCATCAGCTTTGACTCCCAGCTTCAGACCATACCAAAGAGAATGTAATCTCCTGTTTTTCAAGGAGGAAAGTTAGTGCTGGAGCTTATTTGTTATCAACATAAATGCACCGTGTTCAGTGCCCTGGTAAAATAAAGCTCAGCTTTATATCAGGAGAACACATTCCACAGGTGCTCAGTCTCCAGTTGAAAATGGCTTGTTTTCTTTTTTATCTATTGGAAATAGCTCACTATGCAAAATATTGTATTGAAAAGATTTATTGACAATATCAGTTAACACTGAGAGTGGGGGGCTATTTTTCTTAGCTGTAACAGTGCATAAAAAGTTTTGATTGGAACTTCTCCAGGCACTTTGGAGGAGAATCCATTGGCATGGGCTGTGTAGGATTTCTTTTCTTTGCCCCATGCTGTTGTTGAGATGCCTGACAAGTGGTATGTCTTAATCTGTTCCATATTTCTGAGCCCTGTGCCAGTGGTTATGGAAACACACAAAAAACTTCATAGAAGAGGAAACTCAATATGCTCAATGCCCAGCTGATGTAATTTTGTTCTGATCCCAGAAGAGTGGTTGTATTCTCTCTTTCACTCATTATTTTGCTTTCTGGAGGTACTATTTGCTGTGATAGCAACTGTTCTGTCCCACTGGCAGAAGAACTTGTCTTCAAGCTGTACTTGGGAGCAACTCCTTATAATTCTTCCTGTCATTTTCTGTCACCCTTATAGGATGAACAGAGTGCAGTGTCCATGCTGAAGAAACACCAGATTTTGGAACAAGCTGTTGAAGATTATGCTGAAACTGTTCACCAGCTTTCAAAGACCAGCAGAACTTTGGTGGCAGATAATCACCCAGAAAGGTATTAACTGCCATTTTTAATTGGATCATGAGTTCTTTTAGTAATTCAGTCCCTTCATTGGGTGGTTCTGACACACAAAGAGCACAGCAAAGAGTAAGTAGCTCAGAAGCTCATACAAAGGAAGAGGAGTTCAGCCTCACTCAATTCAAGGTGTCTGTTGTACCACCCTGAGTTGGCCAGAGACAAGGTCAGTATGTGCAGCTGCTGATTTCTGGTGGTTCTGGACACCTGGGGTACCTGTCTGTTGTGTGCCCTGTGCAGGCTGCAGCATCAGGTCTGCCAGCACTGTTGAACCTCACAGAGGTGGAGCAGTCCTCTGCGACAAGGTCCAGATCTGCTCTTCCCACCAACTTTTATGTGCAGCCTGAAAGGTCACAGTCATTTATCCTTCTGCAGTGCTCCCCAAGATCTACCTCTTCTCTTTGAGATTCCAGCAGAATCAGAGCCTGGAATCACACGCTTTAAACATGGGCACGTTAACATCTTACTTTTGGTAAATTTATCTCATCTTTCATAAATGGTTTTCCCTGGGGGAGAACTCAGGAAGCCTAAGAACCATTTTACTGTAAGAGCTGCAGCTCAGCAGACAGAATTCTCTGCTGGCTTCAGCTGCAAGGCTGGTTCCACTCTGAGGCTGACGTATTTAACTGCTCAGCCTGCACAGGCTGGAAGGTGGCACTGGCATAGGACAGACACTCTGCCTCTGGTGGAAGGTTGTTTTTTAACTCTAAAGCACTCTCTTGTGGTCACGATCATTTCTGATAGCAGATTTCCTGGCTGAGCTGTCTGAGTACTGGAATAACCTCATCAGCTTTACAAGGCAGAGGGAAGGCACTTTGACAGCACTGTATGGCTCAGACAAAATAGAGGCAAAAGGTACAGCAAGTAGAAATATTAATCCCTTGTGCAAATACTGAGTTTTAGGAGGTAAGAAACTCATGAGTGCCACAGAGCTCTGAAGCAGAGCTCCTGTCTCTAAAGCTAGGGGCTTACAGTACAGGACAGACAAGTTTCCAGTTATTGCTGTCACCTCTGCCAGCAGAGAATCAGCCCAGCACGTCTGAGTCAAATTCCTGCCTGCGGCAGATATGCATTCTGTGGATTAAATACCCGAGTGATTTTGATTCCTTGCAGTTTTCCCCATTTGATTTTGCTTGCAAAGGCAATGCAGACTCAGTGCTGTTTGGTTTTGCAGCGAGCGCATCAGCATGCGCCAGTCCAAGGTGGACAAGCTGTATGCGGGCCTGAAGGACCTGGCTGAGGAGAGGAGGGGGAAGCTGGACGAGAGGCACCGGCTGTTCCAGCTCAACCGCGAGGTGGACGACCTGGAACAGTGGATTGCCGAGAGAGAGGTGGTGGCAGGCTCCCACGAGCTGGGCCAGGACTATGAACACGTCACGGTGAGTCCTTGGAGGGTCCCTCTCTGGGTGCTGCTCACAGAGGGTGGCTTGGCTCACTCAGGCCTCTCTGTACGCACAGCGCTGCATGAGGCTCTTTCTCTGCCTTCCAGATGCTGCAGGAGCGGTTCCGGGAGTTCGCCCGAGACACCGGGAACATCGGGCAGGAGCGGGTGGATACTGTCAACCACATGGCAGATGAACTCATCAACTCCGGCCACTCGGATGCTGCCACAATCGCCGAGTGGAAGGACGGACTCAATGAGGCCTGGGCGGATCTCCTGGAGCTCATTGACACGAGAACACAAATCCTTGCAGCCTCTTATGAACTGCACAAATTTTACCACGATGCCAAGGAGATCTTAGGACGTATCCAAGACAAACATAAGAAACTGCCCGAGGAGCTTGGTAGAGACCAAAACACAGTGGAAACACTACAGAGAATGCACACGACGTTTGAGCACGATATCCAGGCCCTGGGCACCCAGGTGTGTGGCGGGTGAACTGTGGGTGTGGGAAACTGAGCTGCAGAGGTTGCTGCTGCCCTTGGCCCCTCCGTGGCTGGGAGACAGAGTGCTGCCAGCGGCTTCCCACGTGTATTGCTGTGGGAGTAACCTCACCTGCATCCTTTCCTTATTCTTTCTGTCTGCTGCTGTCATTGCATGCAGTTGATTATCTAAAGTAGCAATCTGTAAGTACACAGGCTTCTGAACGTTTTGGCAACTGTTGGATGTTATTCCATTTCCTGTCCTTGGTTGAAGAAGAAATGAGAAAGGCAGAGAGCTTTTGTATTTATTTAAAGTACAAAATATGAAGGAATGTATAAGCCTGGTTGCTTTTTGAGGTTTGGTTTTATTTTGTTTGTGTTTTTTTTGTTTTTAAAAACACCAAAAAGCCCCAATGAAACCCTTTGTGCCAGACACTGTTTATTTTTCCTTTCTGAGAGGCAAAGACCTACACAGAGGCTTTCTGACTTGGTTATGAACCTGGGCAATCTGAATTAAATATGGCCTTTCTTGGTGCTTCCAAAGAGCAAAAGAGATTTAAAGTCCACAGTTCAGGCTAAGATTTTTAATAGCACCCAAACTTGATCTAATTCTGAATCTTTTCAAACCAAGGTATGATAAATAGAAGGTGGCAGCTGCTCATAGAGTACAGGGAGGATTCTAAATTGAAATGCAACATTCAGCTGCCAGAAGGACAATTTGGGAAGGGAACAAGTTTCTTAATGAATGGAGGAATTACAACTGACTGTATTTATCCCAGTAGGTCATGAAAGAGCCTTTATGGCCCAGCTGCCAGCCAATTCTTGGTTATGTTGCAAATTACACTAAAACAAAGGAGATAGATCAAGCATTTGATTTTCCAGGTATTTTACTTTTAGCAGCTGTAGATTTTATACAGGAAATGGGAGACATTCACAAAACATCAATCCCAGTCTCTCAAAAAGGTAATTATAATCAAGACCTATATGAAAGAATATGTAATCACAGCACAGAGCTGTGGGGAAAGCACTTAGGATAATTTCTGGGTGAAACAGCCAGAGCACCGAAATGGATCATTATGAGAGAGGCATGGTCTCTGTCCCTGTAGCTGGAAGGCTGTTTGATTTGATGCTAAAAAAATTATTATTGGACAAAAGCTAGTGGAATGTTTCCTGGCTTGAAAAATATGGAAAACAGCCAGAAATTAGCATTTACCATCCCAAGACAGTGTTTGAAAGGAAAAGATTTCTAATAGTAGAAGGTTTTTAACATTTCCAAATTTTGTTCTCTTTGAAGTCATTATCTACGTTCTTGAAAAATGACCTCTGTCAGCTGGAGTAGTGGTTTGGATACAGAGTTCCCAAGTGCCTTTGTCACTTGTGTGAGAGGAAGGAAGTTTGGTGATGAAAATGGTCCCCATTTGCCCTGACATGTAACAATCACTTTGTTTTGGCACCGTGTCTTGCAGCTGGTTCAGGCAGTGGCAAATCTTTGCTGTTTTGGGGGTCCCTTGACCCAACAGTCTTCCCTGAGGAATAATACTGGCTTAATAACAGCACAGACCTTTCTAGTGTCAACAGACCAAATGCATTTACAGAGACTTTAGAAAACCCCTCAAGTGATGCATTAGCAGATAAGCGTCCCTGTGTTTGTGACTCAGAAGTCACAAACCCACTGATGGCTTTGTCTCCCCCCAATGCGCTGCAGGTGCGACAGCTGCAGGAGGATGCGGCTCGCCTCCAGGCTGCCTATGCTGGGGACAAGGCTGATGACATCCAGAAGAGGGAAAACGAGGTCCTAGAGGCATGGAAGGCGCTGCTGGATGCCTGTGAGGGCCGCAGGGTGAGGCTGGTGGACACTGGAGACAAGTTCCGCTTCTTCAGCATGGTTCGGGATCTCATGCTCTGGATGGAAGACGTGATCCGGCAGATAGAAGCCCAGGAAAAGCCAAGGTAATGTGAGGCACCTCTTCTCCATTGGAAGATAAGGCTGCAGGTCACCTGAGGAACATCTGCAGGGCTCAGTATCACTGAGAGTGGCTTTCAGAGCCTGCTGCTGCAGCAGTTTGTGGGTGGCTGCTGGAATAATTGCCATGGAAAATTGTACCCAAAGAGATTCGATCTCACACTGGGATTCTTTGATCTCTGATTCAGACCAGAATGATGGTGTTCCTAAGGAAAGGCTTCCTGAACTACAAAGACAATCCAACAATCAATTTTTTTTCTCCTTGAGTTGTGGATCAGTTTGAAAATATAACAGCTGTTAAATCAAAAATCTGTGTTTCTGGTCATTTTAGGGATGTTTCATCCGTGGAACTCCTCATGAACAATCACCAGGGGATCAAAGCAGAAATTGATGCCCGAAACGACAGCTTCACTACGTGCATTGAGCTTGGCAAGTCTCTGCTGGCCAGGAAACACTACGCATCTGAGGAGGTACCGTGCTCCCTGCATACAGCTGTGGGCTCCTGGGGGTTCTTTCCAAGGGAGAAGCCTGCCCACAGAGGAATAGTGACAAATGTCATCTCAGGGACTGATGCACTTATGTGCTGTTGGGAAATCAGGGTATAACTTCACTCTGGGAATTCATGGTGGGTAGCAGAGGTGGCATCGAAATTTAAAGTGTCATTTTCAGCCCAGATAAGGCAAAGAAGCTGCTGCATTCCATTCTGCAGAGGATGGCTCTTGGATGGAAAGGTGTCTTCCTTGAGCAAAGGCAGAGAAATCTGTGAGACAGCCTGAACTTCCTGCAGGGGAAATGGAATGCTGTGGAGAGGCCTGCTACGGGAATGAGCAGGAAAATGTGTGTTGTGTAGGGAGTAAATTCAAGGAATATTAAGAGAACCATATCCAACTTCTTAAAACTTTGATTTATTTTCTAATGTGTCTAGGTCAGAGGATAGAGGCTTAGCCCTTGATTCTCCTGCCTCCCTTAGGGGAAGGGAGAACATTGTGAGGCACTTCCCTCTCAGGGAGGGGAGAGCTTCTGCAACAATTCTGTGCAGCACATTTTGCATTATTCGCTGTGAAAGGGCAGAAGATTCAGTGCCTGATTGCACTATTTACATTTGTTTGCCCATTGCACTCTTTTATCAAATACTCTGGGTGCTGTAACTTTTAACAGACACTGAATGCTTATGCAAATGTGATATTTTAATGGAAATGTCACATTTATTTATACTTGGAAGAGAAAAGCAGCTGTTGTTTGCGCGGTGAAGTCACTTCCTGAGGAACTATTGCAGCTCTGTCAGTGCAGGTTGGGGGGGAGCTGCTGCCTGGTGCTTGTGTAACAGCCCCGCTCTCTGCTCTCCATCCAGATCAAGGAAAAGCTCCTGCAGCTGACAGAAAAGAGAAAAGAAATGATTGACAAATGGGAAGACAGATGGGAGTGGCTGAGACTGAGTAAGGACACCCTTGGATTTCTTTTGGGCTGGGCCATATCTAACTCTCTTCACTGTGCCTTTCAGAGCATTGAAAAAACCCTGCAGCTCCTCACTTTTCTGTTACAGTGCTTGGAAGTGTGTTTGTGCTGGAGTAGCTGCAAGGTTCACACCTATTGCTTGTTAAATGATGGAGAATTTGAAACCAGGAAACCTGCACCAAAGGTGTTGCTCTATATGACCACATTTGGAGCTCAGTGCAGTAGCTCTACTGTATTATGCAGGTGTTACATTCCAACTTCTATGCTGAAATTAGTAGGTTACAGCAGAACAGAACAAAAACAAACCACATTAAACTTGCAAGATGAAACTTGCATTTTCACTTAAAACAAAGCCAACAGGAGAAATTTCTGTCTTTGCAATGACCAGTTTCACTGAACTTAGCTAAAGGGAACACTTAGCCAAGTGCATGTACTTTGTTCCCTGAGCTGTGTATAGTTAAATCCCAAAGCTGCCTGATGACTCCATGATGCTCTTCTTTGTAACATTACTGGCGCTGACACCTCTGCCCTTTTTGCTCAGTTTTGGAGGTGCACCAGTTCTCCAGAGATGCAAGCGTGGCTGAGGCCTGGCTGCTGGGACAGGAGCCCTACCTGTCCAGTCGTGAAATAGGGCAGAGCGTTGATGAGGTGGAAAAATTGATCAAGCGGCATGAAGCGTTTGAGAAATCTGCAGCTACCTGGGACGAGAGGTTTGCAGCGCTGGAGAGACTGACCACGGTGAGTGCTCTGAACCTCCCTGGCCATTCCTCTTGGCTGATGGTTTGGAATAACTCCCAGCACCACCAACCTGATCTCCATTTGTTGGTTGATCGACCTCAGCCAGTGACCCAGAGCCTGAAGTTTCATGTTTCCAGCCATACTGAAAAACCCTCTCTGGTTAATTTTAACTTAACAACCTGCAAGGAAAAAGCTCAAAAGATAAATTACCTCAAGAGTCAGCAGGAGCTGTCTCTGGGAGTGATGGCCCAGAAGGAAATTTCAGAGCTGAACAGTTTCTTCCAGCCCTCTTCTGTACTGGTTGGGCTCTAAAAGGGAAGGGGGATTCTGAGTGAAGAGAACCAGATCCAAGCACTTAAATTATTTTTGGTTGAAGATGACAGTGGTGGGAAGGGGGCAGTGACAGTGATGTTTGTTGTGTTGTGACTGCTCCAGTGCAAGGCTGGATTGTCCCCTAGGAAGACACAATAGGCAAAAAACCTCCCAAACCCCAATCTGAAAACAGCTGCAATGTCAGTCATTAATGCTTGGAGAGCATTTTACCATCTTTGGAGAACAATCTGGCTTTAGATACTACAACTGAAGTGGCCTGGGTTTTCACACACACTGAGTGTCACAGCAGCAGATAAAAGGAACTGGAGTTTCGCAGCATCTTCACAAATCAGGCTGGTTTTATGGAGATGGGTAATTTCAGGGGTTCAGACAAGCAACATTTTATTTCTGTGTCTGGCAAGCAGACAAGAGGATGTCGCCTTTGGATATTTTAATAACTTGGGCTGTTTTCTTGTTTATCTGGGTTTTGTTCTAACAGAATGAGTTGGAAAAGAGACATGGCCAGCGGTGGGCTGCTGTCAAAGGGTCTGATGCTGATGCCCTCCCTGACAAATTCAGTGCCACAAACTTGACATGAGTGATACTTTTAAGGACTGATGCCTTCCAGTTTTATCCCCATTCACTTTAATTTCAGTAATATTTCAGAAAAAAAGTACAGAGTTATTGTTAGTTTCTAGAAATCCCCCTGAAAAATGGGCAGTGCTTTTAAAACCAAAAATGTTTCCTCTCCCAGTTGGAACTGCTGGAAGTCCGTCGGCAGCAAGAGGAGGAGGAGCGGAAGAGGCAGCCGCCCACTCCAGAGCCCAAAGTTGCAGAGCATGGAGACTCCCAGCAGCAATGGTGAGCTGGGCTCTGCACTTCCCTGGGGGAACCCTTGGGCTGAAAATGTGCTGTAAAAGGAGAGGAGGTTGTATGGGTTTGGAACATGACCCTTGTTAGAAGACTTGGTGGTTTATGGGGACAGGACCTCTCCCAAACCCCTGAATTCCCTGCTAAATTCCCATTTTCCAGTTGTCACTACTGAGGCATCCCTGGCCCAAAAATAGGAATGCTGGTTTTACACCCCCTGGGCCATAAATTGCAGCTTGTGAACAACCTTGTCTTTTTTCTTTGTTGAGAATCAGCTACAGATTTTAAGCCACACCCATGGAACACTGACATTTATGAAATTACTTATGTGATAGGAGGCGGTTTATTTGTAAGATAACTGGGAGTAAAATCTGGTTAGATCTCAGCTCACACTGGATTTAATCAGTTGGGCCTGAGGATTTTAGGAACATGCTTGAATTTCTGAAATTAATATTCAGTAAGAAAATCTTATTTTGGTGTACAAGATGGATGACTTCCAAGAACCTTATACAATTTTTTTTCTTTTTCCTCTCTCCAACAGGGATGGGACAAAAGGAGAACAGGTTTCCCAAAACGGTTTGCCCTCAGACCAGGAATCTCCACGGGTTAGTTACCGCTCCCAAACCTACCAAAACTACAAAAACTTTATTAGCAGACGGACAGCCAATGACCGCTCGTGGTCTGGACTGTGACCCACAGAATCACTTGCAGCAACAGAAACCTTTTTTCAGTATGGTTTACTGGTACTGGTTTAATTCCTTGGCTTCAGATTTCCCTGCTGCTTTTCTCTTCCTTCCCATCAGTTGACTTTTATTTAATTAGCAGCCCCTTGGACATATATTTGCTTCACTTTAATCTTTGTTTATTTGAATCTCCCCACTGACACTCAGTTGCTTTAAGGTGACACATTTATTTCATGTTATTTACTGTGAGTTTTTCATGTCGCTAATAGTATTAAGATTTTCCAGCGAAAGCGTCCTTTATATGAGTAATTGAGATGTAATGAGATTACATCCTAATGAAGAAGAGCACTAGGACCTGACAGGTATGACGCATCGAGTTATACTAACAGGTCTCAGCACGGCAACTTTATTAAATCAGCTGCATTAGCAAGAGTTATGTACCAGGCCAAAGATAATCCACACGAGTGAGCTGGGCAGGAAGGGCTGGGAGGGGGGAGTGTGACTGTGGACAAATAAAAGCCTTAAGGTTAGTTTGTATAACATTCCATGCAGACTGGACTCATTGACTGCAGATACAAATAAACGTGAAATAAACCATTCAAAACCAGTATCTAGATTTATCTGGGGGTTTAGTCCTCATGCAGAGTTGTGATCCTTGCTGTGTTGGGGCCCCGTTTGGCCTCGGTCCTGTCCAGCTGGCACTACAGCAGTTTGATTGCTGGGCACCAGAGAGACAGGGGTGTAAATGAGAGTAGGGTGTAGCCCCTTGGGGAGAGGTTGTGATGCTTTCCTTTAAAAATTAATAAAATACATCATCTAAGTTCCCAGCTCTTTATTTGACATAGATGCAGGCTGAAAGCTCCATGCCTTACTCGCTCCTTCTTGATAGGGGGTGTCCCAGTGGGGTCAGGATGCATGCCAAGAATCCTCACGTGCAGCCATGACAATGCCAGTAAATGTCTCTGGAGTTAATGCAATGCAGGAGCTGAATCTGGCTCCCCTCCCCACCCCCTTCCTGCAGAGCCTTCTTGTTTCAGTTAATGCTTTGAGTGAAAGGACACTTTTCTTTGTTATTGAATCTGGCTCTCTGGGGTCATATTCAGTGCAGGAAAGGCTCCTGGAAGACTGGGATCCATGGATATCAGGGCTCTTACAGTGCTGCAGAGCAAACACGGGTCCCAGCCGAGGGCTCTGGTAGGAAATGCCTTTCAGCACAAGTTTGACTTTAAGAAGCCCATCCCAGTTACATCTGAGTCTGTACACAGACTCTGCCAGTGCTCCACAGTACACAGCAGTTCCACTTTCCTCTTTCTGGGAATAAAACCTTTTGGTTCTTCTTTAACATTCAGTCCCAAAGTGAGCTGTTGTACATTCTAATGCTTATAAATTCTGTACAATTGTGGCAGGGAATGTGAGGTGATCTTCAAGCATGTCCCAGATCATCGTCTTGTTGGTTAGCACAGCCTTTTACATCTCCTGATTGCTTCTTTCAAAATTTTATTTTATTGCCATGCTATATAATGCATTTCCATGTTCATCTTTGCCATCTGTACTTTAGTCTTCCATGAGAACTTTTGAGCTCAGTTTGTTGAGTCCTGTGTTGCAATACCTTGGGTGTACAGAGCTGTGTCAGTGAGGCACAAGATGTGCTGCTGTTGGTCAGAATTGTGGCTTCTGACAACTGGCTGAGCAGTGCAGCTGGATTGTTCTGTGTGGGCTGAGGTTGTGAACTGAGAGCAGTGATTGAAAGGATGTGCTTCAGCTACTGTACTTTTGTCTTTCCACTTCATGATGCATGTTTTGTTTTTTTTTTCTTTTGTCAGGATAACAACATATAGCTTCTTAATGCTTTTAAAAATTCCATATGAATTTATGGGGATGACCTGGTGGCTGCCCTGTGCCTCGAAAGTCTGCCAGTTCTCAGGGCAGCATAGCTGTAGCTTCAGACTCCACCATCTGCAGAGCCTTCACATGTATTCTGGCAAAAAAAAGTAGTCTGTAGAAGGAATTTATACAGATAGACCTTTTTTATTTGTATTAGTACAGTTACATAAAAAATGGTGATGAAGAAAAAGTAAGTCTTCGATTAAGGTCATCATTTCACGCACTAGAAGAGTAGGATTTCAGCTATTTATTGCAGCCTGTGGGACTGGCTAAAGGCATTAGGAAGGTCCTTTTGCCAGAACAACCTAGAAGTTGACACCTCTTTGCATCTGAACCAGGCACATCCGTCTGGTTCTTCAGCTGTGGGGCAGAGCCTTGAGTCGATGAACTGAGCAGATGTTGCTTCAAGCACTGCGAAATCCGAAGGGGCGCCTCTGTCATTGTCACCACCTGTCTTGTTGCATGTCCCAGTCCTGCTTTAAAGATTTCCAGAGTAGCCTGTAGCCACTAAAGCACTTCCAACTAACCCCTCAGGCCCCACTGAGAGAACTGTATCGTACACGAGACCCGTTGTGTTGTAACAGGAGTTTGCTGTTGCTGTTTGTCCTCCGTGGCATTGTCTCCGCATGCCCCACGCATGTTTCCATTAAAGTGTGTTCAGCTCCTGTTTTTTCTCCGTTTTCATGACACATCCTTCGCAGAGCTGTTCATGATTTATTTTGCTTGTTTTCTGTTAATTGTAGATAACACGTGAAAGGAAATAAAACCTGAAAGAGCATCAGAATAGCTTTTCATAGCCCTTTTACAACAAGTAGAATTTGACGTAGAAGGTGCCGGTCTGATGGTGTGATTGAAGTTGGCAGTTACTGTTCAAAGCCACAGGGTTGCAGCACTGAATTCCATATTATTTCCCATAAAATGGGTTGAGTAGCTGTGCAGTGGCTGCTGATTTGAAACTGGTCTGGTTTACATCAGATTAGGGGTTCTAGGTACCCCCAAATCAGCCCTATTTTCACATCTGGCTGGTATCACTTCAGCAAACGTGCTGCTTTCTGTGTCAGTGCAGGGGCCAGGTACTTCTGGAGAGTTTATTTAAATTGTGGAGACAAGTTCCTGTGGTCTGTGTGATTCCTCAGTGCTCAGGTCAGAGGTGTCAGGTCCCTCAGACAGGGCTCCAGCCAACAGCGAAGCAGAGTTTGAGGTTCAGGAGCTGTCATTGGACAGAAGGGTGTGCAAAGGCCTCTCCTCATTCTTGAAGGGATCTGTTGACCATGGGTGGTTGACACGGGTGATGAATGGTGACTCAGGGGTTGTTCATTCCACTACCGGTGTTCTGGCAGTGTTTGGATAATCTTCAGCCTCATCTATTTACCCTCTCCCACACTTTAATGCAACATTTTTGTAATGCTTTGTGGTTTGGATATAAGTAGTGAGTGTTGATGGCTTAGATTGATCCTAATTGTGAAGGAGCAGTGTAAGGCTATGAGTCCTTAGGGACAGGGTAAACCAGATCTGACTGAAGTGCAATGTGAGCTGTGATTCTCTCCCTGTTTGAGGGTGTAGTGTCTGTACTCTGGAGGTTTAGATTGCTAAAGGCAGTTAACCAATCCTTCCCATGTTCAGAGCAAGCTGACACTCAGATCTTCCTAGGCCATTGGTGAGGTACAAGGTGTGAGGCACAATAATGGATACTGGGCAGGTATAAGAAGTTCTAGCAAACGGTGGCAAAACTGAGTTTGTTGCATAATAATTCGGCTGCTTTTGATTTGTCCAGGCCATGTGCAGAAGTGGGAATGTCTCATTATTGTGCCATTCACAAAAACCTGCTTGTCTGCATAAAACCAGTCCAGAATGTTTGTAATCTACTAGAGCATTAGCAGCACTGAGCTTTAGTAACTTGCTAATAATAATACTACACACTGGTTGTGTAACTCCTGAGCTGCTACCAATGGCTCTACACGTCAAAGTAATGGTACAAGAAAAAAAAAACTGGGACCAAGCTGCATTTCAAAAGCTTATAGCCATTAGGATTCCAATTTAAATGATTTTTGGATGAATGGCTCCTGAAGACGTCGCCAGCTTGACCAGTGAGAGCTGCTGGAAACACGGCTGCTCTCTAGGCTATCGATCCCAGTGCGCCAGGCAACGCGACCAACAAAGCAAGTGATGGGCAAGGCCTTGGTTCTGTCTTTGTTTGGGGGTAAATAGCTGTGTGATGCTGTGTGACTGTGGTGGTTTTCAGTTCCTTTAACCAAAATCCAATCCACCTAATAACGCCAGTCTGAACCAGACCTCGATCAATTGACACGTGACCTCATTCCCCTTGTCTTTACGATCCAATCTCCTAACTGGGATGGTGGAGATGAAATGCATGGTGTAATCTTTCTAATTTCTGCATGTTTTGATTTTGTTGTGTCACTAGGGGAACGGGGAAAGCGGGAAAGGAGCTTTTACAGAAACAAATCAATTGCAGACATTTTTGTAAATGCTCCTGGGCGATTGTGACATCTTTCTCTGCTGACTCATAGTTAATACCTTTCATGGACCTTTAATGCCCCAGTAATGCCATAAATGTATTGAAGGTGGCTGATGTGTATAACTTCTACTGTTCCTCTAGGTTTGCAGAAAGTGTGATTGTTACTGGTCCAAATATTTGAGTACTTAGCAACAGAATTGAATGCTCTCATTCTAGGAATAACAATATATAAAAGAATTGACTAGCAGAGCAAAGCACAGTAAAATTCACACTGATGTTCAGCTGCTCTTATTTTCCCGTCTCTCCACCTATAAAATGGGTACTAATCCATTCCTACCTTCTAATTTCCTTGGCCTCCTGTGTCTCCATGGAGTGCAAGAAAGAACTTACTGGCCTGTGTCATTGTCCAGGCAAAGTTTATACACAGCCACATTGTGCAGGGAGACAGATTAACTGCAGGATGCCTCAGGGCTGGGGGCTTCTGGCTGAATGTGTTCTCCACTGTTCCTAGGTGGCAGAAACTGCAGAAACCAACGAAATGGTCAATGGAGCTGCAGAGCAGAGGACGAGTTCCAAAGAGTCCAGTCCCGTTCCCTCCCCGACGTCAGACCGCAAAGCCAAGAGCGGCGTTCAGGCCCAAACTGCTGCTACCCTCCCTGCCAAAACCCAGGAGATCCCCTCAGCCCAGATGGAGGGCTTCTTACACCGCAAGCACGAGTGGGAGACACACAGCAAGAAAGCCTCCAGCAGGTAAAGTGCTCGATGCGTAACCCAGGGCAGGGCAGTCAAGGGCTCTGCCCAAGATGGCACACAGCCATCTCCAGCCTCCTCCCAGCTCCCAGAGACCTCCCAGGCTCCTGTTGCTGTAGGAGCTGGGGCTACAGGGCTGAACACTGCATGGGGAAACTGCAGTCTAAAGGTAATTGTTACAAAAGGCAGTGTTAGCCACGTTTGTCAGGTGGAAAACTGAGGCAGAGATACCATGATTTTCCCACTCCACATGATGGATTTGTGGCAGTAGTGGGATTTGATTCCAGATCTCTCAAGTCGTACGTTACTACAAGAAAAGAAAACCATGTAGGTGTGAGACTAGAAATGTTCATATTCTTCTGACATTTTCTGTTTGCACATTACCACTTTCCACCTACTCCATAATCTGTTCAGCATGAACAGAGGACGATTGGCATGCCGTAGTCAATTCCATTCCCAAGGAAAGTCCCGCAGGTCTCAAACAGGCAGAACTTTGAGATTTGTCTGCAGTAGAAAAGCAGACTGGGGTCCTTCGTGACATGAGAGAGCTCTTGAAACCAGATTTATGACTGGGCTGACAAGGGAGATGTTCACAGCAAGTGCCGAGCTGCAGCAACATCTGTGGGATTTAGTAGGAGCTGAAGAACTTGGCAGAGCTGAGATCACAAGTGAGTACAGCAGTACCAGGATTTTTGTTCCACTGGACTTGTTCACACCAGACAACACCTTTGAGGCAATGACAGCCACCAGTGCCAGTGTCTGGGTACTCTTACTTCCAGTAATTGTTAATTTTTAAAGCTCTATTAGAGAATGAGGTGGATGATGCCACTAAGAGTATTTGTGTCAATCAAGGATTTCACATACAGTCCATTTCATTCATCAGTTTGCAGCACAGTGAGAATTCCTTCTACAACAGAGCACTGCCATTAAAAGGTCCATCATTTTCTGTCTCAAGAATGCAAAGTTCCCAGTCTGCCAAACAGTCCTCCCACTGTGAGGACAGGCTGATGTGCTATCACAGGGAGCTCTGAGAATCTCTGTTCCCTTTGGCTTTTGTCTTGAAGTTGTGCTTCCATGTAAGAATTCCCTATCTGCACTTTGTGGGACAGCATAGGCTGGATTCACATCCTCACACTGAACCTATCTGCATTAACTTACAGAAATAATTACGCTTGATTTCTCCAGTTCTGCAGGTGAAAGTATTGCATTTATAACTTCTCTTGTTGTTTCCCATGTCTCAAAGGTCATGGCATAACGTGTACTGTGTCATAAACAACCAAGAGATGGGCTTCTACAAGGACTCAAAAGCTGCTGCTTCTGGCATCCCCTACCACAACGAGATCCCTGTCAGCTTGAAGGACGCAGTCTGCGAAGTAGCGGTCGATTACAAAAAGAAGAAGCATGTGTTCAAGCTCAGGTAAACCTGGGGCAGTGTTCTACCCTTGGGAAAGCTGTGGTGGATGCGTTCCCTGGGAAACCCAGCTGAGGAACTGACCATGGATGTTAACAGTGGCACTTGCTTTTCTGAGCAAGCTCTTCCAACACTGAGTCGTGGTCTGTTCATCAGAGCAAGCAAGCACAGAACCGCGTCACAATAATCAGAGCACTTTCATCTGGGTCAAGACCAGATGTGTGTGCCTGGAGTTAGGGGTCTGCATTTCACAGTGCTGGGCTTTTCAGCTGCTCCCTCTGGAACTGATTGAGAACAGTGATCGTGGTTCTGTTCTTTTCCAAATCAAGCCTCTTGTTTAATTTTTTCAGGATGAATTTAGGAGACTACTGAAGACATCTCTCACATTTTCAGGTCTAGAGCATATAGTTATAGACCATTTCACTCTGAAATATGTGAAGGACCTGTTGCTCAAAGGTTTAAAAAAAGGCTGTTCTTTGGGAAACTCTTTGTTTTACTGAGCAATCTTCTAGTACCAACAGTTAAAAAATATTTATCGTTACACAGCTGTGAGGTAATCCTGTCAGGGAAAACTCACTTTATGAACAGATTGGGTCATATATTCCAAGACAGGTGTTTTGGGGTTTTTTGACAGAGCAGAGGGGGTGGTGGTGTAATTTTATATTGGTACAGGAATCCTCTAAAGATCATAGAATCCCTATCTGGGGAAAATTTACTTTATATAAAATATATGTGGAAATATATAGCAAATATTTAGGGAAATGTACCTTTCTTGAAGACAGGCCTGCAGCTATATGATTCATCCTTTAGACTATTTTAAACCTCTCTGAATTGCTAATGGAGGGATATGCTGTTCCAAATGCAAAGTTAGGCAGAAAAACCAACTGCCCTTTTTTCCCAGTGCTCCATCACCTGCATCAGGCCCCTGCATTATTTGCATGTAGATATTTCCTTTACTCAGGCGCTGTTATTTTACTGTTTAATCCTTAATTTCATAAAGAGTTGTTAAAATGCTTGCTTTTTGGTGGGAAAGATGGGAAAGCCTGCCACAGAACTTCTGCTGCCCCTGCCTCCTGCTTGTTCTGGTGTTACTCAGTTGGTTTTTAATTTATATGTATCATTACATACATTATTAAATGTATCCCAGATAAACCACCTGGGTAAAATCAGCACAGGAATCAAACAGAAGGGAGACTCTGACCTTCACTGTAAGGAGAGGCAGCTGCTCATCACTAATACTCAGTGTAGGACCTCCAGCCAGCACCACACGACACCACAGCTACCAGAGCAGAGCAGCTGCAGAACTTTGCTGGGTTTTCACAGGAGCCATGAAAACTCTTGGTGTTGCCTGTGACTGTTCTTTTTAAGGTATTGAGTAAACTTTGATAATGTGTTTTGCAAAAGAGAAAAGATGTACCTGAAAGAGCAAATCCTGACCCAGCAGCCACATGGGAACACGAGCACCACCCTGAGCATGTCCAGAGCCCGGAGCTACCATGTGTGTGGGTGCAACAGGGGTTGCTGGGGGCATTTGGCATGTGGGCACTGTCCCGTGCAGTCCTGTGTGCCTCAGGCTGCTCATGTGCTGGAGCCAAACAAGCAGGAGTTGAAGCAGCGTGACCACTACTGAGCTAAACGTGTGATGGTGTTTTCTTTCCAGATTGACCGATGGCAACGAATACCTCTTCCAAGCCAAAGATGATGTAAGTGTGATTTTCTTATGGTTTATTACCGTGCTGTCTGTGCTATTGTACCACGGGGAGAAGCAGCTGCTAAGAGCTGGTGTGCACTCTGTGTGTGGGTGATGAGTAGGCCCAGGGCTGCTTGGGTACAGCCTCTAGGAAGTGTCTCTGGAGGTGCACAGCCAAAGGGGATGAGTTGGGGCTGCTTTTCCTTGCATTTCCCATCTGTGTCCGTTCCCCCTCCGCACTGTCACGGGAGTCAGAGGGATGTGCTGGTTGTAACAGTTTTGTGCCTTTGGGGCTTCTTGAAGGAGGAGATGAACACGTGGATTCAGGCCATCACATCAGCGATCTCTTCGGACAAAATCGAAGTGTCCCCAACCACCCAGAGCACTCCAGCCTCCAGCCGTGCCCAGACCCTGCCTGCCAGCGTCACAATAACCAGCGAGTCCAGCCCTGGCAAGCGGGAGAAAGACAAAGAGAAAGACAAGGAGAAAAGATTCAGCCTTTTTGGTAAAAAGAAGTGAATTCCATCTCCACACACTGCACTTCTCTGACCGTTCCAGTGGAATTCCAGCATGCGAGCTCAGAACCAATACGTTACTCTCTGTGCCTCATGTTCCTCAATGTGATTGACATTTTTTTATTTATAGAGCATTTTAAAATAAAAAAAGCCAACAAAAAAAAAAAGAATCTAAAGTTACAAACGTATGAGGTGCATTGGGCAGCTTCTGTAGGAGAGGGAGGACCAGGTTTTGGGGGTTTGTTTTTGTTTGTTTGTTTTTTTTTTTAAATGAAGTTAATGTAGATTAGATCTTAATATTTAAACTGTTCCTCAATTTTGTGAGGCTGTCTTGGAAAATAACCCACTCCTAGTGCTATTGGTATGCAAGGCAGCGGTGCTTTCGAATCTACTGTGCACATGAGAAACCAATGTACAAATGCTCAAAGGCGTTCACTTCCAGTTAAGGTTGTTATGCTGAGTCCTGACTAGTAGAGCCTCCCCTTGCGATTCTAACAGGAATTAAAGTGGTAGTGTGTTCTCTTTGCTGTAACAGAGTGCAGGTATGCGTTGACTCACAGCCCAACGTTGGTATTAACACCACCCGAAGCGTCCCCACATCGAATACGACAGATAAGAATGTTGGTGTTCAAGACGGATTAACAGGCTGGTACAGTTTTAAATAAGCTGTAATTTCAAATTTCTTTTTTTTTTTTTTTTTTTTTTTTTTTTTTTACAACAAATTATATTTTTTTTTTTTTTTTGCCGAAATACATTATATTGTATGTTTCAGATAATTCTAGTACAAAGTATAATAAGACTAGATGTATAATAAACCCTTTAAAATCATCGATAAGTGTAAAAGTGGAACTGAAGCATTTACTGGAAAAGTAATGTTACTCAAATGGTTACTTGCTTGTCAGCTGCAGCACTGTGTGTTATAATTTTGCTACATTACCTTGCTCTTTGATACATAGTGTGCATTTCTGTCACTGTAACTATTGTAATGAAAAATTTTCATCTTACTGCACAATCAAAAATTACATTTAATAGGAATGAACTTTCAATGACTGGGCCTGTAGTCAAGAGTAGTACTGGAACTGGCTTTCAGTTGTATCGAACTGTACCTCTAGACTTTTACCCTATCTGTTAAATATATGCGATGTCATTAAATGCTTTTAAAACTAAATATGCTGGGTAAGTTTCTTATTTCATTTCTGACGATGTTAAATCATAATTTTGAAAGAGGATCAAAAATAAAGTTATTTTAAAATGTCATCTCTCCTGTGCACTGAAACTGATGTCTTCAAATGTAATTCCATTCTTTTGTGCAAAAGTTCATTCTGAAAGAGTTGTTTTCTCTCTTCCCACTTTTCTTTCCCTTCACTTCCCACCTGCCCTCCCTTTTACCCTGCCTCCCAAATTAAGTGCCAAAAATAAAGAGGAAAGGAATTAAATTAATATTTTGCAAAATATTCTGATATAGATACTTTTTGTGGGAAGTAAAACCAGCAGAGTGGATGGGAGTAAGCACACAGAGGCTGGAGTGATGGAGTTCCCTAAACCTTTACCTGATGGAGGTAAAGCTCCATGTTCTAGTTGGCAGCAAAAGGACATCATTTTGAGTAAGCACTAGTCTCCCACTTTCTACCCACCTTTTGCTCAAGCTCTTAGGTCCTTTCCTAACCTTGGATGCCACCTAGGAAACCACCTAATAGGAATAGCTCCAAGAAGCACCAATATGTTTTAAAATCAGTGAAATGTAAGGAACCTGGGTTTTAATGTATTGTGATTGTTAAAATAACTCCAATATTGATTTTGGTGGAAAGCAGATAAACTGCAAACTCGTGTGTTTCCAAGTGACAGTTTCCTGAACATGTGACCAATACAGTGTCTTAAATTATTTTCATGGAGTGTACAGTGTTCTCTGGGTTTTTCTTGTTTTTCAAAGTTTTTGGTTATTAAACAATGGAGTATTCATGTACACAAGTTTTTACTCTGTAATGTTATATTGTTCAGTCTAAATATTAGTAACATGTAGGTTAAAACTGCTAGTATTGTAAATGTAAAATGTAATACAGGAGAAGAAGTTGAGGTTTAACATTATTAGAGACTATGAAACAATTTTCTTGGTTGATTAATGTGCACAGAGATGTTGATGCCTTACATATGTGTGTGTCACTTCAACTGAGCTGGTGCAATGAGCAGTCAGACAGATGGATCTTGACAGCCTGTGGTGTGTTGTTCTGTAGTGATTTGGTTGAACATTGCCTTTAGAGTTGTTTTCTTGTTTGTCTCGCTCCTTGCTGGAAGTTGTTCCCAAGAATGACTTTAATAAAAATCCTTTCTGCTTAGGGACTGATTGGGAGTTGCTGAGGAGCAGGAGTGAATCCCAGTAAGCCTTGGAGCCTCAGGGAGCAGTTCCCTGCAGAGAGAGGTCAGGAGGAGCCTTCCCGGACAGAGCCAAGTCAGAGAAGTCAGGTCAGTGCACACATCCGTGTGCCAGGGCAGGAGGGAGAGGAGTGCGGGAATCTCTTGGATCGTGTGAAGGGAGGGACTGCTGCTGGAAAATACCAGGGGAAGAGGAAACTGCAAATGGGGGTGATGGAAATGGGGCTGAAATAGGTGCAGGCTGTCACTGCCAGTGTCACCTACTCAGAGGTGGCTGTGACACTTTCTGAATTGCACCAGTGACCTTGGCTGGACCCCCAACAGATGGAATGTTCTGGTCCTCCTGGAGCCACAGTGAAGGGTGAGGATTTCTAGCACAGTGTAACACATTACTGCAGCTGTTTTGTACCTAAGTTGTGATATTTCCTCTGGAGACCCATTGCAAAAGTCATACAGAACCTGAACCTTAAAATTTTCAAAGAAAATTAATTAAGACAGCTTCCTACCTGTGTTGCTGTCATTGGTAAGAAGAGGAATTGTTCTGTAGTCAGGTCAGTCTCCCTTTTTCCATCTTGGAGGGACCCTCATATCACATTCCAAGCTGAGGAAAGGTGTCAGAGGGTCCTTCCCATATCCTGGCAAATGGAGTAGAATGTGGAGAAAAAACTCAGAACTCCTTAGCCATCGGAATTTAGTGTGTGTTGGTGGGAGGGTTTTCTTTTAGATTAATATCAATAGTCTGTTAATTCATCTGTTCTGCACAGAGAATATGTTCCATGATAGGGCTGTACTCTCTAAAGAGAGGGGTTTGTTTTTGTTTGAAGGGAAAGAAAAATTCATCTCTGTCCCGGTGAAATATTGGTTTAGATGTTTTTCCCCTTCACCATGGTCTCCTTTCTTATGCTTGAGTTCACAGACTTTAAATGGGTAGAGTCTTTAAGAATCTACCTTTGCAATAAATAGCATGCAGGTATGATAGTCTTGCTACTTGTGGTGGCTGGTTTGGAGGGGTTTTTGTGGGTTTTTTTGGTTTGGGTTTGTTTTGGTTTGGTTTGGTTTGGTTTGGTTTGGTTTGGTTTGGTTTGGTTTTTTTTGCTACCTTAGCTAATCACGGGTGGATGAAGAAATACAGAAACTTAAATCACAATGAGTTGGAACAAACATTAGTCCTTTTCATTAAAAAAAATAAATCAGAAAATCAGACTGTGCTAAATCCCTGATTAATGTTAAGAATGAAATTACTGGAAGAAGTGGACACCTCAGCCCTGTCCGTGCACCCCCTGAGCAGGTTGTCCGGACAGCCTGGAGCCTGTGCCACGCTGTGGAAGGGGGTGCAGGGGTGGCGTGTGCTCTGCTGCCATCCCCGGGCGCCGCGGAGCCGCCCGAGCCTCACGTGGGCGCATCCGCAGTGTGTCATAATGCAGCACCGCACAGCACAGCACCGCACAGCATCGCACAGCACCGCACAGCATCGCACAGCATCGCACAGCACCGCCGGGCCGGGCTGCCGGGGCCGCTCGGCCGCGGGGCAGCCCAGGACACAGGGACAGCGAACGGGCCGCTTGGCTTTCAAACACCCAATGGAATAGAAGGAAAGTGTTTTGTGCGTCGGTGCCTGCCGGATCCTCCCCTGTTCGGCACCACCCCCCAGCTGATCAGCCTGGTGGTGGTGAACACCCCAGCTACAGTGCAGTGTGAATACACATTTTACTGTGTCCGAAATATCATTTACTTTGTATTCCAAAGTAAGGAATGTCACACAATACTCTTTTACTCTTAGATGAGACGCTGGGGTGGCTCATTATGTTGTAATGGCAAAAATTATCTGGACCTAACATGAATTTTGTTACAAGTCTGTTATTGCTGCTGCTGTTCTTCTCCTCCCACGCCCAGCTGAGACAGAATTGTCCCTTGCTCACCGAGTGCCGGCATCGTCCATGAGAGGTCACTGTATCCAGGGAGATGCTGAGCTGCGGCAGAGCCGCTGCCACCGGCACCGCACACCGGGGGTTATTGGTGCGCTTGAGAGAGTGAAGAGCTCGGATCAAAGTTCTCTTCACTCAGAAAATCAGATTTCTAAGGAGTTATGTAAACTCGTGGCAAGATTTAGACAAGTCTCAGCTGAATCATTGTAGGAGGGAAGTTGAGTCAAGTATGGCAGCCAGGATATGGAAAGGTGAGGAACACCGCCATCCTTGCTGTGGCAGGAAAAAAGGAGGCTCTGTGGAAAGATCAAACTTTCTGCAGTGATTTTAAATTGGTCACTGAGGTTCCATGAAGAGATGGCAGAAAGGCAGCCCCCCAGGCTGGATGAAGGCAGACTATCCCATGAGAGATGGGGTCTGAAGACCTCGGGCCACTGTGTCTGAGTGCAGCAGTGGGATGGACTGGTTTGAGCCATCTGCTGTTCCTGGCTGTCCTGCACAGCTCTGGGACAGCAGCAGAACCAATCTGTCATGGTTGGTCAGAAGGACCTCTCCTCCAGGCTGGTTCTGGAAAGAGCCCGGGCTGTCAGGTCTCTCCGAAATGGGCATGAGTATGGAAGAGGCTCTATTTCTTTTTCTCTCCCTTTTCCCTAACGCTATTTCTGGCCGGATCCGAGCATTTCATTAATGCAAATCAGTATTTCTGCCCACAAGGAATAAGAGCTTAGAGCCAATCCCCCTGTTATGATTTTGTAGTTAAATTGTAAAATCACCAAGAGGCATCAGTCAGGATTGGATTAATGTAATGCCAGGCAACAAATAAACAGAACTAGATCACAGCTCCTGCTTCTGATCCCTCCCCCGAGTTCTTAGGGATTTTATATAATTTTTAAAAGCATTTGAAGCTCAAATAAGAGGTACCAATTTTGAAATACCAATTAATATGCCATCTCCGTGCATCTGCTGTACATTCATCCATAAAAATATGAGTTATAAAGGCTATTTTGTGGAGCAGACATCTAGGACATAACACAGATGTTTCTGGGAGGGAAAACCTCAGTGTTCATTGTCAATCACAGCTCTTCGATACGTACAGAGTGGGCAGGATGTATCACAGAGAATTGGAGTTCATTTGAGATGTGGTGCTTTCTGGCATCTTCTATACAAGGCTTGCTTTAAAGAAGCAAACCAACCAAGCAACCAAACAAAAAACCCCCCAAAAAACACAACCCCAAAGCCCTCAAAAAACCCAACAGCAGCAGCAAACGGTCCCTTTGGCAGAGTGGTGACTGTCATTCAGGTACTATTCATCCAAAATGCTCCATTAGTTGGTTTTTACATTTGATATAAAAAAAATCAAGTAGTAAAGTCACAGGATGGATATGTGTTCCAGGCCAATGGGCTCCTTGCCACAACAAGGAGGAAAAATGCTGCTGCTGTTGCCAATTTTTATGTCTCTTTTAACTACGTTCTTCAGTATATTTTAAAGTGTTCGTTTTTACAGTTATGTGAACTTGGAAGTACATTCAGATTACACTTTTTTTAATAGAAATGCCCTTTTTAAACTTAGGTTCACACTTTGTCTTGGTTTGTGTTGCTCCTTCCATTCTCTTAGTAATGCTGAGGGCTCACGAACCCAGAATTAACACCCAAAAAACACCCCATGAGAGCATCCAGGATATTTACATTGTGCTGGCAGTAAACAGCAGGCTGCAGCATTGAGGAACATTCTTAGCAACATGACAGCTCCTAATAGGAATGTAATAATGCCTCTTTTTTTTTTTAATGGAAGAAAAATTACACAAAACCTCATGCTTAAATTAATTGAATTCATTTAATCACCATTGAAAATTTGCCAAATTCTTGAGAGTACAGATTATAGAAAAATGAATGGAACTGAACTTATGTTGCTCCACATGTTTAGTTTTAAAGCTTTTCTTTCAGGTTTTTTGGGGTGTTCATTCATGGCTAGTGTACTTACGTTGCTAAAATTATTATAATAATTTATAAAAATATTTTTTTCCAAAACTGAGGATATAAGTTTTCCCAAAGGATTAAATACAATGTTCAGCTTGACTGCTGTTGCTCACAGAGGAGTAACAGCCACGCCAGCAGAAGTTTGAAAATAGTTTTTCATTTGTCCTGGTTGGGTAGGTGAAGAGCCTCTCTGTCATGTTGATTAATTTTATAATGTAAATTAGATAATGTAACAAAAAAAAATCATAAAAAGAAAGCTGTGATCACATGGAAGCTATTCCGTTCAATAATACGGGGGTGGGAAAGGATCAAGAATTCGTGAGAGGCAGTGGAGGGGCCGGTATCAATCGCTTCACTCCTGTGACCAGGACAGGACCTGAAGGAACGGCTGGAGCTGAGTCAGGGGAGATTTAGGATGGATATCAGGGAAAGGTTCTTCCCCCAGAGGGTGTCGGGCACTGAACAGGCCCCTCAGGGAATGGTCACAGCTCCAAGGCTGCCACAGCTCCAGGAGCGCTTGGACACCGCTCTCAGGGACGTTCCCAGTGGGATTGTTGTGGTGTCCTGTGCAGGGCCAGGAGCTGAACTGGATGATCCCTGTGGGTCCCGTCCAACTCAACATATTCCACGATTCTATGATAAAACAAGGTGGTTGTATTTTGTGAGACTTTTGGGATTACTGCACACAGGGAAAGCAAAAAGATGGGGTTTTTTGCCTAAATCTGCATGTGCCCTGCGGGCCAGGGCTGAGCTGGGCTGTGCCGGGGGTCGCTGAGGGCTCCGCGGGCCGCTCAGGGCCGGGCTCCCTCAGCGGGAAGGGCGGCAGGGGCCGCGCGCCGCCGCCCGCGCGCGCGCCCCGTGAGGCGGGAAGGCGGCTCCGCCTCAGGGCCGTCGCCGTGAGGGCTCCGCCCGTCCCCCCGCCCGCCCGGGGCCGGCGCTCCCGCCGGAGGCGGCTCCCGAGGCTCCGCGGTTCGCGTTCCCCGAGGGTGGGTGTCCCGCTGCCGTGTCCTGGAGTGCTGCCGGCGCTGTGACCCCGTGTGCGAGCGGTGCCGGCACGCCGCTCTTCAGCTCGGTCGGTGTGAGGCGTGTTGTGTGGGAAAAGGTACAGGGGTTGTCAGCTTTGGAATTCCCTCTTCCCGTCCGTCTGGCGCTGTGCTCTGTGAATGGGTGTTTGGTTCTGCTCCTCTGATGCCAGCATCCTTTTCCCCGCGGTTGTGGCCGAGTTTCTGGAAGGCTGGGTTTGGGCTCCTGTGCAGTGATACTATAAAGCAGTGGGATGTCTTATCACCAACAACATGCAGCAACCAAGCTCGACTGATAATGGTAAAATGAATTCTGCTTTAGGAAAAGCAGAAGGCAAGAGAGGAAATGTATTCCTTATAATATCATTCCAAAGGATGACAGTGAAAAAAAAAGATGGAAAAAAAGGCCACAGCCCGCACTACCTTATGGTGATTTGGAGTGTTTTGTGACTAAAAACGGGAAAATAAGATTGTCTTAATTACATAGTTGCTATAGACTCCAAAAGGAGGAAGTTTGGGGTTGCTAGGGGGTGAGGAAAGGTGGAGTAATATTCCCATATTTATGCCGGATGTTGTATATGAGATGATATTGAAAGAGAGGATTTGTATGAGGACTCGGAGCACTAGATCCTGCTGAAAAGTCTCAGAAGCCCCCAGACCACGCAGAGCGGCCACAGTACCCATGCAAGGAGAGCTCCCCCATCCAAGCAGAGCTCCCCTTGAGAGCTTACCCCATCCAAGCAGAGCTCCCCCATCCAAGCAGAGTTCCCCTCATCGAACGAGAGCTCCCCCATCCAAGCAGAGCTCCCCTGGTCAGGCAGTCCCTTTGCATTTTAAACGCACGTGCACTCTGCAGTTCAAGCGCACGGGTTTTGTGTTTTCTTCTCTTCCAGCTCTGGCCCTGAGGGTAGATATGTTAAAAAGAAGAGCGCCCAGGAAGCTTTGTGCAGGAAGCCAAGAAGGTGCAACACGGGAGACGCAGCGGGGAGCCTTTGGCAGGTGGTGCTGGTGACGCACAGAAGTTACTTTGCCTTCGGAAAGGAAAACAAGCCCGGTCTGCCGCTTATGTAGGTGTGTTTTTGTGCCGCCGAGAAGTTGCCCGGGTCGCGCAGCGGCGGCGGAGCGGCGGCGGCTCGTCCTGGGCAGCGGCGGCAGCAGATGATGGTGGCGGCGCGGCGGTAGCGCGGCGGCGGCAGCGGCATCCCGGATCCGCGGATGCGCTGCCCATCCCCATCCCCATCCCCGCGCGGAAGGGACACCTGAGGCTTCGGCAGGCGGGCGGGGATCGCCGCCGCTCGCAAGGGGAGAGCGTGCCGGGGGAAGGCGGGCCGGCGCTCGGCTGTGTGTGCCGGTGGGCAGGGGGCTGGTTATCATGGCGGATCGGACGGCTCCGCGCTGCCAGCTCCGGCTGGAGTGGGTGTACGGCTACCGGGGCCACCAGTGCCGCAACAACCTGTACTACACGGCAGGGAAAGAGGTGGTGTACTTCGTGGCTGGAGTCGGCGTGGTTTACAACACCAGGGAGCACAGCCAGAAATTCTTCCTCGGGCACAACGATGATATTATCAGGTAAGGGGACTGACTTCTCTGGTGGTGGGGTGGGGTGGGGTTTAAAGGGAAGGGAGGAGAATGTAGTGCTGGCAGAATACCCCCTCCTCGCCTCTTACAGCTCGGCTTGTACCTGCCGTGGTAGAGCAGCTCGGATTTGTTAGTAGCAGTCTCTGCGAAAAATGAATGTCTAGATACTGTTGATTATCATTATTTTGTAGCAAAGCTTCAAAATGTTGCAATAATAAGGGCGGGAAGGTAAGTTTTTTCTATTGCACTGCACCAAAAGCAAAGCACTTCATTTCATTACTGGGAAAATCTCAGTGCAACAGTGCTGCAAAATCGTGGCTTCGGCACCTTGGTGTTTCCAGAGCTGGGACGTCAGCTCATCAATTCTGACCTCGTACAGAAGGCAGGTGTAGCCCTTCTTGCCCTCAGCAAATCCCAGCACGAGAGTGCCATAAATCTGACACGTAGCTCAAACTAATCCGGTTTTAATATCATCCAGAAAATGCAAATCAAAATCAAGTTCAACTGTTTGCACTCCAGGCAAAAAATCCCAAGCGTGCTGGTGCAAGATGGCTTACAGAAGGGCAGGTCTTGATCCTCATCTGTCCAGTTTATTGTCTCTTTCTCTCAGATTCTGCCTGAGAAGTGAATTTAATGGATGCTTTCATCCTACAGAAATGCTGATTTTTTACTGCACCTCACAAAATAAAAAGGCAGTTACAGTGTTCAAGGTAGCCTTTTAAAAAATCTGTCCAGAATGCAGAAATTTACGTCCATAAAATAGAAAATTAATGTAGCTACTACTTGATGAGAGAAATCTGAGCCTAGAATATCCTCATGAACAATGTTGCCTGGTGATGCCACTCCTCTGAGCACAGCTATCTGCTGCCCTCCCTGTTCACCCAATTCAGCATGAATGAAGCGTTTCCTGGATGATGTGAAACCAGAACAGTACCAGGTGACTCATGGTGTGGGAGTGCTGGGGAAGCATCTGTTGAAGCCAGAGTTTTGACACTCCATAACCAAACCACACAGTTGTCAGTAGTCCTTGTTTGCAGAAAGCCATCCACTTTCCCCAGGAAGAGCTTTTGGCTGCTGTGCATCCTCGTAGCGTCCTTCTCCTCCTCTCTAGGATGTGTTAAAGCAGCAGCATTTCATCAAGTACAGTGGATGTGCATCCAAGTTTATTCTGGTTCCAAAGGTATTATCAGCTCCAAAAGGCTGCTGAAATAGACACTGGCCTCTCAGAGAAGAGCCAGTATTTTAAAGGCATCTTTAAATCAGGATCATGAAATTAAAAGTTTTGCTTGTTGTATGGACATAAATTTTGTTACTCTAGGGAACAGGAAGTGTAATCCATGTAGAGAGTTGTGCATTTCTGTGCTTACGTTTGAATTGTTATTATTATACCTGACAGCACCTCCATCCCCAACCCAAATGTATTGTACAGCTTCTGTACCCTTCACTTTAAGACCTGTCACATTAGGAGTCTGCTTTTGGCAGTGTCATGTTTAGAAGGTACAACTGGGATAGAAAGAATGAATGTCTTATATTTGTACTCTGACACTGCTTCTGCCTACTGTGCTCTTTAAAGGAAACTAGAACCACGTGTTCAGACTAGTTGGAGGGACCCACTGTATGTCCAACTCATGCTTTGGAAAGATGAGTTTTATTTCTGCTCTCCAACAGCATCAGGATTTTGGTGGAAATCTGTAGTGTCCACAAAAGATGAAACATTTGTGTCCAGAAGGCATGAGCAGAAGCCAAGCAACAGTTCATTCCAGCTCTTAGTGGCCAAGGACTGTTGCAGTCACCATGTGGGGTTTAAGGAAGCACAGACTATCCAGAATGCTGCTGGAATGTTCTGTTGTTTGCACCAGGGCATGGGTGGTTGCCTCCTTTGCCACTGGTGCACTCTGCAGTCCCTGCTGATGTCATATCCCATCCCTGTAAGTTCTTTTAAGTAGATAATTCCTTGTGTGGTCATCGCCGATATGACTAATAAATGCAGGAATTTAAATTCTCACATTTGAAGCTTCACAGCTCTCATCCATGTGAGATGAATGGGATGAATATACTTACCCAATTTTTCTGGGTTTGTTGGGATTTACTTGCTCGAGACCAGCTTCTAAACAGCAGGGTGTGCATTTGCAATCCAACAGGTTGTAATTTCTAAAGAGGTTTGAAACACTGTTTAAAAAAGGAACCTTGGATTTTGGAAAATACTGTGGACCACTGAGACTGGGAGACCTTCAAGTGGGAAGATCTTCTACTTCCAAGGGCTGCTGTTATTTCCTTCTGTGAATTTTTTTGTGGTTTTGTGAATGGTTTTTTGTTGAAAAAAATTTGATAAACCCATGGTTCTCAGAAGTAATACTGTGTATTACCTTGAAGTGTTTATTGAAGTCATGAAAGGGGATATTTGTCCTTGGTGAAAAGGGCAGGTGTGTATATTTAATATGTTTTCCAAGATTAATAGCTCTGTCTCTTGTTTTGCATCAAAATAATGCAGCTGGACATAATTTAGTTTGGCCTAAAGCAGACCAGAATGTATTGGATTAAATTGTATTGTATTGGAGAAATGCCATTTTTTCCAAGATTCACATTTGAAAGGCGAGTTCTGCCTGTACAAGAACTGAATGTTCTGCACTCAGCTAATAAGGTCAATGTTCTGAGCAGGAACAAGGGAGCTCGGAATTGTCCTGTTTTCTGTGCGAAGCCACCACCAGGTGCTGTGCTTCCAGTTCTTCCTCCTTTAACTTCAGGAGCAGATGAGGTCCCGAACCACCAATTCAACCTTCAAAGGAGCCCTGCTTTGCAGAGGGGTTTGTGAGTAACCTCCAGAGCATTTGACAGGAATTGAAAACTTTCAGAAGAACAGAAGCTTTTCTTACTTTTATATTATGCATTAGTGATCAATTAGATCAATCCTCATTTTTCTCTCAATAAAGTATTGAATGGAGGCAGTTCTTTCCTATAACTTTTCTGCAACAAATTACATGTAAAAGCCACAGCAAACATCAAAAGTAAAAATATAACCAGTTGAGATACTTCTCACTATCACTTAAAATACAATTGATTTTATCTGTTTCTGCAGAAGTCATTTGTTAACAGAGATTCCTAACTCTGAAAAATTTTTCCTCTGGTATAGTGATGAAGTTATGTCTGCCTGTTTTTGAGTTCTGAGAATTTCTGCAGTGTTGAACCGTTGTCCTGAATATGTTCTATTGTTATATACCCTGGTTTCTTGTGCTATCTGATATTTTGTATGTCATGCACTTACAAAAGCAGTTTTGCATCCTGACTGCCTCCATGCCAGTCTCTGGTGAGGCAGCAAGCCAGCTCCCTCTCCCAGGCCTCTGTACTACCTGCAAAGCCATCCTGTTATCCGTGGATTCCAGAGCTGTTGTTTATGTAAGGCTGCTCACAACGTACCAGCAGTGTCGGATTTACCAGAATATTGCTCTGAGTGTGCTGGCGGGGGCGGGGGGTGCCACTGTGCTGACAGATTGAGATTAAAACCACGGCTGTGCCAGTGGAGAGGAGATTTACTGGGCTGTGGGAGCCACTGGAGGCCTGGCTTGTTCTCCACAAGGGTTGTTTCAGGAGACAGGATATGTGTCAAGACGTGGTTGTCTTGTCTTGCTGCAGTTAGGAAAAAAAGGAGCAGTATGCTTAAAGCAATGTTGTGTATTGCTGACCAAGTAAATATAATTTTGGAATTAATAAATTGATGGCAGAGCTATGCAAATCAAAACCTCAGAGACAGAAGATCTAAATTGTACTTTAATATTTTTATTTAAAATTATGTTATTTCTGTTTATAGGGTTATGCTTATTTGAAGGGATCTAAAATACTTAAATTTCTGTTCAGTTGCCACCCTCTGGATGGTGGCAGCAGTTCCTTGTTGTAGAGTGGTGTTCAAATTAATGTGATCATTGTTTATCATCAGTGCATGGGAGCTGCACTGCCTGCAGCTTGGGCTAACCCTGGACTTCAGACACCTGAGGTGACCCCACAGGACTGCTGGGATTCAGTGACCTAAAAGAGAGCACAGAAACCATGGAGCCATCCGAGGCTTTCAACAACAAAAATTCCGGCCCTGTTTCTTGTGTGGATGCTACACCAGTTCTTGCACTAAGCCATTCAAACTTGACAGACATGGCACACCTGGGGTGAAGCAGGGTTTTGGGAAATGTTTAGAGGCAGCAAGTTGTTAAATAAGTTTTGTATGAAAGAAATTAATTCCCCATAAAAACTCCTCTAATCAGCTTGTTACCTCTTTTGCTTTCAGTGTTGCAAAACCTGGGGGAAATGCTGTTTATTCCATGAAGTTCCAGTAGCCTCTTTTGCCTCTGCTCAAGTGCTGTGCTGTGCTTAGATTTGAAGTCTTTTTCAGGGCATGAGCTGCTATAAATTGGTTTCTTAAAAATCTCTATTAATGCATCAGATGTGTAGAAACATACAGGTAGAGTATCTTAGTGAATGTGATATAGAAATACTTGAATCAGTTAAAAGTGGAGAGAAACTCAGCAGACATTTGTCACAATATGTCAGTGAGAACACAGCCTTTAACCAGAGCAGTCTAACCCTAATTTTTTAATAAATTTTTTTACATTTCCTATGTGTTAACTCTCTGCAATTTTTTTACTTCTTTTATTTCAACTTGATGTCAGATGGCCAGGAATCACGATGGTCAGGTAGCTGTGTGTAATCACTCTTTAGTAGGATGAAAACTCACAGAAAATGTTTTTGTATGAGTTAACTTAATTTCAAATTTAAAAAAAGTAATATTTCTAGAGCTCCAAGTATTTGAATGCTTCTGTGTGGAGCTAGGAGTGGGTTTGAGGTCTGTAAAAAGGTCTTCTGCTGACTTTCCAGCTGCTCAGGTTTTTGGGAACCTTGGTAAAGAGCAAAAATGCCTCCTTTTCTTCCCACCTAAAGACTCCTCTTCGGAACAGCAGCTTGTTTTTCATGAGGTGCATTTCTGCCCCAGGACCATTTAATTGTCTGCATTGGCTGTCCAAGAGACACACTGAATTTAAATTCCCCTTCAGAGGAGGTATTTATAAAGGACTGAGAACAGACCTCCAAAGCTTTAGGGAGGCCTGATCTTAAGGCCAAGAGTATGTTTATGTCAAGTTCCTTTAAACATTGAACGTTGGTGGGCTTAACCTTATTGCTGGAACTTCTGTGGGTGCTGGCGGTGAAGTCTGTTCTTCCTTCTGTGACAGATGGATGGAAATACACTAAAATGATGCTAATTAGAACAGAATATAAAATAAAGGCTACTCTTAGAGTGATGCAGCAACCCAGTTATTTTGGCTGCCTAACACTCCTTGTTACAAAAGATTTTACTGGATTTTTTTATAGGGAATTTTGAGTGCCTCCATTATTTTAGCAGACTTGAATGTTCAAGGCATAACCCTACATGAAAATTGCTGACTGGCACTGCAGTTTGTATGTAGTCATACCAATATTGATGCCTCCACATGAAAATTGGACATCCATTCATGCCAAACATCTGCTTCCTCGTCCTCAGAAACTGTCTTCCATATGCAGAGATAAATATTGCAAGTGTGATTTACTGTGGTACTTACCTACTACTAGCAAATATTAATTGCAAAAAAACAGTGCTTATAGCAGTTTTGGCTGAGATGAGCCACACTTTTGAAGAAGAATTTTTGTTTTTTTCTTTAAAGAGATGTTGTTTATTCTAGAACTTAACTGTAGTAAATAGGACAATAAAATATGCCCTCCATTTTTCACAGCTCTACCTACAGTTAAGGCTGGAGCCCTTTTGCTTTCAGCCTGACTAGGCAGACCATGCTTCCTTCTCCGTGTCCTAAGAGCTCTTTAACTGGAGGTTAGTCACAGTCAGCTGCTATCTGACCAGAAAAAGTGTTAAATGTAAATTTCCTTAACTTTTTCTTTCATCTCTCTAGTGTTTGAACACTGCTTGTAAGGTACTTAAAGGACCTTTTGGCTTCTCCCAATGTGGGAATCTGTGATTAGGTAAAAGTTGAGCTTTCTCTGGGGCTTCTCGCTGGCAGCAGCTCAGAGGCGACACTACTGGGACCTGCTCTCTGGCCCTGGTCACACTGGTGCTGAACATGTAGGAGTGTGGCTGCACTTAAATGAGATTTTACCAGTTGGTCTAGAACAGGTTCATGATCCCTCTGAAGGATTCTCATTTGTTTAGAAATTATTTTTTTAAAAAACTCAGAACTATTAAACTGCTCTATTGAACTGAACTTGCATGTGGGCAGCCTTCTACTTCCACAGGGGCGTTGTTTGGGGTTGTTAAATATGTGCCATCTGGAGGTGGCTCCAAGTGTCTAAAAGGATATTATATAGAGTCTTTATGAAAGCTGTCTTTAGTTGAAAGAGCTGTTTTGAAGCTTTTGCTTGTCAGACTGAAGAGGTTTGTGTGGTTCTGTCTGGGATTTAGGTAGTAGGACCATCTCAAGCTGCCTTAGGATGGGCAGCTCTGCGATGCATTCCTTGTAATTCCAAGAGGGGAATAATGTGAATGCCTTTCCCCAGGGAGTTCTCTCTGTGGTTTGATTGGGTGTGTGGCAGTGGCCTTGCAGTGAACTGCCCCTCTGCTGCCACCTGCCCTGCCTGGGCTGGCTGTGTAAACGCAAGGCTTGGTACAGCTGAGGGTCTAACCCAGAGCTACTGATTCCAGACGTGCCCCAGGTTCTGCCTGGAGCGGCCCTTCTACATCTTCATACTGGAACTAAGTTTTTAAGAATTGGAGCTGGGCTATGGGGTTGTAGAAAAGAGCATTTTACAAAAGGTGCTTAGAGCAAGTAGCCCACTCAAACCCCAGACAGGAATATTGCTGTACCTTCTTAGCGGCACGTTGGGTTAATGTAACACCGTGGGTCTGGCAGGTTTCATTATTTAGGAAAATAAGTAATAATTCATTAAGCATTTGCAAAAGATGCACACCAGAGAAATCTGTCCCCTTCCACAGGCACTCACATTGCTGCAGTGGGGTGTTTTCACAGCAGGTTTCACCAGAACTCATTCCAGGGAACCTGCTGGATGCACCTGCTGGAGTAGAGCCACCTGCAAGAACCAGATGTGACATTTATCGTGGTGGTAAGGTTGCTTATCCAAAAGCTTGGATATTTTTAGAAGATTGAGATTCTTGGACATGGACTCAGGGAAGAAAATCTTCTCCTCTTTGAGACCTGATGAGATTTTTGAGAGTCTGATGTTGTTAAGTAATGGTCCTAAAGAAATGCTACTTTCCTCTTCTTTTCTTTTGTGTGTGGCATTTTGCTCCTTCTTTCATTTCCCACACCACATCCTTTAATGAGTTGGTTTCTATGTTACAGGTCATGCCATTCAGAATGCACTCAAAATTTTGGAGGGCTTCTTTTGGATATGTGACTCTTTGGACTACAGAATTTGTGATATAAATTGTATCACAAATCTCAAAATAAAGATTTCAAATTAATTTCAAATGAAAATGTGACACTTCATATTATGTCAGAAAATTTTGGCAACAAATAAATTAAGAGCTAATTCCCATTATTTCTCTTCCATTAAGTGGAGCAAAACCACCATTTTCAAAGGAATCTGCACATCTCTTTTAGGCTCATCTCCCGTCTTCTGTCTGGCAAGGACAGTTCACATTATTAAAAGTTCTTCTTTTATCCTTTTGAATTATCCTTATATCCTTTTTAAAATCACTTTTCATAAATTCAGGACCTCCCTGGATGAACAGATAATAATTGCAATCTTAAGAAAATGGCTATGAAGTAAATTATTCCTTTGAGATAGAACTTAGAGTTTTGAGGGCTCTGCATTTTTTGCTTTTTAATTTTCTTATTTAGTTTACTCTAGGCTTCTATCAGATATTCAGATTTAATTTTTTTTCTTTCCTTGTAAAGAGGTTGATTTCATGGAGAGAGAAATAAAATAGAGCATGAAAATTACCGCTTTAGTTTTGTTTGCAAAATGAGCAGAGTGCAGATGCCTAAAGGAGGCCTCACACTGATTTTTGGCTGCTTCCTTCCCAGGGAGAGCTTGTCCATTGTAATTCTTACCTTAGGTTTATACTGAAGAATTAGATGTGATATATCTTTTTGTTTTATGTGGCATGGATGAAAAGAATGCAGGAAAAAGGATAGTTTGCTCAGGAAAACTGTAAGGTAATAGAAAAGCAAGTAGATATCTGAACTGTTATCAAGGACATGTGAAGCCTTCTTTAATAGCTTGTATTTTTTAAAGCTCTGAAAGAAATTAGTATCTTCAATCAGAGATGGAGAGACCTGTTTCTCTGTCCCTGCACAAGACCAAGTGTGTTGCTATTTCCCACTCCTGGCTGTGTGCCGTGGTGTGGTTAAATCTGGAAGTCTGCCCAACCCTGCTGAATGCACTTGATTAGCAGATTTTATTGGAACAGCACTACCCCTGTCTCACCCTGGGCTTGTGCTCCAAGATTCTGCTCAGCTTCAGCCTCCAGTGCCACAGGAGCCATCAGCAGAGCCCACCCTCTGTGTGCCAGGGCAGAGTGCACTGCTCTGTGTGTTCAGGCAGAAGGAAACACAGGGGATGGGGTGAGCAGGGAGATGTGGTTTATTCTCCACATCAGCCTGGCAGCTGTGGCTGAATTCGGCTTTCTCCCCTACTGCGAGGGGGCAGGCAAACCCCCCTGTAACATTCCTGATACCATAAGCTAGAGAAAAACCCCAAGTATTAGCAAATGACAAGCAGTAAACCAGATTATAACTGCCTGGAGCTACATGCTGCCAGGCAGTTACATAATGGCACAAAACTCTTCAGCCTCCACTGCAGCACTGAGCCTAAAATACAGCAAAAAGGGCTCTGATGAGCCCAGCTCTCTGAGGTTTCACTGAAAGCACAACTCCAGGTTCCCAATCTCTGCTCTGAAGAGTTGGCTAAGAAATCAGGAAAAAAAAAGAGAAATAATAGTAATAGGCTAGAAAATGAGTCACAGTGCTTATATAAAAACATAGAAAGGTATAATTCCATGTTTGTTTATATAACTCCTGGTATTAGTCTTACAAAACAGAAGTTTAAAAGGCATTGTTTGGATCCTGGTTCTCTCCCTTAAATACAGCATGCCATGGATATTGGTGGTGTCATAACTTCACACCTGCTCTTTCCTATTTGTGTCTGTGACTGCACATCCATTGAAACACAGGTAACATTAATAACTAGTTGGATAATTAATAACTGTATATCGTGTTAAAAGACATGTGTTTTGAATAATAAGGGAGATTCTTGTATTCTGAGGCTACCTGGTGCAGCTGGTTCTATGGAAGGACAGATAAGTGGTTTGTGAATATCTTTTCAAAATGTTTGATCAGTCTTTCAGCGGAACAGGAAGGTTGGTGAACACTTTCAGTGCCACTCTGCTTCCTCAGAAATGTAATACTGAAAGTTTTCCTCATGTAAAACATTAATTTAACATTTTAGTTTAATGGTATAACTTTCATTTTGAAACTTGCTGTATTTACATTTGATAAGAGTTCATTTTGAAGTGACTGTAAACAAATCCCATAAACATCACTTAAGTTACTGCTGGGTTGGATTTGGATGTGGTTTATTGTCTTTGAACAACATGTCAAGTATTTCTGTAGTTTCTTTCCATTGTCTGGCTGTGGTGCTCCTTGAGACCCTGAAGTCAGGACCTGACCTTATTCCATGTGCACAGGCAGCTTTTCTCAAACCTCTACCAAGTTTGTTGCCTAAAATAACACTAAATAGAAGTTCTGAACCATTTCCCTTCATGTTTTTCCCTATCTGTTTTGTAGCCGGCACAGAAGGGAAGTTATCTGATTCAGAGAACTTGCTAAATTCCCAGAGTCTGTCCTTACTTTTTGCTATTTCTCTTCCTTTTCTGTGGAGTTACCAGAGCCATAATTTACTTTCCAGCCATGGTGATGGCTCTGTGGGCACTGCCTTATGTGCGAACATATGAATTGCTCTGTTACACAGATGGATCATTTTAAAAGCTTGGAAGTAAATTAATCTTCCATGTCTAAAATTTCTAGAAAATACTTGAATTTCCAGGGCTTGTTTGTGTGCTTTGATGGGAACCAGGTTATGGATGTTTAACTTTCCAGAGCCTGGTGGATACACAAGTGTGACTAGGCATGTGAGGAAATCTTAGATATGCATGGGAGATGGGTGTCAGCTATTTATTTTTGTAAATGCCTATTTTAAGAATATTGTAAATCTGAGCAGAGAGTCTTGTTCTCTGAGAACTGGCCTTATGTGAGATAAAACATGATTTTCCTGTAAGGGAGCTGAGAAAGCAGCATTCATTTGTCTGAGTAAGGAGTATTTTGGCACTTTTGTCTACATCAGTATAAGGTCACAATTGTATTTTGGTTAACTGTTAGACCTGGTGAAGGGTCATAAGATAATTTAAATTAGGAATAACCATGTATTTTGTGTTTCAACAAAGGACAGACTAAATGAAGTATGAAAGTACTGCTGTTAAATAAGACAGCTCTTCAGAATGCTCTGTTTCTTGCTGCATTAGATAGTTATTTAATGGAATATTCTGAATGTGTATTGCATTTCACATTTTCCCCGTGGTGTCTGTTATTTTTCATTTTCAATCTGTGGGACTCCCCACTGCCTAGGGGTAAATGTTCTTTTACCTTGTCATTTAGTTTGGTAGGAATTACTTTATACATGATGACAGTTTAGTGCATTGCACACATTTTTTTCTGCTTTCTTCCTCCCTATCAGATATAACAATTTTATCAACCTGAGCCCCTCGAAACTGAGCATCTACTGCAGCTGGCACAGGCTGCTACCAATTGAGCTGGAGTTTCCACCTCAGCCATTGTCAGGATTGTGTTCTGGGTTTTTAAACATATGTACACACACACACACACACAAAATATATATAGTGTGTATATACATACATACATACATAATTTTATTATATAATTATGCAATGTTACATAATGCATAAATATAAATATTAGCTGTATTTGGCTTTCAGATAAATTGTCGATTACATGTCGTCTCAGGATTACCCCTTTAACTTCCAGACACTCTCTTTTCTGTGCTGGAGGTAGCAGTGGGAAGTGATGCTGTCCCTTCATTCTATTTATGAACACACTGCTCTTAAACCTGGAATTGCTAAGCAGTTGGGACTATGTAGAGATGTTCAATATTGGCAAATCTAACGTTTTTCCAAGTTGTGGCAGAATTTTAGGCTCCTAGGAAATGTTTCCAGTAAAAAAGAGTGACAGGAGGGGTTTTTTTCCCTCTGGTTTGTGACAGAAATTTAAAAATTAAAAAAAAAA
>VZTJ01003792.1:197962-278740 GCA_013397795.1 Orthonyx spaldingii | reverse complement strand
AAAAAAAAAAAAAAAAAAAAAAAAGTGAGAATCACCAAACCAAAGCAATTGCCACAACCATGATTTGTTCTTTGGCGCTTGGGCTGTGGCTTTAGGACAACATGCCCAAATATGTTAAAACAGAAGAGCTTCACTGTATGTCAGCATGAATTTAAGGCATGAGACATTCCATTCTGCTCAGGAGGTCCTGGGGATTTTTAGCTCTTCATTTCTCTCTTCTGAAGACAGTCTGTGGCATTTCAGATGTCATTTCCAGTTATGTCCTGCACTGGTTATTCCTATGGGAATGTTAGCATACTGTTTCTAACATGTTGGATTTCAGTTTTTCTCCTGGCTCCCTGGAGTCAGTGAAGTAGAAGTGCTTTGCTGGTACCTCGGGCATCCACCACCCCAATGGGAAAGTTCCAATGGAACAAAAACTAGAGTAGGTTGGTGTCGTGTTTCACTCTTGGGTTGCTCATGGATGTGGGGCTTCCCAGACTTGGTTGTTCCTATGGCATGCCAACATATTTCACCTACCTTATGGTGAAAATGTTAGCATGTGTCTTTGATCAGCTCTTCCAGACACCAGCAAAAAACCCTGAGGAATTTGGTTCATAGAAAAATTTGGCAGCATATAATACATTTTGAGCATAATCTTTATTTTTCTTAACTAGAATCCTCATTTATATTTTAGTGTATGCGTCATTTGATTGAATATTTTTTCTTTTTTCTTCAAATTTATTTTATTTATATTTCTTACATTGTTGTAACAAGAAGGCCCAGCTGACAGAGTGAATAAAGATGAGTGCTTCTCACCAGCCTTCAGGGAGATGACTTCAGAGTTATCAATTAAACTCCCACTCAACTGCCAGAATCTGCTCTGCATCATGACCCCACAGTCACCCCCCAAAGGCTGCCTCAGTCTCTCTAACTCCAAGACATTCTCAGACTAATGTATGGAAAGTTTCCTTGCTGCCTGATTTCTTCTTCATTCTGTTCTTGCATTCTTTTTTTGCTTGCTTGTTCCATTCTCACCCTTCTGTGTAAAAATCCAGATATTTATGTTGTGGCTCCTCCCCTGAGTGGTTGAGGACAATTAAATTCAAGAGGTGTTTGTTCTGAAGTAGGGTCTGGATTGTTCCCAAAACACTCACCTGAAACCTAAGAGAGACCAACTTTATATGGAACAAGCTATTTCCATCTGCCTGGGAGGAAGTGACTCAAATGTGTGTATTGCCTGTAAAGGATTAAATGAAAACCTGCATCTCTGTGTGCAGGTGGTTTTAAAATGAGCAATTGTTGGGAAATAGGTGGCAATCTCCAGGTTTTATGGGGTTTTTTTTGAACTGCACCTGGAAGTTGTAGGACACTGACAAGGGGTGACATCCTGTTGGACCTGGTCTGGATAGCTTAGAAAAAGTTTAAAAATCCCTCCAGTGAGCCTTAGTTTCAGCCAAATAAGAAAACTTGAATGTTATTAAACTGAAGTACAATAATTTCAGTCATTTTCTAATTAAATAAATAAGTTATTATTATCTAATGCCAAGTTAAACAAAACAACCTTTTTTTAAGTGTGTGTCCCAGTCAGGTTCTGAAGCTCATTTCCAAAGTAAAAATGCAAACATTTCTAGATATGTTTGTGGCTTTGTTATAAGATCATGAAAGCCAAAATATATAATTTTACTATTTTAGTATTTAAATAATGAATATAATAAAATTTTGGCTTTCAATTTTTTTTTCTAATTCTGGGATGATTACAGATTTTTTTTACTTATTCCAGCTGCCTGCAGAATACAAAAATAAAAGCAAATGTATGCAAAATGCATTGCTCAAATTAACGTGCATTAAAATTCTGGTTATTTCTCAACTTGTCTGATATTTTTGCAAGAGAGAGCAGAATGTGGATAATGTGTCACACATCAGTCATCTCTATTAATCTTTTGCTTTCAGAAATACAAATATGATCAGAAAATACTGACAGCTGTATTTTCAGCCGAGCTGTGAGTGTATCAGTACTGCAGACTGTAATATAGATATTTTAAACCAGCAAACTTAGGTACCACTGGCATGGAACTCTCCTCAGTTTTATTCTTCCTTCTATGGCAAATCTGGGAATTCCTCCAATGCACCATTACCTAAATTAAGTCTGTTTCCCATTTGATCTGTTTGCTTACATTGGGAGCACAACAAACGATGTGGATCCCCAAATCAGCTCGGAAGCTGGTTTGCAGTACAAACTTCTAATAACACCCTGAGGTGTGTCCCACAGACCCTGGGGAAGCAGTAATTTGAATTAGGTGAATTTATTGTGTTCAAATCCTACATTTTAATATGCACTTAAAACATTATGATTGTGGAAACGACTCTTGGGAAAAAAGCATTTTGATTTATTTCACTTCAGTAGTTGGAGCAGAGACAGGGGATGTCTGATGCACTTGGCATGCTGGTATTAACTCCTGGGTTTTGGACTCTCTAGAGTAAGATTTTCTATTGCAGAAGTCTAAGAAGTAATTTGATCTTCTAGTCCTGATGAATTACAGTTTCTCATCTGAAAGCACTGCTCATACCCACACGAGTCTGAAAAAATAAATTTTTAGAGCTTGCACAGCCTTTGTGAGATTCCAGAAGGCAAAAGCAAGGCCAGAATTTCCTTTGCCTTGGGTAATTATTATTAGTCTTTACATTTGAAGCTGCTTCTTTTTTTTTACTTCATTAGACAATGGGTTGATGAAATAATAAATTGGACTTTCTTAGTCTTTAGGCAGCCTGCTTTTGTATGGCCCTCCAGACTGGAGTGAACTTGATTTTCTAAGTAACTAATAAAGGCATTCCCTTCTTTTCTCCTTAGTTTAAATTTTTTTTTTTTTTTTTTTTTTTTTTTTTTTTTTTTTTTTTTTTTTTTTTACTAAAGGCAGATAAAATACTTACATATCATGGCAGTACATGAATTAGAGGAAATAGTCAATAATATACTAAGGATTAAAAAGAAATTAAAAGTGGAACAATTAAAACATTTTTAAAGTAACTATACGAAGTTGATTTCACTATTAAGCATCATAGAATTATTGTTTTACACACAAGAATGATCAATAAACCAAGAAACACACAAAACAAATTTAAACAAACTTTTTTCCTGATTATAATTTCTATATACAGTTAAGTTCTAAAAATGACCAAAGTGAATTTCTGCCTTTCACTAGATACAGGTGCAACTAGTTTAATTCACAGACTTTTGGGGTTTTTACACAAAGGGTAGCAGTTTCCTACTCTTTCAGTGGTTTCTGTAAAGATAATCTCAACAGTATTTGTATGTGCTGAGTGAAGGAAGCTGTGTCTTGATGGTGATTTCTCTAAGACACATGAGTTGAGCATATTTAGGTGTATTTTCCCAGGTAGAGCAAAATACACACCATCCTTCAGTATGAGCAGCTGAGTTTTGGACACATTTTAAATATCTGCAGGCAGTGCCATGAGCCAGATTCCCATTAAAATTGTGTCCTTTGCTTAATTGTGGCTAATGAGGATTTTATTTCAGTATAAAACTTCAAAATGAGCTTCCTTTCTCTAGACATTCAAAAACCTCCACTCAGCCAAGCAAACACCTCACATCCGTGAGATGTTTAATGTAACATCCGTGTCTTAGACATCAGAGATTCCACTGGGAAAAAGACCTCGGCTGGAGAATGACTTTTGTGTTATCAAAGTGATGTGGACTTCAGTCTTAGCTTTTGTTCTGATAAAAAGCAGCTCTGCCCTGTGAGGATTTTCTGCTGTCTGCCGCCTGTTAAGCACAGATTGTTCTCAGGTGAGCATTTCACCTGAATTTAATCTGCAGAATTTGTAAATAACAGAGCCAACCCAAGCAATGAGCAATGAAAGTCCCTGCACCTGGACCTGCCAGGTGCTCATTTGTAACAAACCTGGGTCAGCTGGAAGGAGGGGGAGTAGGAGGTTATGTAGAGTTCAGTGGTTAAACTGCCCTCTCAGAAGCTGCTCCAGAGCCTTGGTAAGTGCTTCTTTTGCTTATTTGTGCTTTTTAAAACAACTAAGCAACCAAAAAAACCAAAACTGACAAAGGTTGTGGTAGAAAGGAGAGAAGGCTGAAAGGGAAGCAGTGGAAAATTCTAATCAGCATTCATTTCCAAGTGTGTTTCTTTGGTGTTTTCCTGCTTATCTTTCTGGATTCTATGTGCAGAGTGCTGGTATGCTATTGGTGAATCATTTGTTGGTTTTACCATGGCACTGCATAACTCTCTCATCAAAAGGACAGCTGGGTATGGTGAAATCAAGGGGTTGGTTTTCATCTTTAATTGTTTTATATGTTGACTTTAGAATGCAATGGTACTTAGCTGCTTTTTGCTTAATAACAAGATATAGCTGGGTAAGGTCTTTTGCAACTAGAATATACTCTGGGAAATCAGGTAAATTCTGTTATCTGAGAAGTTTAACAGAGGTTTTGTTTAATCTCTCTCACACAAGAGACACTTTTATACTTAAAGTCTTCAGACTGTGTCAGGCAATGTAAAACAAGATAAAACCAGTCACACTTATTTTAGTAAGCATGACTCAAAAAAATAAAATTGTTTTGTGGATAATTTTAGTGAAACCTTTCTTATTTGAACTGTTAGAAAAAAGGAAAGTGGATTTATAATAGGTATTTGTTATAAACACCATTTGAATTTTTAGGAGTAGTGTTTATATTTGTGTTCTGTACAATTAACTGGTGAAGCAGAATTTCAGAAGGCTGGCAAGAGTGCTCATAGAACTGATATTCATGGCTTTGCTGTTGATCCATTGTGACTGGAAGTTTAGAGAACAGCCCCATTCTGATGTTACATATGGTTCCTATTTGCTCTGCAGTGGTTTCTGCCCCAGTTGATGTTTGTTCTCATTCACTTTAGCATGGCCTAAGAGGGAGTAGGATTTTCACATGATCCTATAGGAACTTTCTCTTTCTTTCCTGTTTCTGCTGATTTTCAACCTCTAAAATAGAAAGATATTTTCCCTGAGAACAATTGTTGGTCTTGGCTTTGCATTCCTGGGAGATAACAAGAAAAAAACCCATTCTTAGTAGAAGTGAAAACTCCCCCTATCCTGAGGGGTCTAAAAATGAACGTTTTTTACCAGCCACTTCTAATATTGCCACATTTATCATTCCTTTAGGCATTCAGTGTACAAAGAATCATCTGCTTCTGACCCATGAAATGGTGCAGCTCGGTGTGTGTTTGTTTGATATGTTATGGAATCAAACCCTTTCTCTTCTCCTTGCTATTAAAGTTCCTAAACTTTAAATGTTGTAGGGCAGGATTGTCATGAGAAGAAAGCCCAAATAGGATGCAGCTGTGTATTTGTTGCACTTGAAGTAAGAACAATTTCCCTAGGCTTAAAATTCTTGTTTCTGATAATCAGGTGAGGGCAAACCTATGCAAACGGTGTTGTTATCACAATATGAATTTTTAAACAATAGCCTGGGAGTTTTGTTAGACCACGCAATTTGTCATAGATGTGAATATATGTGGGGATTTTCAACAGGATGAGATGAAATCTCTTAAACTAAAAATGAAAGTAGGAGTGATCCAGGAAAGTTATGACAATGGCTGGGTTTTTTTCCTTCTTATCTGCAGTATTTCCCATTTCTCCTTGGCTGTTCTCTGGGCTTTTTAGTTATTTTTATCACATCTTCTATATTGTTTTCATTTTGCAGTTCCCCCATGAATCCTCTTTTTGTCAGCTCTATCTTTTGTCTGTCCTGTTTCCAAAATTTTTTTCCCATTTTCCCTCTCTTCTTTCTCAGCTGCTGCAGCAAATGTTTTGATTCAGACTGTGATCTGCATAGTTATACCCATATTCAGTGCTGACTGTTGGCTACACAAAAAGCAGAGTAGATCCACAAATGCCAAAGCAGTTATGCCTGAGTCAGCCTCTGGAGAGAACAGGAGAATCCCCCTGGGAATATCTCGTGCTGTGCTGCCAAGCACGGGGGGCCATCTGCACCCATCACATGCTGTGGGCAGTTAATTAATTAGTGCATGTGGGCAATTCATTAGTGCTCAGATTTGCTCTTCACTGTGACCACCAGTTGTAGAGCTGTCAGCTTAGCCTGAACGATCATTACATCTTTGCCTTTGGGGGAAAGGCACAGCTACATTCAGGCTGTTTTCAGTTGTTTCAGCCCTGGAGTGTGATGAAATGGGAAAAATAAAGGGTTTGATTCCCAGTGACTGTGCATGGTTTGTGTGTCTGGTTTGGGTTGCATTTGGTTCTGATGTTTCCACAGTCAGGCTGGAATAAGGTGAACACAGGAATAAAGAAAGCTCCAACATGTGACAGTGATTTCTTTGCTTCCAGGCTTTACCTGATGTATGAATTTTATATTTTTGATCACAATATTCAGACTGGCCTTCAAATTCTTTATACCAGATGAACGTGAAAGTTTTGCTGGTTCCTGTTGAGCAGTACTAGATTTACAGCAGTGTATCATTAGCTTTCTATGTATTGAGAAATCACTGATACCATTTAAGTTGCTGTTTTTATCTCAGCATCATAGACCAAGTATCTACTTGCTGGTGTATCATATATTGTATTACAGAATGTGTTACATTGTCCATAAAAGTATCATAAGCATAGAATAGGGTAGGGACAAATACAATGCTGAACTAAGTACAGCTCTTGTTCTTTCCCAACCCTCTCTTTTTAGTCTCCAATTCTAGCAGGTTTTTATTTACAACTGGTAGTTTCAGTTCCATTTTACTGATTGCATCAAATCACAATGCTTGTATCAAGAAGGGCGTCGTGTGGATCTGTCTTGGGTATTTGTTTACGACTGCTTTGGCCATCAAAACCAGTGTTTGCTTCATCATCATGAATGCAAATATCATTAAACTCAAATGGAAACTCTGAGTATGCATGGGAAAACTGGAATATGGTGGTTTCATTTCAGAGTTATACAGCAGGGTCTCTTTGGGGTAGTGTGGCTCTAAAGAAATACTGGGTATTTTCCCTTGATCACTTGTTGCTCAAGATCCACAATTCATGAGGACGTGAACACCTGGTGTTGCTTAGTTTTCAGTGTCATAAACTGGACTTTGGATAAAATTTCCAAGGATTGCTTTTCACTGGGAGAAGATCAGAGTTGCAAAATATCCATGAGCTACCCATGAAATAAACATGTATGAGGAAATAAATCATTAAAGAACTGCAGCCATGCGTGAGGAGGAGCCCCAGTGCTGCAGTGCTGTTCCCTTTTTATTAGGGAATCTGCCCAATATTTATCTGTGTACAGATGCATATGAGTATAAATCAGAGCTGGTCTTAATTTAAGTGCAGAATGCTTTTGCTCAAAGCATTACATTTTAAGAGGTTTTTAAATTTATCTTGCTTCTTTCACCTTCTGTTATTGGGGAAATTTTAATGAGTTGTTCAAAAGCCATTTATTTTTTAAATCTGTCCTGACTCTGATGCCTCTCTAGCTCCATGGTGCCATGACAAATTCCATGTTCTGCCATGCTCAGGCCTTTTGGACCTGATCTGTCAAGAGTTCTAATAAGCCCTGGGCAGCTGAACAAACCTTATTGAAATGTGGTGGAATAACTCCGCAGGCTTGAATAACAAACACTGGCACAGGGGGCAGGTCAGCAGGAATTTTCCAAGGATAAATAGTAGCAGGAATGGTTATAACTTGGCATGCTTCTGTCACCATTCTACCTCAGGTGAGTTCTGGAAAATAGTCAGAACTAAAGCCCTTGTCAAGATGCCCCTTGGGTTCCCAGGGCACTCTAAGTGTGCTCGAACAGCAGCTGTTAATGTATGTGTTTCCAGGATCTTTGTTAGCTCTGAGCTTCACACCCACTTCATAAATGATTCAGTTTGGGCTTGGTTTGTGGCACTGCCCAACGCAGTGATTGCAGTCACGGTCTGCTCTGACTTCACTGGGAACTGGGGGTGTTTGCTTCCTCAGAGCAGCAGATGGGAGCTGTCTGGGACAGGCCACCGAATTCCGGAATTGTGGCTCAGAGGCAGCCTGGCTTCTTGGAAGTAGGAAGCTGGTGCAGAGTGATGAGTAAATGCTAGAACCTGTGTCTGTATCACTCTTCTTCCTACACAGGGAGCATAGAGGGGAAAACCAGCAGTGGAACAGCTAGTAAGAGCTTGGACCTAAAAAATGCCTAAATGATTTTTAAAAAGCCCATCGTTCTGTACACATATCCTGTTCTCCGTTATATATAAACAAGATATTGCCATATAGAAATCAAGCCAGTAAATTAAAATGTTGCCATTGCAGTATTTCCATCAACATTTGCTTTTATTTTGTCAGGATAAATATGCTCTGCACTTGAGTTGTTTGCAAGAAGCATGTGGCAATATTTAGCATATTTAAAAGTATCATTAGAGCTATATGTTCAGATGTGTAAAAGAAGCAATTCACTTGTGTGAGTGTGTGCATTAACTGTATTATACATGCAGGTATGTGCACACAGAGAGTCTGTGTCTCAGGGCTAACAGAGCTGTTCTCTCTGTTCTTCCACATGCCTGCAGTACCCTCCCAAAGCCTCCATCACCTGCCCCGTGGTACATGCCAGATAAAATTGGTTATCGTGGTGTGTGATCTGCCTGCCAGCTCTGTGCTGCTCTGCAGGTCTTGGGCTTGTGCTGGAGGAGCCAAAGGTTGGGAGCTCTGATTGTGCACGAGCAACAACTTCCTGTGTTATTAAGAGCCAGCTTTTCCTCCAAAGATTGTTGTGGTGTTGGTGTTTCAGGAGTTATTTGGAGGGAGATTAGATGTAGGATTAGCCTGTCAGATTCCTGCAGTTTTCTTCTCAACACTCTCTCCATTTTTACAGATCTGGTGGGGTTTGTGCAGGTTCTTTTTTGTTACCTTGTTACTCTTCCCTTTTTCTGGCCCTTCTTCCTTTTCTGGTGTTCCCTTGCTCCTGAAGGCCCCCTCACATTTGCTTCCGTTTAACTGCTGGTCTTTGTTCCATTATTCCTTTCAACAGGGCTTGGTGATGTTTTGTGTTGTATTCAGACACAGGGATCAGGCTGCATCCTGCCTTATTTTGCTGCTAAAATAGCTCTGTCTGTACAGTGAGTTCCCTTTTGACCCCACAACTGAGGAAAGAAACTCATTTTGCTTTGTGAAATGGGGAATTGCTGAGTGAGTGTTTGTGGTCTTTGCTGCCATGTGAGGACAGCTCTGTCCTTAGCACTGTGGAAGCAGTAAAATGCAGAAGCTCCCTGGTGTTCCCTTGTGCTGCTGGCCTGCCAGGAGCCTGGAAGTGTCCTGCCAGGAGCAGGAGGAGGTAATGAAGGAGAAAATACCTGCTGGCACATTGTGGCTGTTTTGGCACAGACTTGGAGCTTCTTGGAAATACCATTTCTTCAGAAATATTTTTGCTACAGAGAAAAATTCATAAGAAAAATTGTTGTTGTCTAATATGTCCATTGTTCAAGCATAGCAGAGTCAATGCCCTGCGTACTTCACAAGTTTGACCTAAATTCTGATGAAAGACCTGCTGTGTTCTCTGTTCTGCTACACTGTGGGGTTTGTAGATGGTTTTTAACAAGAAACATCAATTCTTTCATTGTGAAAAGAGACTTCCTGAAGAGAATTGATAGAACACAGACAGTATCTGCCTCTCCTCAAGTCTCCATTAACATGATCTAGCACCGTTACAGAAAACTGCAAAATTCTGTGAAGGTTTGCTTAATAGGAAGGGTTATTCCAAATTTAAAACTGGATGGACTTGAAGTAGAGATTAATTGTTCATTGTCTACCTATCTAGAGTTATTTTAGATTAACATCAAATTTGCTAACTGCTTTAAAGTGCAAAACATCCCAGCACTGAGAATGAATTATATTGTGAAGAGCTGGTGACATTCCACCTGAGACAGTGATTTCAACCAGTCTATAGTGATTTCATTCAGAACTGCAAGTGTTTGTTGCCTTTTCAAAAAGCAATTTCTTTTTTGTCAGGTGGGATGTTCTGGAAACCTGCTTTAGTTTGTATGAACAACGAATCGTTGATAGGATGGTTATAAAAAGATTCAAATTGATATGGCATTTGAAATAGAAAACATAGCTTTAAAAATTATGCACCAAAACTACAAAAGCAAATGTTCAGTTTTTGGCTGCTGCAGTGAAAAATGTCTTGCCTATCTGATAAATAGGAAAGTGCAATGATTGAAAAGACCCAGAGTAGTGAGATTTAAACCTCTGTCTCTCATCTGGTACACCCATTTCAAGGTCTCCATCAATTCCATATGCCTGTATTAAAGATAACAGAAGTGCTTGCTTTTTGCAGCATCAGGGAGCAATTACCTAATGCAAGTTAACTGCTGAGAGCCAAAATGCATTTTTACTTTGATTACTTTAGACTGTCTTGATGTATTTCAGTATTGGAGCTGCAAGAAAGTCTAGTTTGGAAGGGGCCTCCAGAGATCATGCAATCCAACTTTCTCTTGAGAGCATGGCCTTAGATTTGGTTATCTGGGGTCCTGTCAAGCCCATTAAACCCTGAACCATTTCCAGCAAGGGGAATTCTATCACTTCTCTAGGCAACGATCCCGATCTTTAGTTTTCTAGTGAAGAATGTTTTTCTTGTATCCAGACAGTGTTTCCCACAAAGCAGCTCATGTTTCTTGCCTTTGTCCTCTCCCTGTGTATCCATATGAAAAGAGCACCTTCACCTTCTCTAACTACTTTTGAGGCTTGAGCCACATCTAAACTTTTCTTATTTCTATCTTGAAACTTCAGATCTGTGCTCTACATTTACAAGTGTATGGAACCTGTTACAGAAAAAAATATAGCCAGAAATACAATGTAGACAAGAGGCAAATACTTTTTAGTCCATTGGAATTCTAATGTATTAGTAAAAAAATAATCTTGGAGCGGGATATTATTGCAACAGAAATTGCGGAGGTAGTACGAGTTTCCCATCTGGCAAGGCCCCCAGACCAGATGGATCCACTAATGACTTTTATAGAGCATTTCATCAGACCCTGCTGGAACACGTGTCTGGCATCTTTAATTATCCTAAATTAACATGGTTCCAGCCTGGGATGCTTAGATTCAGGCTTGTTGATCTTGGAAGCGAAGGAAAAGGAAATGTTCCCTGAAAGATCTTCTTCCTAATAGACCTTTTTATTAATGAGGTATAATGTTAAAATATTACCTAAGGTTTATTGGTTCATCCTGAACAGATTGTTTGCATAAAAGAAGTGCCTGTGGAGGCAGCTGGATTAAAGAGCTTTTTTGCACACATTAAAGTGCTTTTGGAATTTACACAGGAGCATTCAGCCAGGAATCGCATTGTTTTCTTTGCCTTCCCTGGAAGGAAGGGAACAGGCACCCCTAAAGCAGTTGATCTCTGCCTCTTTCCTTGTGTGTGCAGCTGCCCCTGTTCATGGTCCCGTAGAGAGAAGTTCTTGTCATGTGGGGAAGTGGCTGCCAGGGCCAGTGAGCAGCACCAACAGCAACTGCTGCTGCTTTGATCCTTTGTTTCCATCCCAGCTTCTTAGCAAGAGGAAGTTCATGTTCTTTTCCCTCAAACCTGGAAAACAGACAGAAATCTTTTTGGGGAAATTTCTTCTGCCCACCCTGCTTAGATCTTGTCCTCTCTGTAGAAGGAATAGGAATTAATCCTGTAATAATATGCTTCTATACCATAAATTGCTGTTGTTTGAATGCCTTGTCTCTTCTAATTTTATTTTCATATAAATATAACATAACAGTATTTCAGTGTTTTCCAGTGGTGCAAATTCTGATGTGCTTTCATTATGAATGGTCTAGTTATGGAATGTTTGCTTAGAAAAGTTGAATAAATGCACCTTAACAGTTCAAAACACAGGCAGTGAAGTTGACACTCATTTAAGAAGTCAGGGAAGGGCATAGAAATCTTACACCCTGAAGACAGAGATATTGTAACAGACATATTGTATAGGTACACTTACAATTTTCATAGTTAAACACACATCAAACATGTAAGTCATACACAGGTGTCAAACAGTCACCAAGAGTTGTTCTTGAAATTTGGCTTAATTTCCTTCCTCTAACCCACTCTTCTGTCTGCCAAAAATAAGCCTTTGGTTATCTAACAGCCAGACTGAACGTGGGCAGGGGGACTGCATTGGAAAGGCTGGTGGAGGGAGATGAATGTCCTCAGCAGGGCTGGGAAATCAGACTGCTAATTTAGGTGCCAAAAATTGATATTATTCCCTACTTTTAGTTCCCCTACTGGTTGACTTCTTGCGTCAAAAAGGATAAAACAAATACCAGAGATTTTCAGTACAGATGTGTTGATGTTTAGGAAATGTGTTCATGCTCTTAACCAAAGAGGAGACTCTGGTGTGTGAGAACTGCTCTGTGCTGAATGGTGGCACATGTAATTAAGTCCTGCTCTGGCAGTGAGAGAGATTAGCCCAATTAATCTTTTCCTTCTGGTTCTTGAAGAAAAGTATTCAAACTTAATTACAGCTATCACACCTAAAGTTTGTGGTGTCATCTTTTATTGCCTGTATAGGTTTAGAATGGAAGTGAATTAGCTGACACAAAATAATGTACAACCCAAGCCTGGGGAGGAAAGGAGGAATGGGCAGGGGAGATAAAACAGTTAAATTGTGCTAAAAGTGTTCTTTTTTCATGAGTTGTTCTTTAACATGAAGAAGAATTTCAATGTATATGCTTGCAAAACTTTCTTAAGCTTTTTGATTAATTCTTCTTAATAATTAGTTTTATCTACTCCCAGGATAGCAGAAATATTCAGCTCCCCCCAGCCACCTGTTGACTGCCAGTGTATTTATAAGATGTGTTTCCTTTTTCCATGGGTAGCTCCCATGCTCAGCCATTGTTCAAATTAGTTTCCTGGGTAACTGTGTAAAACTGCCTTTGTATTCATATGATTTTGCAGAGGGGCTTTATTGTTATTTTCATATCTGAAGGGTTGTGAATAGAAATATGGTTTGGTTCTGGTGAAACAATTTATTTCTGTGTTTCTTGTGAGATTGCTGTGTTTAAACATATAAAGATGAGGAGATTTCTTGTGTGGATTTGTCATAGTGAACAATACCCATTATTGAGCCTCTGGTCCATATTTCAGAATATTCAAGCTGATGTGCAAAAGAGGAATAATTTGTAGAAAATCATCCACTATAAGCCTGCGAAAGACTAAGATCCAAGTCTGTGTGTTCAATTAGCTTATCAATCAAAAGTACTTAAAAATTCTCTGGTGATATTTTTCCCATTTCTAGTTAAAATATTATTACATGATAAATTGTGTTCTGCACTCACCATGTCAGTCTCAGCAAAACATTTTCAGTAAATACTGGAATAGACTGAGTTTTGAAGACAGCTGCTGTGATCATTCCCAAAGCGTGTTGTAACTTGAAGTGTGTTGTTTGCAGCCTTGCAGTTCACCCGGATAAAACGCTGGTGGCCACGGGGCAGGTTGGGAAGGACCCCTACATTTGCATCTGGGACTCGTACCGTGTGCAGACCGTGTCCGTGCTGAAGGACGCGCACACGCACGGAGTCGCCTGCCTGGCCTTTGACTCGGACGGCCAGGTCAGTACCGCTGCTCCTCTGGCTTCCGAACTGAGCTGGATTGCTGGGTCTTAAAAGAGATGCATGTGAAATGTTTTGTGTTTCAGTAGCTCCGGGGCTGCAGTGCTGGAACTGTTGTTCCAACTGAATTGTGATTGCAGGTCAAGGCCTTGGTTTGTATCGTAATTGTAATTGCAGTAGGAGGACTGCAAATGCAGCTCTTGCACGGGAGGTGCTTCTGGGATGAAAATCACAGCCTGGCATCCAAGTGGAGTGGAGGCATCAGGTGTTGGACAAGTATCCAGAGCAGAAATGCCCCTCTGTGGCTTAACTGCAATAGCTGCGCCACATACTTGTCACCTACTGTCCAAAGAAATCAGTTCCTGGCAGAGCCCTCAGAACCCTGCAGCTTTTCTGGCAGAAGAACTGCACTAATCTCACTGCTGGGAGAGCCTCCTTGGCTGAGGTGCACAGGCAATTTAATTGAATAATGGCATTAGGACACACAGTGTGACTTTGTACAATGTGATTAGTCTAGATGATATCTTGAGACAAAATTTAAAATATAACTGAATGGTGGGCTGTTCCCAGCTAAACACAATGATTTTTTTTCTTCTCCCTGGCAGTGTTAAAAGCTTTCAGTTTTGAATGAAGTAGGAGGCAAATAGACCTAAAATTCACACATACCTGAGAAGTATTTCACAGAGCTTTGTAAATAAATATCTGCCTGTGCAATTTTGTTATTGATGACAATTTTGTCTTGATGAATTTCCTGATGTAATACTTGCTAAAGTATTTTTAGGAATGCTTACATTAGCTGATACCAAAAATCTCAGATAAGAAAACCCTCAGATCAACAGAACCAAATTTGTAATGATGTAATGTTTTTTAAGATATTGTTCATTCAGAAATAAATGCTTTTCATTTCCCCCCTAATTTTTAACTTCATAAGACTGGTGGTTAAACTTTTTTTTAAAGCTATTTAAGCACCTCATGGGAATGAAGACTCATGAACCTAGAGTGGTGGAGGCCTTCCTGAAGATCTTGTTAGGTGCTTGTGGTAATTAAAACCCAAACTCACTGCCAGGTTGACCTTGCAGAACAGTGTCAATTCCCTTTCTGGAAGTGCTCGAGAAGTTGCAGTTTATTCTGGAAATAAAAATTTGCATTGAACACTTTTCTGTCTGGAGAACATGAATATGGATAATGCATCTTGGCTTTTTGCTGCTCCTCCTGGCTTTACGGGAGGAGCTGCTGTGCTGAGCCAGAATTAAAGGGCATGGTAGGAGGTCTGTGAGTATTTGGAGCTCAGAGCTGCTGCCAGTTCTGGTTTGTTTAGTCAGCGTTCCCAAGGGAGCTGATGTCTGTGACAGGGCAAAACAGACACTGCTTGCACCTCCCAGTGCAAAGCTTTCCTTCTTTTATATCCAAAGGCTGTTAAAAGCCAGCGAAGATTTGTATTTCAGCCCAAAAGCACAAATAACTGCAACAATCAGATATGGTATAGATGCAATAAGAACTGTATTCTTTTCACTGCTCGCTCTGCCAGCTGTCCACTTCCTAAACAAAAGTAGGCAGAGGCAAAGCCCAGGTGACTGCTACATTCCCAGTGTGGAGCTCCATGAATTCAGCTTGGCTCCTTGCATGTTCCTGTGCGAGTGCTGCTCCATGTGCGGGTCTCAAATAGGGCCACCCCACCTCTCTCTGAGCTCTTGTTGAACCAGGAACTCTGGGATATCTGTTCCTTTTGGATGAATTAGTGGGGAATATTCCTTCTGGCTGGGCTTGAGCTGACCCCACATGGAGACAGCGCAGTCGTTCTGCAGTGCTTCCCTGGCATCGTGTCCCACAGGGTGGGGAATGCAGATTGGTGTGCACAGGATTTCTTCTCTTTTCTAATAAATGGAGAGGATCAATACAGAGGGGAGAGCTTAAATGCTACCTTTATTTTATCTACCTTCAATACAGCTTTTGGAGAAAAATAGGAAATTTACTCCGACTCTATTTTGTGTTACCTGTGATTAATACAGTCCTGATGGGAGCTTAATATCTTGCAAAAGTGTTGCTCTTTAAAAATACATATTTTAGTTTGGGCTTTTTCTGTCTGAGCAGGAGTTGCCATTTGGCAGGAGGGAAACTGCACTTTGTTCATATGTTTAATGAGGAGTTGTCATTTTGCCCGTAATTAAAAATGTCTTCTCTTCAATCAGGAGTTAACTACAGTTTCTCCTTAAAAGTACTAACATCTGCACTTCACAGAATTACCTACAAAGCAGATGCCTCATACTGAAGTATGTTATCAATACTACACCGTTCAATTTTTGCTGAGTTATTTCAGATTAACACTTTTTATGTACTTTCTAAAAATATTTTTAATGGAGTGGGAAGGACTGCCATAAAACCTACACACCTAGTGAAAAACTTAGAAATGCAGCACGAGGCTTCTTTAGCCAGATCTTCCAAATCTGTGTAGATTTAAAAATAATTGTTTAATTAGGTGCCTAAACTACTTGGCAGATATTTTCTTCTGTCAAATTCTCTTCCAGGAGGAGAACTAAAAGTGCATTTCAACCAAAAAGGAAATTCAGCATTTATCACTTTTCTGCCAGCAGGAGACGTTCCTCAGCAGACCTATGTTAAAAGAAAATATAAAATACTTCTTAGTTTCCTGTAGTGCTTTCACTGCTGATACTGAAATGGGCTAAAGAATAAACTTTCCAACACAGTTTGAAGTTTTATAAAGCATCCATTCCTTATTCTAGCACTAGACACAGTTGGAGGATTTTTCTCTAATCAAATGTGTGTTGTGAGACTTTACAAAAGGGTATTTATTCCATCCTGATCATACATACTCATTACAAGGTACTTCCCAGCTGATGCATAAGCACCACTTTCCCTAGAACTAATTTCCATGCCTCTGCCCCTTACTGGAAGTCCTTTTGTGGTCCTAGAGGGTTGTCTAAAGGGTCTCTGGTGGTTGTATTCTTTGCCTTGAACTTCTCTTAGGGCATGCACTGGTGTTTCCTGTTACATAACTGCCATGAAACCCACTCAGGTTCCTCCTTATCTGCTTATCCACTGCTTCCAGCTACCTTTAATATCCTGTGTGTCTTTAATATTCTTTTATCTAATTTTCTAGTTAGTTGTTTGCTCTATTTTGTAATTTCTAGGGAACTGAAAATTTCTATCCTCCATGTTGTTTGTCAAGTCCACCCTTTGCTTGAAACTGTCTCTTTTAGACAAGTCTCAATACTTCATTTTCCAGCACAAAGTGTTGCAACAACTGTAGCATTGAATTAAATTGCTTTCCAAAATCAAAGGAGTATAATTGGAGATTGTCCTGCACTCCCTGGATGGCAAATGTTCTCTTGGCCCTAACTCCTCCTCGTGGTTGTTGCCAAAGTACCCTGAGGGAAGGCATTAATAGTGCTTGGAAACAGGAACCTTTAGGAAGCCATTTATAGGCATTGTCTCCACATATAAAATAGGTCCCATTCCCAGTATAAAAGGTCTGGTTTCCTATTTCCCACTGTTGGGCTGCTGAGGGATGCAGGGCCCCTGTGTGTGATTCTTCTGTGTCCTCAGTGCTGTTGGGCCAGTGGAGTTTCTCAGTGGCCCTGCAGCTGGGAATGGTGTGACCCTGACACTGACCAGCTCCAGCACCCCAAGGTCTATTGACATTTTGAGTAATGGTAAAGCACAGAAATCCTTTCACATTGTGACTTCTAACTGTAACAGGGTTAGGTGTCTTAAGGGGAAGTATTATTGAATCCTGCAAAAACGATAATTTTATTTCTTTGTTCCACTATACAAACTTCTTTAACTTTCCCTTCACAACTCTGTTATGAGTCAGAGCCCATTGACAGAGTTCTGCCCCCCCCATAGGGTGGACCCTCCAAGGGAATCTTGTTCCCCCCAACAATATTTGAGAACATATCCAGATTGCCCCATGAAAACCTTGTGTTCCTCTAGGAACAGCTTATTTCCTCTATCTGTATTTTTATTCCAGTGGAAGGAGACTGCACTCAGAGGAATTTGTGGTATAAGTCTGTAACTAGCTTTTTCTGGTGGTGAGGGAGTGTTGGGTTGGGTTTCTTGGAGGGTTTTTGTTTTGTTGTTGTTTTCATTACCACATTGCTTGGCACATTTTCTGGTGGGACAGTGGTTGAGTTCTGCATTATTCACTAGGCAGGTATTGTATTGGGATAATGCCAGTTGTCATCTCTCATGAAACCAAAGTCCCAAAACATCCATTTCATTCCTCTAAATAAAGGAGCTGTAACTGTTAAGACAATGGAGGGTGTGTGAATCTACTGCAATTAATGCAGGGGCTGTGGAGGGGCTCACCCAAGAGGGAAGATGTGCACTGTGTATACACTCAGGAATAGGATGAAAAGGGCTCGCTCTCTGCTCTCTGAATTACTGCTACAGAATGAAAACTGGAGCCTTCTGTTCCTCTCTGAACAGTTATTTCCTCTCTCTGTTATACCGTTGTTGAGAGCTTTATTGCACTTAATATTTTTTCTAATATAGCATTTTAGAGGAGTCTCTGGTAATGACACTCCTTTTCTTTGCTGGCTCAGTCCTTTTGTGTTATCACAGACAGCTCCAAATAATAAACAATTTGCCTGCTGAAAATTTGAGCCAATTTTTTGTGGAATTCATTCAAAGTTGGACAAAATTAAGACAGTCACTGGGAGGGAAAAGGTGTACAACCTCCGCAGCAATGGCTGATCTTCTGAGTATGTCACAGATGGATGCACTCTGCTTTTTCCCTTCCAGATTTCCCCCTCCATTTTATTCTGTTCTTTTTGCTTCTTGCATTGTTGAGATTGAAAAGTATTAAAATTAAATTCTTTTAATTGATGACCAATAAAACTTTAATTTAGCTTGGTTATTAATTAATTATTTTAGTTATTTTAACTGATTATTTGGTACACTAAGCTATGTAAAAGGCAATTATTAAAAGTACATCCAGTTCTGGTTCTAAAGCTCGACAAAATGAACATAATGAACAAAGCAGTAGCTGGAAATAGTGAAAGCTTTTATTTCCCTTTCACTTTTATTATTGGGTTAATAAATCAGTATGCAAGAAAGGTGTGCACCTGAAACAAGTACCTCAAATATTTCAGGGTGAGAATTTCACTTGGAACTTTGGTAGCCTGAAATCAATAACGTGACCTTTTAGAGACGTTTCAGTGCTCTCTCCAGTGAGTAAATGTTGTGTGTGAATGTCTTTGCCTTTGCAATGTGGTTCAAACACAGGTCACATGTGGGAAAATCCATTTCTGCACATAATCCTGGGAACTGCAGCAAAGTGATTTGGGGTTGATTTCCTGTTAACTGGATTGATGTTGTTTCTCCTCAGCGTTTGGCTTCCGTGGGACTGGATGCCAAAAACACCGTGTGTATTTGGGACTGGAAGAGAGGAAAGCTCCTGGCGACAGCTACAGGCCATTCTGACAGGGTAATCGTATGGAAGCATTCCTGGATTTTGTCTGGGAGCTGCATGAGTGTTTTAAAAGTAATTTTTATTTGTATTAGGTTAGTGTAAAGGTAATTTTGGTCATTCTACCTGGCTTTTAAAATACTGGACAAGATATTTATTCCTTCTCATTGTGCCAGATCCAGCAGAAGGTGCTGTTCATAAGCCTAGGGAGGAAATATATTGTACCTACACACTGAGTAGGGTGATCTGTAGCTCTTCATATGAGATGTGAAATGGGAGCTTAATGGCCAAAGATCATTTTGTCTCTGAGTATGTCAAAAAGACAATTTATCCTGAGGGCAAATTTAACTATATTCCTTTCAGTTGTCCTTAAGACACTTAGCTGTAGGAGAAACTTAATTGAGAGAAATATTTCTTTTATATCTGTTAGCTTCAGGTAAAGGATCATAACTTAAATAAATATGAGAACTGACCACGTTGGAATTTAGAATGTTATTCAGGATTAGACAATGTTTTACCAGGTTTAGCATAAGCAAATTACCTCCCTGACACATATAAGCAGATGGATGCATACATTAAAATACACTGCAATGTTCCCAACACAAAAGCATCTTAGTCTTTATTCAAATTTCTCTTTCAGAACTGATTCACTTCCCAGTTTTACATGTGTGGATGTTTTGCTACTGACCTCAGCAGGTACAAGATCACGTTCTGAATTAGCAGAATTCTCCAGGACAGGCTAGAAGTACTAAAATATTAGACCCAGTAGACTTTCCCACCCAGAAAAAGGAACTTTTGCACAGAAGAGGGAGTGGGAAAGAAGGCCTATCTAAATGTTATTTATTCAATAGCATCTTGGAGCTGGAATGGACTGGCAGTGTGAAGACAGGGATGAAGTGTGTTCACAGAACTGTGTGAGGAACCCTCCCAGTTTGCCTTGACCTTTGATTACAAAGAGTTCCAAATCTACCTGGAGAGTGTTTTTTCATTATTAGTAATATGTTCCAACAGAAATTATGGCTAAGCACTGGTAAAAACAAGCTGAACCTAAATACAGTTACTGTATAGGTTAAAATATCAGCTTAATGTCTTTCCTGACAGATATTTGATATTTCCTGGGATCAATATCAGCCAAACAGAATTGTCAGCTGTGGAGTAAAACACATAAAGGTAAAGAGCTTTCATTGTTTACTTGGAAAAAGTACTTGCACAAAAAAAAAAAATCTGTGTTCTTATCTGACGAGGACTTGAAATAAAAGGCAGTTTATATTTTTCTTTATTTGCGCTGTGAACATTTTGCAAAATGTTTTGTTTGAAGCCAGTTCAGACATTCAGCAGTGGCTGAACTGAAGATTCCCTGAACAAGAAAGTCAGGAAGCTTCTTTGGTGTCATTTTCATCATTATATACTTATAATTTTGGGTCGTCTGCCCTTTCCATTCCACCCTAATGGTCTCAATCTTTAGGGGTTTCCTTCATCCAGCATCACAAAGGGTCACTGAGCAGCTGTAGGAGGAACCAAGGTAAAAAGTGTGAACAGAATGACCTGCTCTTGGGCTTCTCGTGGAACACCACTGAGAAGTGTGCAGGACCTGCAGAGAGAAAACTCTGGTGCTCCACTACCTGCTCCCTCTAAGCCATCCTTTATGGAAGTGTTTTAAATAAAAACCTAGATATATATTAGATGTTTAGGATAAAACATCCTCATGCCTGTAGAAAGCTTAGAAACAAATCCTTGTTTGCCAATATCCCCTTCAGGTTTCTTTTTTTCTCCTGTCTCCTCAAAAACATTTCTAACAGATGGCAATTATTTCACATGACTGGGGTGGGAAGAGCTTTAACTAGAAGTTTAGGAAACCAGTTAATATCACTGGTTCTGGTTCCTGAGAAACTCGTGCCCTTAAACCACCACTGCTTTCAACTGTGGGTGGTTTTGGCAGCAGTGATACCATCTGTTGTGTTTTGCAAGCTGTTTTCCAAAACCTGTCTTTGTTTGGCACCTGTCTTCTGTTTAAAACAGCCATAATAACCCTGAACACAGAGAATAAAAAGCACTGTAAATACATAAAGATAAAGGCAAGCAAAAAAAATAGAAAAAAAGCATCATGGAGGGGAAATGACTCCGTGTTCCCCTCCAGTGACGCTCCAGCAGCAGCCTGAACTTGCTGTTCAGTACAAGGTGGTGGGAATGTGATAATAACAGCTCTAAAGGAATAGTATCACTGTGGGAATTGGGTCTAATGCTTGGGAATTGTGCTCTTTATTCCTTTAGCAGTCCAGTTCCATTGGCTCATTTGGCTGAGCAGGGATTAGAAGCTGAAGTAAAGCCCAGGAGCTAAAGAATCCCACACTGAGCTCAGGATCCTCCCTCCACCCTTCTAATACTGCTGCCTGCTCTCGCACCCTTCCTCAGCTGACCAGAATGGAGAAGAGTTTAGATTTTACTCATAGAATGAGAACCCTGGGGGCAGTATTCCCCAGTATTCCCTCTGCCTTCTAACTGGGCTGATGTTAAGAGGCAACGGGAAAATTTAGTTGCATAAACAATAGGGAAGGAGCTGAAATAAAAAACCTTGATCCACAGATTTTCTGGAATACAGCTGTGTAAGAATTTTAGAGAAGGATCTAAAAATTTGGCTGTAGGCATATGAAGTGGGAGTGAGATGGCCATAATGAATCTATGTCAGACACGTCACTATTCCTGTCCAGTTTCTGCCAGTGTCTGGCCAGTGTCCATCAGATGGCAAAGCAGGGATGGCTCCACTGCCAGACTGTGCTGTGCTGCATCCCAGAGATTTGCTGTTCTGGATCTGCACATGTCCAGAACATCCTGGTGCTGACAGGACTGGAGATTTCAGCACTTCTCTTGCACATCTCATTGATATTCTCTTTATTCTGCCTTCCCCAGGAGGTCTGGTCCTTGAGGAGGAGCTGAGTACACAAACTGTCCTCTCTGCTTGATAAATGATGTTTATTTAAATCCAAAAAAGCACTCTTATTCAAAAACAGTCTGATATTTCTAGCTGTCCTCCAAAGACAACGTTCTGAGACAAACTTGCTGTTTTCTTCACTCTTTTTCTCCTCCCCAGTGAGTCTTAGATTCCTTTTTGCACAATGTTAATGACTTCTGTGTGGCAGCTGAGCAAGTCCCCATTCCACACTTGGGAACCTGTTACTCTGGGAGTCAGGGAGCTGTCTCACGTACGAGCGTTTGCAGTCCCCGTGGAACAGATGGTTTCTCAGTAACTGTGACTGTATTTGAGGGACAGAACTCTTTCACTGCACTGGGGAAGGGCAGAAATATCTGCTCCAGCACACAGGTTGTGTAAGAGAAAGTATTTTATCACTTCAGAACTGTAGCTGTGTTTGCAGACAAGAAAAATGGGATTTTCTTAGGCTTAAAAACATGCACTTGTCTGGACAGCAAAACCTGAAAAAGGACAGTGAGAGAATGGGAAGGGGCAGTGTGGCAATAGTGAGGCAGCTCCCTCAAGCAGTTTGATCATTTGGTTTGGGTTTAGATGAACTGCCTTTGCCTGGATCTTTCCTTGGTAAATGGCCAGGCTTGGGAGCAATGAGTGTTCTGAAAAAACTAAAGGAATCACTTCAGTGCCTGCCCAGACACTGCTCTGTCAGGATGTGTCTGACATTTGCACACTAATGTGAAAAACCAGAAATTCTGCAGAAACTTCTCCTAATCTGCCATTTGCATTTCACAGTTTTGGACATTGTGTGGAAATGCCCTGACAGCAAAGAGAGGAATATTTGGTAAAACAGGAGATCTCCAAACAATCCTGTGTTTAGCTTGTGCTAAAGAAGACATCACCTACTCTGGGGCTTTAAATGGAGACATCTATGTTTGGAAAGGGCTCAACTTGGTCCGCACAATTCAAGGAGCACACAGTGTAAGTGGTGTTTGCATGTCTGTTTGATAAAGAACTGTTCGTTGAATTGAAAAACTTCCTGAAGGCTTAGCTACAAAGATTTCCTTCTGTTTTGGGTCAGAAGGATGATCAGCAGTTAGGAACTTAGATGTAATGTTGTACTTGTTGACATGTTGCCAACAGATGCTGAGCTGATAGCGCCAGAGCTGCTGATATTTACAGCCTCCATCTAACCAAATAAACCAAACCTCAAATGAAGTCTCTAAATCTAAAGTTTCACAGATTGAATAGATTCAGTTATGATCAGTTTACTTAAAAATAGTTGGTAAGCAGATTATCTGGGCTTAAACAGAATTTTACCACTAAAATTCCCAACACTGGAGACTGACTCCTCAGAAGAGCTTCAGTGTGGAGCAAACCTGTTGAATCTATGAGTTTGCACTCCAGCCATCCTCCAAAGACAGTTTACTCCAATTGCCTTCATAGCACACACCCACAAACCACCACCCCCAGTCTGGAGCTCTCATAATTACAGAGTGAAAGGGGATTGTGTACAGGATTGTATTAGATTTCTAACCAATCTAGTGTAATTAATTTGCCTCTCTGTTGTTGCTGCAGTAAAGGCACAGTAGGACTTTCTTGTCTTATTTCAAATGAATTTGAGAATTGCTCCTATTTGGAATATGACTGTGGGTAATGGCATGCTGGTGTGGGGTTTTTGGAACAAAAGGAAATAAGATAATTTTCTTTAGAAGAGTGATATGACATCTAACACTTGTCACTATAGTTTTATTCTAGAAAGAGCACCGCAAAAATAATGGGTTTTTTTCTGATCTCCCAAAACTGGTTATGGTGACAGTTCATCAGGATTTGTAGGACCTCTTCAAATGAGATCTAAGCGTTGATTATTTATAAAAGTAATCCCTAATTTATGAAAGCAGAGAGACTGCAGTCAGTGGGACATTTTACCTGAGGAACTACTGTGAAATTGTAGCTGCAATAATATAGGAATGTCTTTGGCAAGCAATAACCCCTGTAGTATATTAGCAGAATTTTGTTTGCAGAATTTTAGTTAGGTTCATTAGAATGATTAAATATAATCTCTTCATACATAATGTGATAAATTATGGAGTTTGCCATGGCTAACATGCAATCTCTATGTAATTAATAATTAGAAATGTTAATTTATGAAGATATGGCACAAGGCCACTTTGAAAATTGAAGTCTTCTCTCCATTATATTTATCTCCATGCAGTTCAGCTTCTCTTAACTGAGGTTTTCCTGATAAAATACTGAGTCAGCAGACATTTCTTGAGCTATTCCAAGGTAGTTCAGCACAGTCATTAGTCATGAGGCATTTTCAAAACAAAGGAGAAATTCAAACTGTAATAGAAACTTGTTTGCAACAAAGAGAATGAATTGACACTCTTTCAGTTCCTGTCAGATTCCAAACGATGACTGAATTGAATTCATGAAAGAATGTCTCAGTCACCTCTGCGCCTGTAAGAATATTTGTATTGCTTGTTTGCTTGGTTTTGTTTATCCCGGGTAACTCTTTATTTTAAGTGCTTCATTAGTTATTTAATTGTCCTTGTCATAATATTAACAAACCCAAATTTGAAGTTCTGCAGATAGGCTGTATCACTGCTGTTTGCACAAAGGTTTCCACATAAACCCTTCAAGTGGAGCACTTGAAATAAAAGCTGTGTTTGCGAGTTTGCTTTCTGGATGGGCAACACTTTTGTGCCCAGCAGTTTCTGGCCTTTAACAAAAGTCTCTTTGAAAACGTTTGCTTTGTGTGTTTAAATTGGTTGTAAAGACCTTTAAAACTTGGAATGCTGTTGGTTGACAGGCTGGAATTTTTAGTATGTATGCTTGTGAGGAAGGCTTTGCCACTGGAGGGAGAGATGGCTGCATTCGGTTGTGGGACACTGAGTTCAAACCAATTACTAAAATTGATCTCAGGGAGACTGAACAAGGATACAAAGGTAATGAGCTATTCTTTTAATGGTTTTTCACACATCTAGATAATGGATTGTGGCAGCACTTAATGTGAAGCATAAATGTCTCTGCATACCACTGATGTTTTTACTTAATGATTGTATTTATTTCTGGATCTGTGCTCCCTTCCCTCTGTGACAATTCTGTCACCTGTGGAGTGTTCCATGGTTCATAGTGTAAACACAGGGATGCAATCACTGCTCCCCACCATGCAAATACAAAAAGATAAGTGACAACTAATAAAACACCTTAAGATGGGAGAATGGAGTTAGCCAGTCCTTAATTAATTACTTGCAATTCATTTAACTAATTGAGGTTTCTGGAACCCGATACTCAGAGATGCTGACCATCTGCACACTCCACTCATGCATTTGGAATGATAGCACTTGGCAGATTTGTTAGAGAGAATGTTATTAAATTGGTGATCATCACATTTGCTGAATCTAATCCTGCTTCCTGTTAGCTCAGTCATCACTTATTTTATTACTTTTGGGGCACTTACAATCTCATAGATCACAATATACACTTTATCGAGGGTGTAGTGTTCCTTCATGGAATTTAGCCCTCAAAAAGTTGTCCAAGACACCCAAGCAGCAGTCCCTGCGCTCCTGGCTTTATGTAGTTTTTTGCAGCCTGAATCATAATGTTTAACATGAATTTCAAGCAAACAGTAGCAACAAATAACCAAAAAGCAAAGATCTGGGCAAATGAAAACTGCCTTCTAGGCTACTCCCAGCCTCTGGAAGTGGGGTTTCATTTTCAATTGTCATTGGCACTGATTAATTTAAGCACATCTGTAGCAGTGGTGGAGCCTTAATGTTTACCTGGGATCTTCTGTCCCTCCTTCCAGTTATTTTTCCAAAGCATTTTGCAGAGGCATTGGCTGTCAAACAAATCCTGAGAGCGGATAATATTTCTTCATGTGCAAGTTGTCACAGAGAGCATTGCCTTTCCCACATCCAAAGGTGTATTTGTATTCTAAATCTTAACAATGTCCATCTTCCACTGAATTCCAATCTGAATTCCATTCCTTGTGTGGTCATTGTTGTATACCAAGAAGAAGATGAAAGTCAGAACTTCAGTATGAATTTAGCTGAGTCATAAAATGGCATTATAAAAATTAAAAGGTGCTGGAAGTGGACAAAAAATAAATGAAGATTAATTTACCTTTTTAGGAGATGAGAATATTTTATTCATGTGACCAGTAGTTCATTGCATTATGAATTTGGTTCCAAAAATACGTGAAAATGATGATGTGGGTGATCTTGACTACATGACAAATGGATTTTTTTATTCATTCACATTTCACAGCATCTAGACCCATTATCCAAACTTTTTTTCATGTACTGGAACAGAAAATATAAACCCTGCAAGCGGCTGACCAGAGAATGCAACCAAATTGCTCAGCCTGCTGAGAGGGTGTTTTTAAGCTTGTGGTCTGTAAAATTCCAGCTCTAAAGTTATGATCAGATTTGTGGAATAAGGTCAAGCTCTCTAAGAGTTATACAAAGCAAAATTCTGTTGGTTTGGGTTTTGGGAAGAGGGATGTATTTTCTTTTTTATTTTTTGTTTTAATAGTCCACTTTGATTGAAGTGGATAAGGGTGATAGCATGGGCACAAAACATTTAAATTCACCATTAAAATTTTATTGGAATATGCAAAAAAGTAAAGCACTGAAAAAAGGAATAAATGAGCTGCAGTCATAGGAGCCCCTTGGCTAATACAAAATTTACATCATTAAATCCTGTGAAAAGGAGCTGGTTTTTAAATTCCCAAGGTGTGCTGGAGGCAAGTTTTCCCAGGACTGAGTTTTCTCTTTGTGTGTCAAGTGGAGAAAATCTGTCAGAACTGGTTTGAGCTTTGAATCAGCCGGGCTGTTCCGTGTGACCGCAGCGCCAAAGGTGGCGGTCGGGAAGGAGCTCTGGCATTGCCAGCGGTGTGGGCTGTGCCCTCCCCGGGCGCGGCCCGGCGCTGAGGGCAGCTCCCGCTGTGCCCTGCAGGCCTGTCCATCCGCAGCGTGTGCTGGAAAGCCGACAGGCTCCTGGCGGGGACACAGGACAGCGAGATCTTCGAGGTGCTGGTGAGGGAGCGCGACAAGCCCATGCTGATCATGCAGGGCCACTGTGAGGGGGAGCTCTGGGCCCTGGCCGTGCATCCCAAGAAGCCTTTGGCAGTCACCGGCAGCGACGATCGATCCGTGCGGTAAGGCTGGGTCTCATTTGTTGACTTTATTGCTTCACGTGCACGTTAATTTGTAGCGGATTGACTTGCTGGCCTTATGTCAAGACTCTGTTAATAAAAACAACATTTTCCCCCATGTTTTTCTTAGCAGCTTTGCTCTTTCTCTTCAGCTTTTATATTTGGGTGCCACACATCATGTAAAAGTAATCAGAATTTGTGTTCAAAACATGCTGGGTTTATATATTGTGCTTGAAGTACTGATCTGTTCCTGCTGTGTACAGGGCATCTAAATGGAGAGTGGTCACCTCATACTTCTCTTCTGGTAATAACAAGCAACAAGCCTAAAGCCTAAATACCTTTGTCCAATGTTTTACTCAGAAGGTGTCTGCCTCAGCACTGAGTGTTTAGGAAATCTGATCTAAAACCAATTCAGTTAAAATGCCAGCAAATGAGATTCATAAAAATGCCCTGGTGTCACAAGGGGCAGTGGAGGGGCACACACTGATCACTTCTCTCTGTGACCGGTGTCAAGGCCCAAGGGAACAGCTGGAGCTGAGACAGGGGAGGTTTAGGATGAATATCAGGGAAAGGTTCTTCCCCCAGAGGGTGTCGGGCACTGAACAGGCCCCTCAGGGAATGGTCACTGCTCCAGGAGCGCTTGGACGCCACTGTCAGGGACAGGGTGAGACTGTTGGGGGGGTCTGTGCAGAGCCAGGAACTGGACTCAGTGGTCCTTGTGGGTCCCTTCCAGCTCAAGATACTCTGTGATTCTATGTTTAGTTGTAGCACTTGTGCCTCCAGGCTTTGTAGTAGAGATTTTAAATTTTGTACACATATTTGTGGATATTGTCCCAAAGTCGAGGATGCTCCTTTTCCTGTCTGTGTTAAAATCTGGCATACTGATAAGCCTCTGGGGAAAAAAAGGCATTTTATTGTGCTTAGTAAGACTTGACTGTAGAGTTTCAATGTCCAGCTAGGACTCTCCCTGAGTCCACACCCACAGAGCTGCTGTGTGCTCTCACCTGAGCATGGATTCTGCCCAGTGGAACTGATTATTTACCTGTGATTAAAGAGATGGAGATTTTCCTGAGTGCCAAAGCTCCTGGAGAGATTTTGGGGAGGCCTGGCTCTGTTTTGGCAGTCTTCCAGGTCCTACCTCTGGTGGTGGTTCCACCCTTGCAGCACAGCACAAGCCTGGGTAGGTTTTCCCCTGACTCTGCTGTCCTGCTTGATGGTTTCCCCTGACTCTGCTGTCCTGATTTCTAACTCTTCTATCAGGTTTTTTCCAAACCCTTATCACTGTTTTTTGTCTTATACAGATTATTTGATTGCATATTTATAAAGCAACCCCAGGCAGTTACCAAAGAGATTTGCAGTTTTGATGGTCTACTAAACAACTTATTTTGGAAACTTAGATGTGGATTTTACCCTTTGGCTGTATTTCAATGGGAAAAATCCATGTCCTACCATACACCCAGCTTCTGATTACACATTCAGATTGCTTCTGAATGCTCCTTCAGATTGCACATTCACCTCTGCCTTGAGACTTGCTGCACGGCTGAAATTTCTTTTCTCTTCCCTTTCAATCCTTTCATTTGTACTGGTTTTCTGTCCCTGCCATCCCTCATGTTTTTCTAACCCCAATTAAAATCCACGTGTGAAGCCAACAGAACTTCCAGTTGTTCCCTACAGTCCTGGTTTCTCCCTGCTTCCTGCAGGAGGATTCTTTCTTTCAGTTTATACAATTCATGAATGGTCTCTTCTGCTGGGGTTTGCCTGCCCAGTGTTGCAGACAGGCACAAGTGTCCTGGCAGGATGCAGGTCAGTTCTGGAGGAAGGGCTGCAAAGCTGTGATTAGCATGGCACTGCCCTCAAGCCAATAAGCCCCACTAAGATGGGATTTCTCGTCTTGGGCTCATCTCTTGGTGAGCAGAGTAATTCAGCTCCCGGAGCTGGAGAAGGTGCTGCTGACTCAGAGCCTGACCCCTCTCGTGCCTTTCCAGGAAGGACTGCAGGATCTGTGTTCACATCAAACCTTGACTAGTGCTGCTCTTACCATTCTTATCACTGTTGGAGCAGTTATGATCTCCCTGATGCCTTTGGATGTGCCATTCTCTCAAATGTGCAGAGATTTTACTGCCCTACATCTCACATCTTTGAGCTGTTTGGACGCTAGAGAGTGTGAGATTTGAATCCCAGTGGGATTTTTTTTATGTACTATGGCTTCATGTGAGGAATTCCAGTGAAATGTATAAATACTTTCATTAAGATAAAAGAGTACACCAAAGGATTTTCCTACAATTTTTCTGTAATACTAAGATTGCATCAACAGGGATGTTTCTGTATTGCCCTTCACTGGGTAGTTTTTCTTGGTATTTGATTATCACACTATTTTGCAAGGAGTGGGTATATAATATAAATTGGTTTAGAAATAAAGGTATTTAGTAAGTCAGATGATATTCTTGTGTCTGAGATGTCCAAATGAGAAGGGAAGTTAGTGTATTGTTCCCTAGCTCAGCCTGAGAGAAGGTTCTAGCCAAATATAGGTTTCTTACATTTTAAATTTCCAAAGAAAAGCATCTCAACTAGGAAAGCTGCCTGCTCCCTGTCTCTTACCACAGGAACAGGAAAAAATTATCCTACCCTGAAGGTATAGAGAATTATTTTTTTACCTCTATTAAATAGACTGTCATGCATTGCAATTAGACTTGTAGAGTATTGGACAAATAGTTTGATATGGAGGCAACATTTTTGAGCACTATTTTTATCTTGGTATTTTCTTCAAAATCTTTCCAAAGCTTTACTGGTTCATTCCTTGTTGTATTGGGCTTCTGCCTTGTGAGGCTGCAAGATTCTTGATTCTGCTTCTGGTTTGTCTTTGAAAACAATTTTAATGTCCCACATTTATTTATTTTCCACCTTTTTTTCAGGCTCCATCCAAGTTGTGTTTATGCTGTTTGTTCTAATGCCAACATGATCCTTCAACAGAACTTTCTCTCCTTTGGAGCGTCCTGTGCTCCCAGTGCCTCCCAGCTCCCTGTGCAGAGCAGAGCTCAGTAGCATCCGCATCCTTAGTGTCTTCAGTGGAAATAGGAATTGTTACTATTCCAAAGCTTTTACTACAACTCTCAGTAGTATGTCCCATCCAGCCTGAGTGTTCTTTCGGTCCAGCTTTGCTCTACAGCTTGGTTCAGTGTCACATTGCAGTTCTTGCACAAATTGTCATTTTCTCCAATTTAGCACATAATCACATCTGCTGATTCATAATTCACATATTTTACTGAAGATTTTATCAATACATTGCGTTTATGACTGTCCTCAAAATAAAGATAGTTGGGTATTGTTGGCTTAATTTCTCTACCCTGAGACACGTCTTTTATGCAATTTTTTCCCATTCTTTTAGTTGTTTAAATTTCTAAATCTGGCAGACTGCTGAGGTCTGATTAACCAGCCTGTAGTGATCTGGGAAACTCCCTCCATTCCTTCAGAAAAATATAGGTGCATTATTTGCCTTTATCTTAGAACATAATTTATTGGTTGTTTCTTTCTAATTGCACTGATGTAAATGAGGGAATGAAGATGCACTTTTGTCTCCTAGCTTGTTCAGAGTTAGGACAAGAAGATCTTCCCTGTGGTTGGAATGTTGATGTTCCCTAAGTGTTGGTTTCAGTGAAAATATCACTCAGGGCTGCACTGACCCTTCCTGTCTACAGAAGCTGCATTTTTTTCTTATTCATTTCAGGGAATTCTGAGAGATAAGTCTGGAAATGACACCCAATGATGATGTAATTGAGCTTCACTCTGTTGTCTTCTACCACGTTATGTGTTCAGGTTAAAAGAAACTCGATCCTTTATACAATATTAGCACAAGGGGTGTGTGTTGGTGATTTTCCCAGCTGAGCTAGACCTTTGGGGTTCCTCTTGATGGCACCCAAGTCCTGGGCAGTCAGGAAAAGCCTCCTCCTGCTTTCCCTTCCGTTTGAGGCAGGTTGTGGAGCCTTGCTGACCACGCCTTGATCGCTCGCTGCAATATGGAAGAGGCCGTGCGGAGTGTGTCCTTCAGTCCTGACGGATCCCAGCTGGCACTTGGGATGAAGGATGGCTCCTTCATTGTTCTGAGAGTAAGGTAAGATGAGAAAACCACTGGGTATCGCATCAGAAAAAAAGAAATAGTATTTGCAGATTCATCCATATCACTTTTAAGAGGTGGTAGTTCGGCAGTGAGGAGAAAACCTGCACTTTATTTAATTTCAAAATATTAGCTCTTAGTAATAATGTTGATAAAATTTAAGATTTTCAAGTTTGACTCTTTTCCTGTGGTCTGAAATTATACAGGTATTTTGTGAGAAGAAATATGCATGACAGAAAGAGCATAGTTTGGAGAGGGAGCTCCTTGACTGTGTGATTTGTTTCCTGTCATACACATACCAGGCAAAATAATTGGTGATCAAAAGACATTTTTAAGTATTTTCATGATATACCTGAATTCTACTTTTTGTGTAAGAGGAAAGCCTTTTTTGCATGGCTGCATCTTAGGCATTTTCTGTCTGGAATGCTGTTATAGAAGGCACACAAAAGCAGGTAAAGCCTTAAATTTGCCATAGAGTGAAGTAGCCAACCCCCAGTGTGATTTCAAAACACAAAAGATGTTTTAGTTGGAAGAGTTTACCCCCTCCTGATTATTTCTCCATATGTTTGCCAAGCATATACTTAAAATACTTGTGAGGAATAACTGATAGGAGGGAAAAGCCTGAGAAAACTCCTGTAATGCTCTGCTTTAATGGCTTTAACAAAACTTAAGTGATCTGTTCATATTGATAAAGAAAACCTTCCCAACGACTACTATTTTTCTAAAGAAGGTAATCTCCTTTGTCTCCCAGAGTAATCTTGTCCTTGCTAATTTGTCTGATGCCTCCTAGAAATCTCTGTCTTGGGTTTAGGAATGGTTCTTCTTTCAGGACGCTGCTTTTAACAGTGCTGTGTGTCAGGTTTTAAAATATATTCTTACAAAATGTGTCTCAATAAATTTGGGTAGAAAAGCAGTGCTTCATTAGAGCAGGTGAAGAGAATGAAGAGCCTTGTGGACAGGCAGCATGGTTTCTATCTGTTGCTTTAGAAAATGCTGAGAACTAATGGGAGCAATAGGTAATTATTTTTAAAAGGTTTTTTTCAGTGAAATCTGATTTTTGTTGTACCAGTTATTCAGTGCCTCTGTCTTCTTATCTGTGGATTGCAAGTTGATGAGTTTCCCGTTGCCGTTCTCCCCTGTGGCTCCTGCAGGGACATGACCGAGGTGGTTCACATCAAGGACCGCAAGGAGGTGATCCATGAGATGAAGTTTTCCCCGGATGGCTCCTACCTGGCCGTGGGCTCCAACGATGGGCCCGTGGACATCTACGCCGTCGCCCAGAGATACAAAAAAATCGGGGAGTGCAACAAATCCTCCAGTTTCATCACTCACATCGACTGGTCTGTGGACAGCAAGTTCCTGCAGACCAACGATGGTGCTGGAGAAAGGCTCTTCTACAAGATGCCCTGTAAGTTTACAAGGGACTCGTGTTATGAACGATTCAACTTTGGTTTTGGTTAGAAGAAAACACCGCAAATATGATACAAACATTACACCTGCAAGTGGAGTTTCCTGGCTGCAACTTAGAGAAACACCCACTGCTTGTTTTTTGAATCAGTGCTCACAGAATATCCCCACCTTCAGCTTTAAGGAAAAGCTGTTTCTGCTGTGTAAATGATATTTTTTCTCATAGCAACTTTTACAGATTTACTCACTCCCAGGCAACTACCAAAGTCCCTCTGTCCCTGTTGTCCTTCCTTCAAATGATGAATGATTCCTGTTAGTGATCAGAATGCTTTTAAGAATGTAAAATAGGAGAACTGTTTGAGCCACAGCTTGAACTGCTCATGTTCTGAGTGTTAAAGCTTGTTAGTAGAAACAACACTGATAATTGACTTATTCTCATTCTTATTTGAGAATGCTTTCTAATACTTAGAAGAAACCGTTGCAGAAGAGAGCTTTAGAAATAAAATTTTGGGCTCTTTTGAGCTAGTTTGGCAGCTTTCAATCAACTCTAAAACAGCTCCTATAAATGAAAAGTACCACAGAATGGCTGGCTGACCAAATACTCACATTTCAGGGACCTTAGATGCTGTGGACAAAGAATTCCTACTGGCACATGTAGCATGATTTAAAATTGTGTATTATTATTCTTCTAGCACTTGAAAGTGTTCTAGGAACTCATGCTATGTACATGTACTTTCTACTAAAGGCATTTCTTTGGTAGAAATGACTTGGAATTATGAAGTTTTTCCGCTTTTGTATGTTTTTAGCATGCTAATTCTAATTAGCATACTAATTCTCATTAGTATTCTAATTATTTCTAATGCAGCTGCACTAGAATTCCTCAGATATGTGATGTGCTCAAACACCACAAATGTGAGATTATAGTACTTTAAAGAAGATTGTGAATCTTTTTAATTGAGGTTAGAAATTAATCACAATTAGAATACACAGATAAATATGATGAAAAGAAACAGATTTGACTGAAAAGCAAACTATTGCTTATTCACCTGCACATTTTCAGCTGGGAAGCATTTAACGAGCAAAGATGAGATCAAAGGAATTCACTGGGCCTCGTGGACTTGTGTGATAGGATCTGAAGTGAGTGGAATTTGGCCAAAATACACAAACATTACAGATGTCAACTCTGTGGATGGGAATTACAACAGCTCCGTGCTGGTGACTGGCGATGACTTTGGGCTGGTGAAATTATTCAGGTTTCCGTGCCTAAAGAAAGGTAAGACAGAATTTTGTATGGCTGAAAAATGCAGTATTTACTTCGACACTGGATCAGTGTGTTTTCTAATGGTGACTTTTCATTCTGGTGTATAATTCAAACTCTTGTGTGAGTATTAATAGAGACAATAGAGCCCAGACTTTAACCCTCTCTGTGTAGTTGTTTTCAGAAGTGTTGAGAAATGTGTGGCTGCTTCCTCAGGATTTGCACTGTATCAAACATAAAGCCAACAATCCAAATCAAGCAACCTTTTGCCTTTCTGTGAGATTCATTGTTTAATTTGATATCACATCTTGATGTATTTTCAAAATCTGACTTCTTAGGAAATATGTAATGCATGTGTTGAGTTCACACTGGCACTCATGGCCAGAAAGGTGAAAATCAAACTTTGTGTGTGTCTAGTACTTCCTGCCAAGACTGAAGTATTTTTCTGACAACTGAAGATATTGTCTATATTATTTTATGCCACTTATTTTTATATTACAATTACTTTTGTATCAGACTATCAAATGAGGCATTTGAGTGTGTTTTCGTTTTCAGATTTCATGACTGTATTTAGGCTATTGGTGTTGCCATTAGGAGCCTAACTTCATTAGTTACAATGTTAATTTTTTTTTTCCCTTGCATACCAGCAGTTCTGTTCTTGTTTTTAGGAGCTAAATTCAGGAAATACGTTGGCCACTCAGCCCATGTCACCAATGTGCGCTGGTCCCATGATTTCCAGTGGGTTTTGAGCACAGGAGGTGCTGATCACTCCGTTTTCCAGTGGAGATTTGTTCCAGAAGGGATAACCAATGGCATCCTGGAAGCCTCTCCGCAAGGTAAACATCATCTCTGCTCGAGTATTTATTAAATTAAATTAGCAGAGAATGCAACATTGCTGGAAGGCTTATATTGAATTAACAGGAAAAAAATTATTATAATTCTTTGGAATTGCATATACTCAGCATTTAGGGGACATTAGAGTTCTCAAAGACAAGCCTTGGTTTGAGGCACACTAAAAGCTGCTGCAGCCTGCAATATTTGTGTTTGGGAATACGTAAGCAGCCTTCGCAGTGTGTGAAAGAAAACATTTACAGGGACTGGATAATTAGATTTTCAACCGTAGCCATCTAACTTGCATTCATAAGTCACACTACACGTGTTTAATTGTTTAATTTTATTTTTCGATGCAATCTCACATGTTTCACAACAAATATATTTATGCAGTAGCTGTATTTTAGATATTCTTCTTGTTCTTTTCATGATCCTTATAATATCCTACCAAAGCCATATGAACTGTATTGTGGTAGTTGCTAAAATCTGGATTCCCTGCAGCAAAAGGGCAAAGTTTCACTCTGTAAATGCACAGTTTGGTAAAATATCTATATTACAGCAATTATTTTAAGCATGAAGAGTGATCAGTAGAAACTTTTATTTGCCATTTCTGTGTGTCTGCACTCCAAAGCCTGTTCAGAAAGCAGAATTGTCTGATGCTGGAACTGTACCAGTAACTGCTCAGTGATTTTGCTTCTCTCTGCCACCTTTCTGCCCCAGGCAGGGAAACAGGAGAGACAGAAATGAAGCCTGACACATTCAGTCAGCCCCCGTGACTTTTACAAGCTGCTTGAGCTTCCAAACTTCTTGAATACTGCTTTGCCCATAGTCTAAATTATATAAAAAGTCACGTAGTGTTTTCTTGTGATTCCATGAGTTCAATATATTGATTTTTATTTTTAAAGCAGAGGGTGGTGTTGATTCCTACAGTGAGGAATCGGATTCAGATTTATCCGATGTGCCAGAGTTGGATTCTGACATTGAGCAGGAAGCTCAAATCAACTACGATCGCCAGGTGAGTGTGAAATGTAACACACACTGCCAATTACCTGGCAGGTTCCCATCACTATTCAGCAAAGAGAAGAAGTTTACTGCTGACTCATACACTGCTCTCAGTTATTTTGATGGTGTTCAACTGATTATGCAACCAATACACATAAACCCTTGAGCTGGAGATGAGAATTTGAAAGGTTTTGGAGAAAAGAACTTTAAAGTGTTTTAGGGATTGGAACTAGGTGATCTTTAAGGTCCCTTCTAACCCAAACTATTCTGTGACTTTGGGTTCTATTTACAAGTCACTTGAATCTCATTCCAGGAGCTGTTGTCATTGTGAACTGAGTATTGCCTGTCCCCTTGTCCAGTGACCTCTCAGCTGCAATGGGGAAAGGTCAGAAATTCCTCAGAGCAGAACTGGGATCTTGTACTAAGGGGAAAGTTACAGAATAAGCTGGTTCAGGCTGATTGAGGGGATTTAATGGCTGACATGGGGCTGCTTTCTGGAATGTGGGAAGTTCATCTCTAACATTCCAGGCTTTAGGCAAAGGGCATCCTTTATCTTTTCACCTCACTTTCTAGATTACAATAAATTGCGTAAGTCCTTCCTCCAACAGCTTCTTTCACCTGTTTATTACAGAGGTCAACCATGACTGGCAAATGAAACAGATTTTGTCAAATTCTCTCCCTCCTCTCTTACTCCCAGTTTCACCAGAGTGCTTGTCCCATCCTCCTCCTCCCCTCCTCCTCCTGATTTTCCATCTGTATTCAAATCAGTCATCATCCTCCTCCACACTGTCTGTGTGTCAAAAAGGACGTCTGGGTTTAAAAACTCAGTGACAATATAGTTGTAGGCAGTTAAACAGCAATATTCCAGGCAGGTTAGTGCATGCAAAACCAGAAGCAACTTCAAATAGTATCTCATACAGGAAGCGCAAGACAACCCCAAGCAGAAGCTGCATGTGACATTTTGTCAAAGGAAATAATTGACAAAAGCGCAGGGAAATAAAAACATTAATTTTATTTTGAGATTTGAGGTTTGTTTTGGTTTTTTTTTTTCTTTTTAATGTTATGGCCGAAGCAGCAGAGAGGATTCTACATTTTGAGATGCATCAGAACATGATGCCCCAGTATTCTGTTTCACTGAGTTTGTTTCTTTCTTTCCCTTTCTTCCAAAATTCCAGTGTTGCATCTTGGAAGTCAGGTAGATTTCTGTGAAAGTGGAAATTTCATTGTCTATTTGTTCAAGAAATGTAGGCACAGAAAACAAACTCTAAAGCTACATTTCAGCATTTTAATGAATTTTGTTTGTGGCCACCGTTCTGAGGATGCTTCAAACACCTTCAGTGGCTCCACAGAGTTTTAGCATTTCTGAAATGTTTAAATGGAAAGTATTTTGTACATTTATAGAGCTGGAATTGTACTTCTGGATTCTGGACACGTTGGCAGATCACTGAAGTGGTTTTGGTTCTTTGGTATTTCACTGTAATTCCTAGGTAGAATCAGTTCTTCATGCTCAACTTTCAGCCTGGATGCTGAAGCACATATAAAATTAAAAAACACCTGGAGACTCCCAGTCAATATTTGCATTTCTTTTCACTAAGTGACATTGGAATCTTCCAGAAAAATAAAACACTCTGCTGCTGCAGCTCCAGATTGCTGTTCTGGGCCACTCAGGTCAAGGGAATTCATTGTTCAGAAAACATTTATTGTCATCTGAAGGCTGGGAACAATAGTGCCTGACTCTGCATCGTAACCACTGAACATCACATTAGTATATATTAAATTCCATGCTTAAAGTCACTTTCACTCACATACACAAATATTTAGAAAACCAGAGATATGCAGTTAACTTTAACACTTCTTCTTTAGGTTTACAAAGAAGACCTACCTCAGCTGAAACAGCAAAGTAAAGAGAAAAACCATTCTGTGCCCTTCCTTAAGAGAGAGCAAGCGCCCGAGGACAGCTTGAAGCTGCAGTTTATACATGGGTAGAGTAATATCAGATAATATTTGCTATTTCTGATTGATCAACATTGTTGGTGTGTTCTAACAATTCATATCAGAGCATAAGCAAGGCAGATTTTGGTGCATACCCACAGCTGATTTGTTTGGCATTGTTACTGTGGATAATTCTTAGAATATCAGATATAGATTTTCTGTTGTCAGTTGCATTTCAGGCTGGATGGAGCTCTGAGCAACCTGGTCCAGTGGGAAGTGTCTCTGCCCATGGCAGAGGGTGGAACTGAATGATCCATAAGGTCCCTTCCAGACCAAACCATTCCATGATTCTATTTGTTAAAGAACAAGGAAAGGTTGTAACACTGATAAATAACACATCAGTGTTGGGTTTTATGAAATTACATTTTGTACTTGTTGCTCACTACCCCTGATGTTTCCTGGAGCAAACATTCTCTGTTAATTGTTTGTGATAGCTGTGATTTGTTAAAATGCCTGATAGATTTCTGCTCCAGTGCAGTTCCCTGTGAAGCCTACCTGGACACAATTTTATGTAAAAGATACAACCTTTTTGTGAAATCAGTGCTGATTTAGGAATTGAGTGCAAAGTAACCCTTGAGAAGATTCCTGAATTGCTGCTCTTGTTGGGAGCAGTCTCTGTGATGCGTCTGAGCTCAAGCTGTCACTTCAGGGCTCCTTTCCTGTAACGCACAAATGATTTGTAGCACAGATTTCCCGAGCAGCTGTGGGGCAGCCACGAGGTGTTTGGTGTTTTTTGCTGCAGGTACAGGGGCTATGACTGCAGGAACAACCTGTTCTACACGCAGGCAGGAGAGGTGGTTTATCACATCGCTGCCGTGGCCGTCGTCTACAACCGGCAGCAGCACTCGCAGAGGCTCTACCTTGGCCACGACGATGACATCCTCAGCCTCAGCATCCACCCCGTCAAGGACTATGTGGCTACTGGGCAGGTGGGGGGTTATAAGTGATAGCAATAATATTTATAGACATAATTAGGGAAAATGTCTTTCTTTTTGTCCTTAAATGTAATGTTTCCTCCTAAATCCGGTTAAACTGAGAGTAGTTTCCTATTTCCCTGTTAAAACTGTTGGAGGTGATTATGAAGTCATTTCTATATAACATAACCACTACCAGTCTTGTGCTGTGGCCTTCAAAAATCTTATATTCACTTTGAACCTCTGCTGTAAAAAACAGGAGCTGTATTTTATCTACTTCCTAGAAAGTTTTGGACTTTCATTAGTCAGTCGCAGTATTTTGTACTGTAGGAGCTTTCAAAGCCTTGCTCAGATAAAAGCTGGTTTGTGTTGGGCACTCTCCTGATATCTGGTACTGAATATGATGTATTCAGAGTATACATGTACATTCAGATACCAGGATAAATGATACCATGAATGTGGTGCTGAATAGTGATAGCCTGAGAGACCATCCACTGACATTTCTCTGAAAGAGAAAATAAATACTGAAAAGGATAAACTAGGGCACATGACAAAGTAGTTATCTCTGTAGTGTTTTAAAGATAGTGCTAATTACTCTTATAGGTGTGCTTTGAACTTCAGTGGGCAGAGATCCCAATTAACCCTCTGATTTAGGTTGGAAGGGATGCTGCTATCCATGTTTGGGACACCCAGACCCTGAAATGTTTGTCATTGCTCAAAGGACAGCACCAGAGAGGAGTGTGTGCACTGGATTTCTCAGGTAAGCCTCAGCCTATGTTTAAAAGCTTAATTAAAAAGCAGTTCTTGTGATGAAATGCTAATTCAAAGAGCTGTAAAGTTAGAGCCAGCAGCAATTTTGCATGGAAGCCTGCTGACTGTTGGGATAAGAACAGTGTGTGTAGTAAAGTCAGTCGTGGGCCCTTGGTCACTCGGTCAGTGATTGATTTTGATGGTGTCTCATGGATAATACCAAGTGTGTAGCTGGGATTCTGGTCACTGTCTACATGGTGGTGTGAGAATTTTAAAGCAGGCAGGATGGTGACTCAAAGCATATAAATGAGTTGGAAATGTCACCTCTGGGATCATCCAATTCTTCATATTTGCTAACAATTGCCACATTTTTCAGTGAGTTTACAGAAGAAGTAAATATGACAAACAGTTGTCTGCTGTCTCTCCCACTTGTTTTACCAAGCTGGCTGGCCTAAGCTGTCTCAGTTTTTAAGGGATAATTCCTGTGTGCAGCACTGAAGGATGTCATCCATATGGTGGGGACTTAAATACTTCTGCATCTTTATAAAAGGGTTTGAAAATTCATCCTCCCTTCTTCTGTTAAAAAAAACCCATCTACTTTATCTCAACTATCCTCTACTTTATCTGATTCTTTTTTTCAATTAAACATAACTTATTTCATATTCTGCTCTCCAGAAATGTGGTAAGAATTCATTAGGTTGTAAATCACATTTTTAAGACAAGACTACACGAAAGAAGTTTGACTTCCACAAAGATAAATCTGTGGAACTGAGTCATATTCCATTATCAGGAGAGGAGCCCTGGTGTTCATCCAAGAGCTGGAATTCAGTTGTGAAATTGCTGACCCACTGTGGTGTGTAAGCTCCCTCTGAAAGGAGGTAAAGTGCCAGAAAGAGGGAAAATGGATAAAGATGATTTAAGTGACATTGTGTGTGTAGATGTTGGAAAATTTCTTGTTAAGATCCTTAATTGAACAAACATTGCTATATTTGAAAATACTTCGTAGTTTGCATTTTTAACACCGAGTAAATTCCTGTCCAGGTAGGAATATTCTGGGTATTAGAACCCATGTACCTATAAAGCAGAAACTGGCTAAATATTCAGTAGACATAAATCTGTACAAAAATATTGGATGTCTTTTAAAAAGTAGCAACCACTCAACGTTACAGTGTTGCTTTAGGACCTGATCCTGAGAATAATGCACACATGGCATTCCTAGCTGGCTTTAGTTGGGATTCTTGGCATAGATGGGGTGGAGAGCTGTGCAAATGTGCACCTCCCTGCAGGATCAGAGGCTGCACTGCCCTTTGGTGGGGGCGGGGTGTGTGTGTTGTCTTAATAACAGAGATTTCAAAATTAGGTTCAAGTCACACTATCTGGAGCTTCAAGAAAGAAACCCGAAGCTCCCAACCTTTTCTGGCTGTAGTCGATGCAGCAGCTGACTGTTCTCCCCCATTTCTCTCTGCCCTCACTCCCTCTAAAACATCTGCTGCTGCCCATTTCTGAAATCTGGAACCCTGTGGTGTGACCCTCCTCATGACACTGTGGTTCTAAGACGACAATTTCATTCCTGCAATGTTTGGTTGTGCCCTCTGGTGGCTAATTTAACATTTATACCTTGGGATACTGTTTGGAAGGTATAGTCTGTACTAGGGCATGAAACCTCCTGTTTCAAGTTGAATAAAGTTTAAATTCTTGTTTGGGGTTTATTTAAAAACTCAGTTTTGGTTTCTTGTCCTGTATTTTAACTTTATTCCTTCTTGCCTGATACTTCTTCCATCTGGTCCTGTTTCATTCAGCTGTGAATTCTTTTCCTCATTCTGAAATTTCCCTTCTCCTTGACTTGTTTCTAATAGAACTCAGTCATTAAATTCTGTGAGAACTTACTCTGCCCTATGAACTCTGGAGTAGTTCTGATGGAATAATTTATGCCAGTGGCTCTCTTTCTCTTCTTTAAGTCCATCATGCCCAAGCCCAGAGTCCTTCACATCATTCACTTCTAAGAGAAGCACATTCCCAAATCAGGGTTCTTGTTCAGTCTCTGCCCAGCTCTGTTTTACTCCAGCTTTGACTTTTCTTCAGTTTAAAAAACCAAGCAGGTGATCAGCTCCTGCTGCGTCCTATAAAGTTCATGTCTTATCATAAACTGCAATAATTATGGCTTAGTTTTATAAACTTTGCAGAATTTCAGGACAGAAGTTTATCTCTAAAAGTTTGTTAGAAATGGTTGTGTTTATCATTATTTCATACACGTGGCAAGAGTGCCTGGGTGCTGTTGAATTATGGATGATATTCTGTTCTGGCTTTCCTTTCTCTCATTATCAGTACTGCTGTGCCTTTCCTGCAGTGAAAGAGAAACTAGCCAGCAGTTATTTTTAGCCTTAAAATTTTATATCGTATTTATAGTTTCATCACTCTGCCTGTGAACATTTCATACGCTAATAATTCTCTGCACCATTTCAAGCAAAAGAAAAGAAGCATCATCTAATCAGAAATATTTCAAATAAAGTGCAGTGGGAATTTAGAGTGTTTGAGCTTTATGAAATTGACTTTCATTGCCTTATTTGATCCTCCCTATTTTCCTTGTACTTGCACATAGGAATGGTTTGTGTCTGCCTTTGGGAAAGATCTGAACTCAAATCTCTCAAACTAGTAGTATGGGGGTTTTTTTGCTTAATTTATAATACATGATTAGAAATTCAGTTTGCAGTGTAATTGTTGTGTTTATTGCCTGTTAGATTATCAGCTAAAGCCTTCTCACCTTTAACACTCAGTATTGCTTCTGTACAGCTGATGGGAAATGTTTGGCTTCTGTTGGGCTGGATGACAATCATGCCATTGTGTTCTGGGACTGGAAAAAGGGAGAAAAGCTGGCAACAACCAGGTAAGTTGTTGAACCCACAGTTCAAAATGTCCCCTCTGATTACTTTTTTCTGAATAGCATCATCCACATTTTTCCTAGGAACAAAGAAATAAAGCAGAACAGGATGGTGTTTCAGAGCAACATACCCAGATGAAAAACCTGGGGATGCACACCCAGTGTTTGAAAATCCTGTGAACTATTTCTGTCAGGAGTTCCTTAGCCTTTCTGTTGGGAAAGCCACACTGGTATTGTAGGTTGTTTCAGGCTTTTCAAGGGAAGTTGATATTTTCTCCCAGTTTTATGTCCTGGCTCAGGGCAGAAGTCACCAGAGGTGCCATTTCCTTTATGCATACAATGACGTGTTGGGTTCCATCAATAACCAGATCACTTTCTAAAAAAAGGGTTCCCTCTAATCTCTGTATATTTTTTTTCAAGCACTGCTGATCCTGCCTTTCTTCTGAGCCAGCTTTTTCTGAGCTATTTGCTCTTTCAATTGCCAACTGAAAGCTCAGCCCATAACCTGACAGCAAAGAGTCCTTTGCGATTGCTTGAAGGGACCAGTGCTGCACAGAGAATTGGATTAAAGTTGCATATTTGCTATTTTATTCTCAAGTATTGGATTGCAACAATAGTTGTTCAGTGTAGGACAATCAAACTGTTTGACAACCTGGTTTCTGTCAGCCTCGGACAAAGCAAATTCACCCCGGTCACTAAGATTGAGCAGAATTCCTGTGAGTGTGGATGCATGTACCAGAAAGGCAAGGGGATAATTCCATATGCTCTTTGCAACCATGTAATGTAGCTTTATTCAGTAGAAGCTATTAGTATAGCAGCAAAAATGTGCCTGTGAAAGGTAGTTTACTGTAATTTCTATATGGTGACATGTTGCAGAAGAAATGAGATTTCCGGTGGCAGCACTCTCTGTTAGCAGTGTACCATTACTGAAGAAATCTGTGTTTTACTCCATGTGTGTGTGTACCACAATGTGTTAGCTATACAATTTCATCTCAGACATGCAGTTTGTTAGGCAGTGAGGTTTTAAATCCTGTTTAAAATCTGTGCTGGAGGCTTTGCTTAGCAACAGCCCTGTCTGTGTTGTGAAACGTGACATTTCCCTGGGCTTTGCAATCCCAGTTCTGCTGTCCCCAGATAGATTGTGCTTGACTCTCAAGCAAAGAAATACTTTATATATTCCCATGCTGACCTTTAAGCTTTTAAAAACATAATAATCATGGGCTGTGTCAGTACCTGGCTGCTGGTGCTCACAGTTGAGATAAAACATGGAGCACTCGGGTTCTTTTCACCATGTAATGCTACATGTACCCAACAGATCTATTATTGCTAATCTGTTATCTTGAAAATATGCAGGGTCCTCACAGAGAGTGGAAAATAATATTAATGTATCTTCTAAAACATTCCAGTTTAGACCGTTGTTTAGATTGTAGCAGTGCCTAAAGGCAAGTCCCCTGTTCTGATGAGCACAGGACAGAGAGAGAGAGACAAAAGCCCTCATGTGGCCTTTGCACACAAGAATAGAATAACATCTCTTTACCATCATATAGACCCATCTAAACCTGAAAATGAGGTGTCCATTCACCATATACAGACACTCACTATGTTTATTCTGCACTTACATTTATTTTGTGCGAATGTTCTTTTTGCTTAATCTTTTTAGGATGATTTATTTCAGCATGAGTTCTCAGGTTTTTTTGTTGCAATATTCAGCACACACTTACTTATTTGCTTTAATTGTTTCAGAGCTAAATTATACAGCTTGTTTCCCTGTCTTGGCTCTCCAACCATCTGTCTAATTTAATTAAAATCCTTGTTGAGTAAGTTGGAATCAAACACCTCTGCACTGCAGGATGATGTGCTGCAGATGTCAGAGGTGGCCAGGACTGGTTTGCATCCAGACTCATCCACTAAAAGGAAATACTGACCCTGAGAAGGGTTTCAGGACTACGTGATTTTCCAGGTTTACTGAGCCTGTCAGGCAAAAGTGACTTAATCCTAGCACAAATCCTGCAGGTGCATTTTGAAAAGCTCATGGCTGCTGCTTTTGGGGGGGTTTATAAAACACTGACATAGATTTAATTACTGCTTTACACCTGGGAATATTTTTTGCTATGATAAAACCCAAACTTGTAAATTGCCATAAATACGTCAACAAGCAAAACTTTAATTACCTGAGAACTAAACATGGAGGTGCATGTGCTGTTGAGTGAACTGTTTTCTGCACTATGATTTTATAATTTATTATTATATTTTCCATCTTGAAGCACATAGATTAAGCACTCTCATTCCTGTCAGGGTGTCTTTTAATATTTATTGAGTTCTCATCCATTTAAATACTTGTGTTGACCTTTATGTCTTCTTTTAATTGCCTTGACCTTTAATTTCCTGCTCTTTTGTTATGATTTAAATGAACTGAAATTCAGTGGGAGAGCATTTTTATTCCCCACGTTTCTGTACTCTCCACATGCTGTATGCTCAAATTTCTCCTGCCAGCTCCATGGGGCAAACTCCCAGGACTAAACTCCTGCAACTTAGAAATATGGCTCTGTATTTTTTGTTAGATGGGGAAATGATTTATAGAAATGATTTAATTAGTTTGAGATGTTAAGTCATCTCTAGCCAAGCTTTTAAAATTTCTGCTTTTATTGCAGGGGACATAAAGATAAAATATTTGTAGTGAAGTGTAATCCACATCATGTGGACAGACTAGTCACAGTTGGGATGAAGCACATCAAATTTTGGCAGCAAACAGGTACTGCATTGAATATTTTATATTTGATTTACATGAGAATTTGTGAATATTTTTAATACAGAAACATCATGTTCTCAGTTTAAGAATTTGTTTTATTTGTTAAGCACTTTTTCAGTTACCAAAATATTAAATGGGTGAAAACCCACTTCTTAGTCAGCAAATGTTACAATATTCCTTCCTCCTTGGAAAGAATTTCCAGCTAATTGTGTTTAAATTCTAGTCATACAATTAAGGAGTTCTCCTGAGCAAGCATCTTTGGCTCCCAGAAAATCAGGTTCTGATTGAGAATATTTTTTATTCAGGACTGGATTTTTCACCCTTCATGATTTTTTAGTTGTGTACACATGACACAAGTACTCAGGACAACTCAAAATTAGGGAATTTTAAGAGCTTCCTACACTTTGTACCATGCTTTAAGCATTTAAGTGGTTCAGGTGCTCTCAGATTAAAAATTATTTTTGCTACTTCCTTTTATCTCTAGGTTATTTTTGCAGTGATTAAATAGACTTGCATTGCTGTTTGCCAAATTTCATGGTGGGAATGTGCATTAAATAGCATCTTACTCCAAGAACAGTCTCTTTGCAATAAAAATGGTGTATTTTGAGCTCAGATTTGCTCAGTGCAGTGGGGACTGTCTGGTGTTAACTGTGAAATGCACAGTGCCTTGACACAAGACCACCACTGCAGAGAATATTTTGTAATTTTATGTGTATTTTTGTCTCTAAGCATTGGTTCATGGGCCTTATGGCTGCTTCTGCTTTCTGAACCAAAGCAAGGCTGTGGTGATTTGGTTCTCTGACAAGCAGAGTAGGAGCAAACCCTGCCATTTATTCTGCCAAACTGCTGCCAGATGCTCAGGGTGCCAGGGGACAATGAAACCATTCCTCTAGCTGTGATCACCTCTACAGAGAACCAGTATGGCAGAAGCTGTTGTGGGCAAAAAACATTCTGCCAGCTATTGCAGGAGTTCTTTCTGCACAATTCCTCACCAAATTTATCTCTTGCTTGGAAAGACAGTCTGAAAACTTGGTCTGAGCTGCTCCAGAGCTGTCATTGCTGGGTTCCCTTTCTTTGATTGTGCTTTTCCCTTGTGCACTGATTTCCGGATTTCCATTATCTACTGTGCCTTAGGCAGCCAGAAGAGATCTTGGGGTCAAACTTTTGTCCTTTACAGCCCTGTGGCTATGAGCCCAAATAGAAAAAGCCTTGTGCTGGTGTTGCAGGTGGAGGCTTCACCTCCAAACGGGGCACGTTTGGGAGTGCAGGGAAGCTGGAGACGATGATGAGCGTCTCGTACGGGCGCATAGAGGAGCTGGTGTTCTCCGGGGCTGCCACTGGGGACATCTACATCTGGAAGGAGACCCTGCTGCTGAGGACAGTGAAGGCCCATGATGGACCTGTGTTTGCCATGCATGCATTGGACAAGGTATCTACCACCTTCCTTCATCTTGATTTTTGTTGCAGTAGTGGATTTCAGAGGTGTTTGTGATTAAAATCACAAAGCCAGTAGGAAGGAGTTCTGTTATTTGACAGACCTGGATTTGTAAGCACCCTGTTCCATGTGCTAGTACCTGACCAACAGCTTTCTGGCCTCTAAAAATGCAGAATTTATCTCACTTTGCTCAGGAGTGTTGTTTTCATGTTTGTGTAAACCACAGGAGAGTAACAGGTAACATTCATTGCCTCTTCAACCTGATCTCAAAAATGTGTGTGCATTACCAATTTCCAAAATATGAAACATGATCTCTTAATATTATTATCACTGTATCTTGGCCAAGACTTGAGATATCAAAAAGTTTGGGGTTTTTGAGCTAACTATTCCAGATATCAAAAGAATTTTCCTTCAGTTTCATTAATACATATATAAAAGAAATTGTGGCAAAATATATTATTTGCATTATATAAATGAGCTCAGGACAAAGTTTTGCCACTGGCAATTTGAAGATAATGTTGATAGTGGAATATCCTTTTTGAGGTTATGATTTCAACAGTAGAAGTATAGCACGAGAAGAATGTTAGCTATTAACATTTTTACCTATCAAGGTCAATTAAGATCCCTGTGGCTCAATCCTTTCTGGCCCTAATTGATTGTTCCCAGCTTTCCCGTCAATTTTTCTATTTGATCTTGGCACTGAACATCCTCTTGACTTAGATTGTTGTTGGTTAGTTATTTATGCTCTTTTGCATTCACTTGGCCCAGATAATCTACCTGGGGAATTAATGAAAGAAATGTCCCTGATGCATTATTAGAACTCGGGTTGAAGCATCTGTTGAGTCAATTGACTTTAGAATAACTTGAGAAGCTTTTATTGCAAACTACTGCCTCTTCTAAGGGTAGAACACATTTTTCCATAGGTTATTTCCACGTGCAGGCCAATGTCCTGGTCCAGCATTCCTGTTTACAACAGTGTGTGCTCCATATGGTTGTAAGTCTTTATAACCCTAAAAAAGCAACTCTTTAAGTTTTATGTGCATGCATTTTTCCCTCATAGGTACAGGTTGCAGTGTTTTTAGTTTGACACAGGAATAAAAAGCAGTGGAGACTCTATTGTGCCTTTGGACATGTCCTTTTGAATCTCCCCCTATGAGTGCTGACATCTGTGTGTGCTTTCCTACTGTGATTGTGCAGGGCTTTGTAACGGGTGGAAAAGATGGAATTGTGGCCCTTTGGGATGATATGTTTGAGAGATGTCTGAAGACATATGCTATTAAAAGAGCAGCACTCTCTGCTAGTTCTAAAGGTATTGCTTTTCAGTGTTTTTCAATAAGGACTGTGTGCATGGAGGGTGGTGCAACGGTGGTAAAAGGGTAGCACCGCGTGTCAAATCTTACCAGAACACAAAGGGAACAGCAACACACCACTTACTCTGTGCTGGAGTTTGCTGGTTTGATCCATATGAGATGTATTTCATGTCATTTATTGTTTGTTCTGCTAGTCTCTCCTCTATTTCATGACATGGAGCTTTGTTTTCACTGGTGAAATGATTTTAAGGAGAAATGTCCCCAGCCTTGAATTCGGCAGTTCCAAAGTCAATCCAGTTTCCTTGGCTGGCCACATTCCCTGTAGTGAGAGCAGGGGCCCTGTGATTTGGGAAGACCTGTTAAATACCCCAGACATCAGTGTGGAAGTCTGGGAGGGGATATTCATGGGTAATCACAGAATTAGTCCGAGGTGCTGGAACTCCTGAGCCCCTTTGACTCTGTCACTGTTAAAGCAGTCAAATATGAGTCTTTATATTGTCACAGTACAGACTAGCACAAACTCCCCTCTCAGATTAGTAAGGAATCCATGGATTATCAGGCAATTTTACCTCATGTTCATGATTTTAAACAGATTTGTAATATATATAAACTGCAGGTGATATGAAATAAAACAAACGCCCATTAATATCTTTGCATTCTTCAGGTTTACTTTTAGAAGACAACCCCTCCATCCGAGCCATCAGCCTGGGACATGGACACATCCTGGTAGGAACTAAAAATGGAGAAATACTTGAAATTGATAAAAGTGGGCCTATGACTCTGCTTGTTCAGGTACTGTATGGATGTTCCATAGCAAACTATTTCCTGTATTTTTACAAAAGTGCTGGTTCTTTGGTATTCTTTTTTCAGTAAATTTTGATCACATGAAGTAATCCTTCAAATTTGTCTTGCCTGCATGACTGCCTTACTAACCAAGATGTGTGAGGCTGTGTTTTGTAAAATATTGAACTCATTCACTAATGCAGATTGAGAGCAGTGTGAAATTATTTAACCTCGATATGCAGTGCCAGCAAACTATGCAAGATGAAGGAAAGCTGGAAAAAAGCAGAAAGAGTGATTAACAAGTTGAAAAACTGAGAATCAGAGGCAAAATTAAAACAAAGTATTATGTGTATGTTGGACAAACAAGAATCTAAAAAATGACTTAAACCTTGAAGATTAGCCTGTATTAGGATTTCAGGATAAAGTCCTGTTTGCAGTGTAACTATTCCCTGTCCATCTCAAGTTTGGAAAAGAGAGTATTGGAAGAACAGGAATTACTGCCAGTAATAGTGGAGGGAACTATGGAAGAGTATTTTAGACAAGGGAGACAGAGAAGATGTTCATGGAATGTGGAAATCTTTGGAGAGGAGATGGTGAGGGCTTTATTGCCTGGGACTTGTGAAATGAGGCAGGGCAAGGTTAGAACATACCACACAGCCCCAAGTGCATGATTTTCTCTTGTATGGAATGCTTTCCTCCAGGGCCACATGGAAGGAGAAGTGTGGGGCTTGGCAGCTCATCCTCTCCTGCCTGTGTGTGCCACCGTGAGCGACGACAAAACCCTGCGGATCTGGGAGCTCTCGTCGCAGCACCGCATGCTGGCAGTGAGGAAGCTCAAAAAAGGTGATTCTGCCTTGGCCAGGCCCTGGGGCAGCCGTGGATCCCTCTGCTTCTGTAACAACTCCCTCTTTGCTTTCAGTGCACATCACAGGCATTAATTGGGTAGGCAAAGGACACAGTCATTAAGAAATTGGGAGCACGGGAAATAAATTGTCTTTGGCATGTGTCAAGTCAGTGCAAAGGGAAGGAAGAAAAAGGACTGTAATCTATTGTAATGAATAATAATAAAATGAACTTCAGTCTCTTTTCCCCCAATTTCAAGGGGAATGAGTTGACCTCAGAATCACTTTCATTCCTAGGAATACTTAAGGCCAGTATGTTTGTTGCTGACGTAAAAGAATTTCCTTATAAAGACAAATGTACAATTTCCTGTATGTTGGGTACCATCAGCGTTCGGTGCCAATATGAACTTCACCTGTTAAACCAACTTCTCTAAAATCAGCACTTTTCCTGCTCTCTCATCTGAATAAAATTAGATGAGCTATGATGAAATGCTGCCTTCTCAAAATTACTCATTTCATTTACTCATTGATATCCTTCAGGAAATTTTATATTGTTCATTTTCAGTGACAGATCTGGAGCACAGGAACCTTTAGCTGGCTGAAGACAGAGTTAAATGCTTTGGAGAGGTGAACTTGGACATGGATGAGGATAGGTGTAGGAGAGTATGGTCAGGAGTAATGCTGAGGCAGAAAGTGGAGGAAGTCTAGTACATCTCTGTTTTAAATGTGCTCCACTGAAAGGAACCATTATTCCACCATACAATTAAGAAAATTTCAAATGTAATATCCCTGAAAGATATGTAGTTATACTGCCTTTAATAAGTCTTTGAGTTTTCCATCTGGATTTCCTTTTTGTACAGGTTTCAAGGGTTTATTTTGTTTTATTTCTGGCGTTGGTATGTTTAGAATGTAGCTGGAAGGTGCTGTTTGCACATAAACCAATTTCAAGAAGGATCAAATCAGCATTGTCAACTCCAGAGTACTCAGTACAGAGGGAACGTTCCTATGTAACAAAGCATCCATCATAGCCCTCTATAACATACAGGATTTATTAAATAACAAATCTGTTTTAAAACTACATACCTGATGTGAAAACCTTTGAGTTGCAGTTCGTTGATGATTTTCTCAGTCCCAGTTTTTAAACTTGGAGAGAGTCACTTCCATGTTCTTCCATAGGCGGGCGCTGCTGTGCCTTTTCTCCCGACGGGAAAGCCCTGGCGGTCGGGTTGAACGACGGGAGTTTTCTGGTGGTGAATGCTGACACTGTAGAGGACATGGTCTCTTTTCACCACAGGAAGGAGATGATCTCGGATATAAAGTTTTCACGAGGTACAGCCAGATTATAAGGTGGGAGAGGAGTGTTTATCTTGGAGTTTGTTTCTCTTGTCCAGACAAGGTTGAATGTTCCAAAGGAAGACTGGCTTTGTGTGTGGTCCATGCATTAAATACTTTACAATTCCATATGGCTGTGTGCTGCTCTATAACAGGCCCACCCCTGACTGGTGAATTCGCTCCAGTGGTGAAAATCACACCAATATTAGTTAGAAGATGAACCCTTTAGTAACCTCAGTGTCTCCTCCTTACAGAATCAGGAAAGTACCTGGCTGTGGCTTCCCACGATAACTTTGTAGATATTTACAATGTCCTTACCAGCAAAAGAGTTGGCATTTGCAAAGGTGCCTCCAGCTACATCACCCACATCGACTGGGACTCCAGAGGTAAAGCAGTGGCCAGAGATACAGACTGGAAATGCCCACTAAATGGAATATCAGGAAACTGTTCCCCTCCCAGTTACTGAGACCAACCACTGATGCAAATGCTTTTTCCCCGTGGAGCACTGTATGGATCCAGTGCAATTACATTTGTTGGTATCCAGTTTCCCTTCCTTGCAGAGCTCTGCATGGCAATGCAAGAAGGTAGAGCCTGATTGTCACAGCTAATTAAGTCCAGCAGGATTCATAATGAGCTCATGGCAGTGAATCTTCCCAGAGCGGCTGGGATTCCGTGTGGGCCCACCTGTGTGCCTGAGCCCTGCCCCTGCTGTGTGCCAGTCCCAAACGTGGTGTGAGCCACTGACAGCAACACCACGACATCTCCATGGGCACAGCAGACTTCCCATCCCAGGACAGCTTGGAGTGCAGCTGGCTCTGCCAGTGGGGCAGTGCAGGAGAGACAGGAGCTGGCAAAAGTTCCACTTTGGTAAAGCTGCCTTGTAAAATTGTTAGGAAAATTAATAGTACATGCATTTATTTTTGACATCCATTAGTGTGATGATGAAACACAAACAAAATATTCCCTGTCAGCAAAAAATGATTTGCTGTGCAACAGTAACTTCTTAAGGATATTGGATGGTATTTAAAATATTACTTATTCATTGAATCAGAGTATAAGGTCCTTACAAGAGTGATTTTAAGCATCTGAGTTAGTTTTGCTATGAATAACTCTCTGGACGATAATTTCTTAATTTACCCCCAGCAATCTCTTCACTCAATCAAAAGAAAGTTCTTAGTAGTTATAATAATTAATAAGATTCATAATAAACTCTCCTTTTGTATCCAGGAAAGTTATTACAAGTCAATTCTGGTGCCAAAGAACAACTATTTTTTGAAGCACCGAGGGGGAAAAGGCATATTATAAGAATTGCTGAGGTATGAATTATGTGTGCTAGATTATATTTACTGTGAAAGTTAATTTTAAGAATCACTTTCAAATGGTGTATTTTTCCTTTTATAATGCTTTATTTGCAGTGGTTAGAATTATAATTATTTCATCATTCCATAGTGTCTTTTCTAGCATTTGTAAATGGCAGAATGTGCAGGTTTCTGCTTGTATCTCTGAATTCATTATTGTTTATTTATTAGCAGCCATTTGCCATAATCCCCTTTCCCAAAGTCTCCTGTTCTCTGTGTGACCAAAGGCTACAAACCACCTTAAAACAGCAGGACCTGGCTTTTCATGAAGCTGATTATTTGTGACCTGTAATTCTGCTCCAAAATTGCCAGTGTTTAGCACTTCAGAAAATTTTTAGGGAGATGTGTATGCACATCATGCTCTGCCTTGGGAAAATGGGAATGTTTAAAGTGTTAAACCTTTTGATGAAGATACACAGTTTATATTAACAAGCTGGAATGAGCACGATTTCTTCATAATTAAAAAAAAAAGATTAATATCAAACAGAAAACTATAAACATGAAACTAGTGTGTATTTGGTATGTTTGAGGTAAGAAGCCGCCTTTGGTGGGGATTTTACTTGCAGATAGAGAAGATTGAATGGGACACCTGGACATGTGTGCTTGGTCCCACCTGTGAGGGAATCTGGCCCATGCACAGCGATGTCACCGTTGTCAACGCAGCCAGTCTCACAAAGGACAGAACCCTCTTGGCCACGGGAGACGATTTTGGGTTTGTGAAGCTCTTTTCCTACCCAGTGAAGGTAAGAAGTGTATTTATTTCAGCGATTAGAAAGGAAAGGAAGGAAGACACTGCTGCTGGGGTGTCAAGCTGCCAGCTGGGGGATTCTCTGTGCTGCAGGGCCAACATGCCAAGTTCAAGAAGTACGTGGGGCACAGTGCCCAGGTGACCAATGTGCAGTGGCTGCACAACGACTCCGTGCTCCTCACCGTCGGCGGGGCCGACACCGCCCTCATGATCTGGACCAGGGAGTTCCTGGGCATCCAGGAGAGCAAGCTGGTGGACAGTGAAGAGTCAGACACAGATGCAGAAGAAGATGGAGGTAAAGAGGATTTAATTCAGTCTTCCTTGCAGAGATTCACACAGGCAATTTAACTTGAAGCTTTGCTGCCTAAATTTCAGTGTAAGGAGAGCTGGATAGGATTTATTTCCCTCTGTGTATTGGTGCAGTTCCTCCACTCTCCCATTATGAAACTAGGATAGTTTGTTTTATTCTGTGTTTTATTTTTCTAAGGTTATGATAGTGATGTTGCAAGAGAAAAGGCAATTGACTACACCACCAAGATCTATGCAGTGAGCATCCGAGAAATGGAAGGCACAAAACCCCACCAGCAGCTGAAGGAGGTTTCAATGGAAGAGAGGTATGTCCCACAAAGGCTTTTGCTTCCAAGTGTACATTGTGCCCTTTTGCATCTCTTTTCATTCAACTAAAATTAGAAATAAGACAGGAATTTTAAAATTCACCAGATGATATTTAAAATGATGTTTCCAGAGTACAGCATGATAATGTGATGGAGAAAAACGTGTATATAACACATCTGTGAGTGTTGTGTTCTCTTCTGCTGTTCACATGAGCATTTATATTCTCTCCTAACTGGTGTGTGTCTGCAGCAGAGCACTTGTGATAGTGGTAAGATTGTAAATACTTTGTAGTTAAGGCTTTAGGTGGTGTTTTTATTGAAAGGTTTGCAGTTGCTTGTAATTGTGTTGGGTTGTCACTGTTAAAGCTGGAATTCCCCATGGCACACATTGGCCTTAGGCTGAAATATTCTAACAAAAATTAGCTGGAAGGGGAACAATGTTGCAGAGGACAGCAAAGAAAAGAGGTAAGAGCTAAGAACAGAGAATGAGTCCAGTGAATCACAGACCTAAAGGAGGGGTGCTATGAGTCTGACTGGGACAGAACAGGAACATCTATAACCAGTAAAGTACATTCCCCCTCAAAATCTGGAGCACTAAATCCATACCTGTGAATCCAGTTGGTGACTCAGTGGTGAATCCATTCTGTCTCTTTTGATAGAATATTTTCTTCTAAGTGATCATTCTTTTATCAGAAGTTCTCTTGGTCTTGCCCCGCATTGGGCACTGACACAAAGGACTTCTGCGGATTAACCCACAGAAAGAATTTCAGCTTGTTCTGTTATTGCAAGATACAAAATGCAGTTAATAATACTTCCTATTCCCATGCAGGCCTTGGAAAAATAAGTTTCTGTCTTTAAAGCTCTCAAAGAATGCACTGCTGAACATCTTGGACAGAAAGTAATTAATCATTTTTGCTCAGTAAATGTGCCAAATAGAATTGGGTGTGAAATGTAGGGTTTGAACAATAAGAAGAAAAATGTTGCATCCATTTTCTTTATCACAATGTTTTAAGAATACCATGCAGGAGGAGGATCAGTGGTTTTTACAATGAAATGTTGGACCATAACCTTTGCTTTTCCCTTTCTTTTAAGAATATCTCTTTTCCTCAAATAAAGAATGTGTTCCTCCATTTTTCTATAAAAAGGCATAGTGTATCATCTGGTAAACATAAATGTTTGCAAATTGAGTTTAAAAAAGGAAAATTATTATTTTATTTGGGTGAATTTCTAAATTGTTACAGGAATAATAAGTGCCAGTGATGCACAATGCCCAGATGTTTCACACCAGAAACACTTGTACCCTCCAGCTGTTTTATTCCACTCTGATGATGCTAAAACAACTGTACAGTGAGTTTAATTGACAGATTAAGCTGGCCTTAAAAATGTTTTTTGCTCATGAATTACCAACAATTTGAGCAAGAGAATCAGTGTCTTGTGCAGCTTTTCAGCACCATTTCCATTCCAGGGGTGAAAATCACCTATCAGGTTCCCAGGAAACTTCCCTTCTGTGCATCCTGGTCATGGCTGTGCCGTGTGATGCCACAGGCTCTGGAGCCTGTCCCCATGCTCAGCCCCTCTCAGGGAGAACAGGCTGTGTTTATCCAGCACCACAAAGCCCTGTGGAAGCTGGAAGCTGCTGCAGTGTTTCCACACTTCCCACTCTGTTGGTGGCTGGTGAAATGGGGAGGCACCTCCTCTGCAGTGAGGTTGCCCCTGACTTCCAGAATAGTCCCTTCACAATGGCTGCACGTGGAAACAGCATTCCAAGGGAATAACCTGTCCCATGTTATATCCCCAAGTTCTGGACTGAGGAGAGTAAAATGCAAGGTCTTAACATTCTCCCATCTGTTTTTTTCTTACTGTCTCTGTGTTATCAACAGTTTTGTACTTCATTTTAAACGAGGTTAAAAATAAACCCTTGTCACTGTCCTTCCCATCTTTTCTGCCTGAGAGTCACAGCTCTTGTACACATTTTTATGTCCTTTTTAAATTACAGCTGCTTCAGTACAATCACACCTTTGGTGTTTGGAATTTGATGTTTTGATAAATCTGACAACAAATTCCGTAGTTTTCATAGGTCACTTGTTAGGCAAAGATAAATTCACTTCCCTTTCTTCAAGGGATTAATATAAATAGCGAGAATTTATAGTGAAATAATCAGAAGCAGCAACTTTATGGTGGAAATGTCAGCAAAACTGTGCTTTCTGAGGGTGTTGTGCTCAGATAGGGCCTTAAACTGTGAAAGGTGCTGGGTTTTGGGTGCAATAAAATGGGATTGATGTGCTGGACTGCAATTCTTGGTCACAGTGGTACAATATGTGCACAATTCCTGCAGAATCTTGGCACTCCCAGTTGCGAGTGCCTCAGGCTAAAGCTGATTTCTCTCAGAAGATGTATGAATTATGAGGGAAGCTTCGTATCTGTGCCAGCTTCTATCTTTTCCGAGAACACAAAAGAATGTAGCAGCTGGAAAAGGGTTTGTCTGCCCATGATAAACTTCTGAAATCCCTGGGCTGACTTTTCTTTGCACGTGTGAGGGTCTGAAGTGTCAGTCAGTCAATCCAGGTGAAATGGAAAGTCTACAAGTACTCAACTGTTGGTGTTCAGGGAATTCTAAGTGTTCAGGGGAAATCTAAGGCCCAATTCAGCAGGTCTTGAGGCTGTGGAGTCTTGAAATCTCTCTGCACAGGACTGATCGAAGTGGCAATAAGGAATATTGAAGGCAGCTCCCAAAGCTTTAGATTTTCTGCCAAAGGCACAGCTGGAGCAGCTCTCACAGTCCCTGCAGGTTTAAAGAAGGGAACCCAGAGAATGTGTTCCATTCTCTTTCAGGCAGGCATGTGGGGAAACTTGGTAGGCTTTGGAGGAGGAAGATTTTCTGGAGGAAATATTCCAAATCTTTCTTTTTGTGATTGTGCCATATGTCTGTCTGAAGACCCCAGTGATTGTGTACTTAATGGCTTCTGGGCACTGAATACTCTGACATTGGTAACTTACTGTAACTTGCTGTCCTCATGTTGGAAACTGTGGAACAAGCTGGAAGGCCACTTGGGACAGAAACTGTGAGTTAATCCCAAGGCCTGGAAAACTGCTGGCCCACTTCACTGCAACATGCAGTGAGGGTCTTGGAAGCGTCCCCTTGCTGTGTTTTCATTGTGAGTCTGAGAAAGGAAAAATTGTGAAGGTGTAGTGAGAAGAAACTCAGAATTAAGCAAGTTAAGGAAAGGAAAAAAAAGGAGAAAAGCAAGTTTCTGGAATAAACAAGAAGTAGGAATAGCTGAGACTGTTGCTCTGAGCTGCTCCTTGGGGGCAGTGACTTGGAGCTCACTGGGTTTTTTTCCTTTAATAGTAATATTTAGAGGGTAAACTGTTGCTGAAGTTATTTTCCAGCTTACATAATCAAACACACTTCCAAGGTGCCATGTGGCACCTAGGAGACAGGTCCATCTGTTTAATGTTTCTGTTTGCTGGAATAATCTTGCAGGACTCTGTGCTTCTGTAATAGAGAGTGGTGAATCTGAAAAACTCAAGGTACATTGTTTCTCTAGAAATAATAAACCACTGTTCAGTTCAGGAGAAGTTTGGTCTTGGGAACTGTGATGGGACTCCTGAGAAGACTGCAAGTGTAGGGTTGGGAGCTGAACTGTACAATGTTTTGTACAAACTTAGGAGTAACAATAAGGTTTTCCCTTAGAAAAGAAAATGAGAGCCCTTTATGAAATTTATTTTACCTGTCTAACATGGGTGTAATTAAAATAATCATGATTCTGCAAATATCTTGGAGGAGTGTAGAAGCTACATGATAGATTTTACTTGCAGGACTTGAATCAAATCATGGCCTGGTATTTTTGGGGGGATCCAACATTTCCTGTCTCCATCAGCAGCTACAGCTTTAGGATGGCAAAGTGACAGGAGGACTGAGGCTGAGGGACAGCTCTAAAATGTCTTGCAGTTGTATTGGTGTGTTTGGTTAAGATCATTAATCGATTGTTGTTTCTCTCTCCTCTCCCCGACCTTGTTGTTTTTCTTCTTCTCCCTTTCCATGTCTTCCCTCCTCTCCTCCCCACCCACCTGTACCCTTCTCTCCCTTTCTGCCCCTCTGGCTGGCCCCCCTTGCCCTGCCCGTGGTGCAGGAGCAGGGTGCCCTCGCGAGGGGCTGCAGGACCAGTCTCGCGGGGTGGGAGCTCCCAGCATGCTGCTCCCACTCCTCGGGACCCCCTGGCCACTGGTGGGACAGTCCCAGACAATCCAGGACAATTGTAAGCTCAGCTGTGTGTCACAGAGGAACTGTGCTATTTCAGAAATGGGCCAACTTTTGAACTGGGACCATTTTAACCAAAAATTTGTATGATGAGAAGTAACACGAGCTTGCTGATGACTGTATTTATGTTACTAATCCCAAAGGCAAAGACCTGTTTGCATTTGGCCTCCTACTAACCCCTAACATACCCCCTGTGTCTGCAGCTCTCCTTTAGCTCAATTTGCATGACTCCACATGAACCCTGGTGATGGGAACTCCTTCAAAGCAGGTGGAATGTGTAGAAAACAAAAAGCAGCATTAGCATGTTTGTCTGGTTTTCTGTTTGCTCAGCATTCTGGCTTGTCTCACTCTCCATGAATTACCCACCTCAGAGCCTGGTCTCCATTGTGGTGTTTGCCTCATGTGTAATCATATGTCCTGGTAAAGATGAAAAGTTAAAGATCTTGGTTTTTCTCTCTTCAAATGTTACTCTTTAGTTTATTGATTTCTTTAAAGCAACATGAGCTGACTTATATAAGCTTTCACAATAGCCCCCACAAGCCTTTGCACCATAAAGTGAATTATTAGACATATGGTTACAGCCTTGGTTCCTGCACCTTGCCATGCACATGTCTGTGGGTGCAGTGCAAAAGCTTTGAGTGTGAATCTGTGTTGTATTTGTGTGTAGGTGGGGACTATTCAAAATGTATCTGGAAAAACACATCCTTGGGGTGGAGAAAATAACTTTGGGCTTATTCTGACAGAAAGTGGCTCTTTGAGAATGAGGAGCATCCTTTGGAATGTTCACTTCTACTTTCTCAACAGCATTATGTCAAGTTAATGTACCCTAAATGCATTTGACAGCCTGCTGGTTTCATCCCAGTTGTCCCCAAGGCTTGTACACATTGTGACTGGTATTTGTCAGTCCCTGCCAAGCAGCTGAACTCAGAGTCAATCTCGCTGCTCCCACAGGTCAGCACGGAGCTGGCCCAAAGGCCTTCTCCGTTTGTGTGACACTCGGGGGTGGAGCTGAGGGATGCCAGCGTTGCCACGTGTTCCCAGCATTTCTCTCTCTGAACCTGAGTGCTCTCTGCACTGCGGGTGATGTGAAACATTCAGCTTTTCTGAGGGTTGCTGTGTGGGAGGTAGCCCAGGGCCGATGGAGAAAGCCATGTTTCTCGTGTTTTGTCATGCAGAGGGAGGATCTGCCATATATGATTTGTTCAGTGCTTTTATTTACACAATACAGCTTCAAAACATGCTAGAGCTTATGCAGGGAATAACAAAAGAAACAAAAAAGACTCTGTTCCTCCAGTGTGTGAGGAACAGTGTGTGTGGAGAGCCCGGAGTGTGAGGGGTGGCGTGTCTGGAGTTTCCAGTGTGTGAGGGGCACCAGGGCGGGGTGCAGCAGGGCCAGTCTGTGCTACAGGAGCTGTTTAGGGAACAGCTTCCCAGGGTGTTCGACACAAAGGCCCTCGGGTTTCATTCCAAAGTGATTGCCCTCCTTACTAATTGCTGTTGTGCTCCTTTCACTGGACACTGAGCTGGAATGACCTGGGAATGCAGTGACCAGCTGCCCTGACAGGCTGTGTCAATGGCTGGCCCCACCATATGTCCCACAGTACTTTTTGATTTTTTTTTTTGACCTTTTTTTTAGAGTGCATCAGCATACACATGAAGTTAAAAGTATTGTAACCATGTAAGGCTTTTTCAGTGCTTTTAAAACATAATTTAGTTTGCCACTGATGTTTCTCTCTAGTTCTGTTTCAGCTTTGCTTTCATCTGCTGTATTTGAGAGTAGGATATTTTCATGTTGAATCCTATTCTTTTCGTTGTCTTATGATAGCTATGAAGCTCTAAGGAAAAGTAACAACAGGAAAAGTTGTATCTAAAACTCCTATGTATGTTGGGATGGGAAAATCCAAGGGTTTAGAATTTACAAAATCTTTTAATCTTTTCTCTAGAAAAGGATTAAAAAAAGCTCAAAGAGTTCTGCAGCAGTTTGTGGGCACTTGGGAGTCCTCTCCTGTCACTGGTGAAGGGCACTTCTAAAAGCTGCTGTAGCATTTTTTCTAAAATGAGCAGTGTATTTTTTAAATCTTGGATTTTTGTTCTATTGGCCAACCCAACCCTACCACCCTACCTCTCCTTGAACCTCTCTTCTCTTCTCTGGAGCAGTCCTGCCCATGTTTGTGTGTCCAAGTGTGTTTCCTCTCCAGTTTGCAGCTGTATAAATCCATGTCAGTCTCCCTTTTGGGCTCTGAGCCTTTCCCTACCCACTCCCGCTGGCTCAGCACATCACCCTCTGGGTGGCAGGACACTCCTGTCCATCTGTCCCTGCTCCAGACCTTGCTGATCCCTTTCACAAGATGCTGTTTCTGGAGTTCTCATGCTGTTCCCATTGTTCTTGGAGCAGAATGTTTGTTCTTCCCAATTTATTCCCACTGCACACAGCAGCTCCAACCAGACTGCAATTATGGCCTGTGCCCTGGAAACAGGAGTTGGTTATATCCCCCCTCCCACAGAATTTATCATAACAGTTTTTGATCTGCTTTTTCTCTCCTTTATTTTCTATCTAGACAGATCTAAATTTTTCCTCCCATAGTTTGGCCCTGTTCTGTAAGATCCCATCTCTTTCCTCCCTCAAGGTGCCCCACTCTTACAAAACCCCATTCCCTCTTCCCCCCAGCCCAACTTTTGTTGTGTCCATCTGTTGTTCTCCATCCTGGTCCTGCCTGTTCACCCCACCCTGGGTTTGGGCTCCTCTCCGTCCATGGCTGGAGGGAATGTTCACTCACTCCTTTTCACACTTCTGCATGAAGGTGGTGCTGAGGTTTTGTCAGTGTGGATTTGGAGTTCTGTCCCTGACTGACAACTGCGTGTCCTCATGTGAGAACATCCTGAGATTGCTACGAGTAACAGAAACCTTCTCTGCCGTATTCACAGTACCCAAAGAACTGAAAGCCCGCTAATGTCTGACTGTGCCTTACCTTTCCCGGAGCTCCTCCATCCTACAATGTAATCTAAGCACGTTTGTTTTAAATTGCTGCAAAGAAACCGTTAATGCTTGTGTTATGTTTTAACTTGCTTTCCTTTGGAGGCAGGGAATTGTCAAGTAAGTACTGATGGGGACCCAGCAAAGGCCTGGATTGCTGGGTATGTGCCATGCAGGTTGCACAGGTCCAACAGAGCAAAGGGATGTCATTTGCTACAGTGCAAATTTCTTGTCTTGGCAGTGTCCTCTTCTGTATCAAAACAAGTTAGGTCTAGTCACAGGCTTGTTAACAGTGAAATGACTTCTTAAAATGTTTACAACGTGCTGCTGTTTGTTTGATTGAGATGGTGATGAGGCAGTGAATGCACACGTGTGTATATATACATGGCTATGTATATATGAATGCACACATCATCTGTGTTTGTGTGTGCTGTGATAGGGATCTATAACAGTATCTGTGTGTGTGTGTCCGAATTAAGCCTCACGCTTACAATCTAGTGACGATCAAGCATGTCATAGTGGTAGTGTTCTCTTGCTTTCATGAAGTATTTTGGCTTGCTCTTGTCAGAAACGTTGATATTCCTAGGTAAAGAAAAGTGAAAATGATTCAGTTTGAAATAACACTAAAACAGAAAAAAGCATTCAAGAAAACAATTATTTTCCTAAGTGCCAATTCAGAGGCCCTCATAAATCTGGGCTGAAATGAAATAATGAATTTATTTTGTAAGACAATTAAGTTTTTTAATAACTTCCTGTGCCCCTTCCCTGCCGGTGACAGCACTGCTGCTCGGTCCCACCCCACCCAGGGTCACCCCAGGGGACTCAAGTGACCGCTTTCCCAGGAAATAAAGGTGCTTGGTCCCCGTGGACAAGGCAGGACAGGCTGTCCTGGGAGTGACTTGGCCTCCCCACACCAATTGTGGGCTAAATTGCAGCTGATCTGGGATCGAGAACAATCATCCATTGTGTGCAATCTCAGCAGTGCCTAGGAGACTGTCAACTTCCTACCAGTTCCCTCCCTGTCAGGCTCCTCAAAATAAAACAACCATGGAATCCCGTTCTGCTCTGGTGCAAAGTGTGCAGGAAGCTTGGATGCAGCTTCCCTTTCCCCTCCATCCCACGGGATCTTTAGCTCCGAGTCTGCCCAGGGCTGCTGGGGTGAGATGTTTCCAGATCTGTGGACTGGTGCACTCTTTGGTTTCTGTTTTAGTTCTTGCTGGCATGCTTGGATAGCATGTGTTGTGCCCAAGGAATGACTGCTGCGCTCTGACAGTGCTTGTGCATGAGTCTCGCGCTCAGAAGTGACACCTAAACTCTATTAAGTTTCTTGCTTGGCTTTATTTGCTGCTTACAAGGGGATCAAGGTAACTCTTTCACTCTCTTTGTGTCATGGGTCACCTGCTGATGTGCTTGTTGGTCCTTGGTGTGCTGAGAAGTGGGTTGGATTGTTAACCTCCAGCTTTGCTCGGTCTCAAAGCTCAGGTTTTCCTGCTGCTCATTCTCACAGGGCTCAGTCCCCACTGTGCTCTGCCCACCGTGCCTGTAATACCTTCCATGAAAAATCCAGCTCCAGAAAAAGCAGCTCCCTATACACAAAAGGGATTTCATTCTTCTCCAGTTAATTTTTGGCAAAATGGGAATTACTGGTAGTTACAGTCTCAGGACAGGAAGAAATTTCACAGCATATGGAATGTAACGGCAAGGTCACATCATTCTGTGAATGCTTTCCAAGTGCTCTCCTTAGCTCTGTCCCTCTTTTCCCAGCAGGATCAATAGCAGCAGCAGAGGTTATCTGGCCTTACAGACCAACTGCACACACCAGATTTTTGTCTCAGCCTGTGTTCTGCATTTGTCTCTTTAGCTACTTTTAGCAACTGTAACAATATCAAAAAGCTTTGCTAGCCTTAGTTTCCTAAATTCCCTTGGATGAATGACTTGTGCATTTAAATGCAATCATTTTATCTTTAATATGATTTTGAGAAGATTTTATTGAAGCCATGTCAAGGTTTTGGGATGGGGTTTCTCAGAAGAAGCAAGGCTGGGCAAAGGTCAACTGTTAGCTGCAGAAATTACTTTAGAGCATTTCTGAAAGCACCAATTTACCATCATTTCGTATTCAAGGATTTTTCCATGGATTTAAGCCATTATGTTATGGGGTCTTTTGAATGGTGTACGGTGGTTTGTTCTGCTACTCATCTGCAAAGTCTACATCAGTGTTTCTGCTCTTTCTGTCAAAAACTGCAGGATTTTAATCAGTTTGTTGTACAGCTCTGAAAAAAGCTCATACGGGGCTCAAACTGTCCATTTGCTGCTCACACATGCTGTGGTTTTGAAGGTTGTATTTTACTTTCAAACATATTGATTGTCTCCTTTTTTCAAATGTTCTTTTCAGGCCACCAGTGAGCAGAGCTGCTCCTCAGCCTGAGAAACTGCAAAAGAACAATGTCAACAAAAAAAAGAAACTGGTTGAGGTCAGAGTTAATATCTTTTTAATTTGCTTTAGAAGTAACATGTGCTGGGTGAAATTCATCCCTGTTTTGTGTCTCAGTGAAGGGCAGGTACAATCACAGAGTGTGTGCATTCCCATGCTCACTGCTCAGTCCCAAGGGAAATAGAGCCAGAAGCAGCACACTGGCCCAGGAAAAATCCTGTGTGGGATTTTGAGTTATGGAATTTGCTCATTGACTTCAGAACTTCCCTTTCTCTTCAAACAACTTTGATTTTGGGTTTGAATTCCCACATAATATGCAGAACAAGGAATATTCTGTGACCTGTGTGGACAATATGCAACACTTGGTCTGTGGCTAATTGGGATTGCTCCCAGTGATCTGTGATTGTGTTTGGGACAGTCATTAAGTCTGGCTTCAGGGCTCCAAGGCAGCTCTAACAACAATCCATCAACCATCCTGGCTTCATGGAGGAAATTTCCTTGCCAATTGCTCGTTGTAAGCTGCAATTACACCTCTGATTAATGTCTTAGTTACAGAGTTAGTTCTAACCTGCCCTGGCTTCTTTTAAGGACTTTAAAATAAGAATTTGGCCTGTGGAAATTTGGTAGTTTGTGAGAATGATTTTTGAAAACTCTGCATCTTCTTCAAAATATCTGATACCCTATATAAATATTAAACTGTGATGGGAAGAGTAATAAAATCAAACCTGTTCTGTGAGTTGTATCTGTTTGAAATGGAAATTTACAGAACCAGAACATTTATAGCCATCTGTATTATTAAAAAAAAAAAAGTGCAGTGCTTTAGTTGACCAATTAAAGGTTGTTGATAGCCTTTGATAATGTTATGCCTCAATAAATGTGCACAATGGGGATAACTAATTATTGTTCTGTTATTTTATTTCCTCTACAAGATATTTGTAGTTGTGTCATTTAGAATTGTTCTTAAGTGATCCAGACTCTGAAATCTCCCTGTTTCTTCTTTCATTTCACTCTTAATCTTTTTTTTTGCCTGGACCAGGAGCTGGCTTTAGACCATGTGTTTGGATACAGAGGATTTGACTGTCGCAACAACCTCCATTACCTGAACGATGGTGCTGACATTATTTTCCACACAGCTGCAGCAGGCATTGTCCAAAACCTCTCTACAGGTAATTCCACTTGAAACACTACTTGGAGATTAAAAAAATACTTTACAAGGAAAATATTTTTGATTGCAAGCCTGATTATTTTAATATTTGTGTGACTTTTCCACATTTTGCATCTTGATAAATAACACAAACCCACTGTAGGTGGCTGGTGTGCCACTGACAGGTTCTCATGCTGTGGTTGAAGGCTTGGGAATGGCTTTCTCTTCCAGGAGGAGAGAGCCTGGGTGGTGAAGTGACCAGTACCCCCAAAATGTGAGGAGCTGTAACATCCATCATTTTATTTTGAGTTGTTTTAGCAAAGCCGGGCTCCAGGGAAGGGCATGCTCTGGGGCAATCCAGCCTGAGCAGTTGCTCTTTGGAAGGGGTAGAAATATTCCCTGCCTTTTGGGTAATGTAAAGGAGAAAAAACACCAAAAATGTATCTGGCCCTAAGTTGTGGCACCAACATCTCTGTGTCCTTCATGTCTCTCAGGAAAAGAGAGGAGTTAAAGGAGTTTTGACTTGATTTTTCCCCAGATGGTCCCAGCTGTGCACTCTGCAGCTCTGCTGCCAAGGAGGGGCACAGGGGAAAGCTGTCAGGTCTGGTGGCCTTTGGGGACTCCAGTCCTAGTGCAGCCCCTGACCTGTGGGCTGGGAAACAAGGATGGCCCCATTTGTCCTTTCTGGACCTGTTCCCTTGGGAGGGTTTTGCCTCCACTTCACTTACCCCTCACCACCTCAATTTACTGGGATTTCACTGGGAAACCTGGGCTTTGCATTGGCAGTTTTGGTGTTTCTTGCAGTTACAGGTGGCTCTGGGCTGATTCTGTGGCTGATTCCCTGCAGAGATAGATAATTTCCCAGATACTGCATTTGTATCCACCTCTGTTGGTGGTGGTTATGTTCATAGCCTGGGAATGAGAGCAGAGCAGCCAGAGTGGCCCCCCACCCCCTGGAGAGTAGGAACAAGCTGCCCAAATAGTCTCTGCTTCTGTGGTGGCTCTTTCCCCGGGCCTGTGGTGACTGAAATCCTGTTTGGATGTCATTAGGTAGCCAGAGCTTCTACCTGGAGCACACTGACGACATCCTGTGCCTGACGGTGAACCAGCACCCCAAGTACAAGAACGTGGTGGCCACCAGCCAGATCGGTATGTGACCCCCACAGCAAAGCTTTACTCAAAGTTAGCAGGGCACTGACTTATTTGGGGCTTTTCTGTGGAGGAATTTTACTTTTTGTTTGATTTTGAAGAAGTAATCAAGCTCCAGGGTTTTCTTACAGTTTCAATTCCATCTCTGATTGTGAGTGATTGGATTTTAGAGTTAATTGTAGTGTAATCATATTTCAAGAAGGCAGGTTTTGATAATCTGCCTAATCATCTCAATAATCTGATTTATAGAATTCCTTCTTTCCTTCCTGTGTCCAAGGCACTGTTTAGAGGTGAGAATACGCTGAGGATTATTTTCTCTGCAGGAATACAGGAGCTGTACAGAAAAGGCCAGAAACAGTGAGATCTCAGCAGAAGTTAGCACACATATCAGGGGACAGTTGAGAAACCATATGTATTTATGTGTTTATTATTTGCATGGAGAGTCCTGTTAGATTCCCTGGGACCTTCTGCAGGAGTAAACGTTGCATGGGGAATGCAGGATGAGTTGTCCCCAGCCTTGAGAAGGATCTGCTGCCTTTCAGCTTAATGCTGGAATAATTAATTTCATGGAGGAGAACGGGGTCAGAACTTCTCAGCCCATTCTGGAAGGAGGCTGGAATCCATAAGTTGAGAATAGGAGTCACTGAACAGGGGGCAGGGAATGGTAGTGATGAACACAGTGACAAACACAAACCTCTGCCGCCTGTACTGAGCACGGTCACTCCAGCTGGAATGTGGAGGGAACACCCAAACTGCACATGGTGCCAGAGCTGTGCAAAATGCCAATTTCTGTGACATGGAAAAGGCTAAAGGCCCTTTTCCTAGGCCCCTGGAGATCAGTGCTTCTGAGTTTGGTTGGTATTTTGTGTAACTACAGATTCATTTCACTTTTAAATTTAGTAATTTTTAAAACCTGCATGTCTTTAGCATTTCTTTTAAATACCACTTTTAAAATTTAAAAGTACTAAATATTGTTGCAATATTTGTGTATAAAAGCAAATATACCCAAAAAAGTTCAACAATATTCCTGCTTATTTGTTTTGTTGATTTAATCCATATCCATTTCCAAGTTTTTAATTTTATTTTCCTTCTGGTGCTGATGCTGGCACTTCAGCACGAGACACATGACTTATTTCACTATTGTTTTCCCTTGGTGCTTCCTCATTTGCCATTGCTCTCACAATGCAGGTGACATGACAGAATTCCCAGGTAAGGCTGATTTGTTTGTGAATTTAGCAGAGTCCTGTACGAGTTCCATGTTGCCTCTCGTTGTATCTGTGTTAACCATGGATACAAGTGAAACATCTGCAGGCAATTTCTTTTGCATGAGGCTCTTCATGAATGTTATGTTGTTCTTTTAGAACTTGTCTGGTTTCATGAACTACAATGATTCCCCCCCCTGTCTTTTGCAAGCTATTTTGATTTCTCTTTGTTTTCCAGTAGTGCTAATCTTCAAACAAAACCAACCCCCCAACTAATGTCTGTTCAGGTTAAATGTTCTTGAAAAATGCCTGGTTTGCACTGAAGCTTTCCAGAATTAATTCTCTTTTAATGCCTCTCTCTGCCCTCAGGTACAACCCCCACAATTCATATATGGGATGCCATGAGCAAGCAAACCCTTTCCATGCTGCGCTGCTTCCACACCAAAGGAGTCAACTACGTGAACTTCAGTGCCACTGGCAAACTTCTGGTGTCAGTGGGAGTCGACCCAGAGCACACCATCACAGTGTGGAGGTGGCAAGAAGGTAAAAACCAGGGGAAAATCGTGTTCCTTCAGCCTGACAGAGCTGTGCACAATGATTTGCTTTGCCTTTCAAGTCTTCAGACTTTTGTGTCCTCACTCTGAGTATCCCAGCTAATCAGTTGAAGATGGCAAAGGGCTAGAAAATATGAATAAGAAGATAAGTTTTAATTTATTATAAGTGGAAGTTAAGGAAAGAATGTTGCTTAACATAAAATTACATGAAATTAAGGAAAATAATTTCATTTCTTTCCTAAAACACTTGAAATTCTGTGCTGGAGATAGGCCTTTGGGAAGTAATTTCCGGAAAAGAATTATCTTTGGAAATGGTGGAGAGGAGAGGAAAAGTGTCTCAGCTCATTAGTGTGTCCCTGTGCATTTTTCACCAGATGACATCCAACATTTCTGTCTTATTTCACTGACCCAGGAGACAGATTGTGCTATGAAAGCCTTAAAATCTGCATTTCCTGAATCTGTGGGATGCAGTGGAATAACCAGGGACCTTGGGAGTTGCATTAAGATGTTTGATACACTAAATAGTGTTGGGATTTGCAGCTTTCAGCATCTGGGACACAGATCTCTAATCCAACACCAGCTCAATTTATTTGATAAAATCATATCAGAGCTTAATTTCTCAGGTAAATTCAGCTTTATTTTTATCCTTTCCTAATTAAACCAGGGGCTAAAGTTGCCAGCAGGGGAGGACACCTGGAGAGGATCTTTGTCGTGGAGTTCCGGCCGGACTCCGACACTCAGTTCGTGTCTGTGGGGGTCAAACACATGAAGTTCTGGACCTTGGCTGGCAGTGCTTTGCTCTACAAGAAAGGAGTCATTGGCTCCATGGAAGATGCCAAAATGCAGACCATGCTTTCTGTTGCCTTCGGAGCAGTGAGTTCAAATCCTGCTGCAGGATTTTGGTTTATGTTTCTATTAAACTTGTCAGGGTCAGTTTGCTTTGCTAAAATCCAACCCAGTGCTTGTTAGTGAAATGTGGATTTAAAAACCTGTGCACTTGAGATCCTTCCCTAAATTTCCTGGGCACAATTGGTTGAATGTCTTCTATTGAGTTCTATGTACACCTACTGCCCTGGCTTTCTTTTTTTTCCTTTGCTGGTTATTCAGCTGTTTACCTTAAACTGTGATCTGTTATTCTGTGTATCATTTTTTCTGCTAATGGTTTTTGGTGTGACACATGCCAGTGATACCACCAATGGTGACAGTCCAGTGTGGTCGTTAAGGACTTTTAAATTTAATTTAAAGAATTTTCCTTGAAGCTGAACAAAAATGCCGAGGTATGTGTTGTATCAGAGATTGCTGCTGTGTGTTGCAGAATAACCTCACGTTCACTGGTGCCATAAATGGAGATGTGTACGTGTGGAAGGACCATTTCCTGGTCAGGCTGGTGGCCAAAGCTCACACAGGACCAGTGTTCACCATGTACACGACTCTGCGGGACGGGCTCATTGTCACCGGAGGGAAGGAGAGGCCGTAAGACACACAAATCTTCCTCAAGTGCTCAGCTTCTGTCTCTCTCGTGTGGTTTTTGTTTCAATTATTTATCCAGCACCCCAGACACAAACAGTCTCTGCTGTAGCAATTCCACTCTAAATTTTGCATAACCTGCCCAGGTGCCGCAGTAAGTGAAGGACTAAAGGAGGACACTGGAGGGTCACAGTGGCACATGTTATGCGCCAGGGACATGCTGAACTTCTCAGGGATTGATCCAAACACCTGGATAAGCTCTTGTTGCCTGAGCTCCTGCCATAAGTGGGCTTTTCTTCATTTGTTAATTCTGTCAAACTACAGACAGCCTCTCCCAGTGGAGATGCTGCAGGTCTTGGAGTTACCACAAGTAACATATTTGCTAGGTGACAGAGATTTCAGATAAATGACAAGAGAACAGTTTGGCTTGTACAAATTATGGTGCTGTTTAAAACATGAAGTGTGAAAGCATTTAATTTTTTATTATTTCCTTCCCATTGCACCTTAGAGAGGTGTCTTTATATTATATAGAGTGGAGGGTGGGTCAATGTATGTGTTGTGATTTAAGCAGAAAAATACTGGTGGGATTTCCACATGTAAAGGAGCCATCCGGGTAACAGCAGACCTTCTCTGCAGCACGAAGGAGGGGGGAGCAGTGAAGCTGTGGGACCAGGAGATGAAGCGGTGCCGAGCCTTCCAGCTGGAGACCGGGCAGCTCATCGAGTGCGTGCGCTCCGTGTGCCGGGGCAAGGTGAGGAGCGGCCCGGTCCTGCAGGGGGCAGAGCGGGAGAAGGCACAGCTCGGCTGCTTCCCCGAGGCACAGCGAGCACAGCTTCTGTTTGTTCCTTAGTCACAAACCCCCGCTGAGAGTCACTGAGAGACCTTGAGTTCTGGTAAAGTGGAAGGCAGTAGAAATAATGGAGTAATGTAACTTGCTGTCGTCGCTCTTGCACGTGCGTAAATTGTAAATGTGAAAGGAGCACGTGATGCTGCGCAGGATGGGACCTGTCTGGCCCAGCGCTCCAGGGATGGTCTCTCTTTCACTTTGCCCAGGAATCTGACATATTCCTGAATAACACCACCCCTGAGGAATGTTGTTGTATATTTCCAATCAAGCAGCCATTAACCAATTCCAAACTTGATCTGTTTATGCTTTTTCCAAGTATTTGCCAAGGAAGCTCTGGCAGTTTAAATCATGGCAGTTACTGTCACACTGACCACCTTATTCCACTCTTTTTCTTTGGCCACAAACAGGGGAAAATCTTAGTGGGAACAAAAGATGGAGAAATCCTTGAAGTAGGAGAAAAAAACGCTGCTTCAAACTTATTGATTGACTGTCACATGGAAGGGGAGATCTGGGGCTTGGCAACTCACCCCTCCAAAGACATATTTATCTCTGCAAGCAATGACGGAACAGCCAGGATCTGGGACCTGTTAGACAAAGTGAGTACTGTGAATGTAAAGGTGTGTGATTTAAAATGAACATTTTGTCCAGGCATCCATTTCTCCAGCTGTGCCTTTGAGCAGCCCTGGAATGAGAGCAGGGTTTGGTCCCGTTTTGCCCCAGTTCTTTCCATTCCAGGAGTGCAAAGGCACGGGAGCGGTGCTGGGCTGTCCCCCAGCCAGCACTCCCAGAGGAATGCAGGGATTCACCAGCACACCTGCCTTTGGAGCACCTCTTGTTGGGCATTGCTTGTCTTGATCTAAATCTGCAGGCTGCGGGATCAAGGAAGCATTTTAATTCCACATTGCCAGTCTGGGTGACACAGCCTGTGCTGTCATACACACACAGCCCCTGCCCATCATCCTGCCTTCCTGGCAGGCACGGCTCCCTCCTCTTCAGAGCCTTCCTTTGGAACTCAGCATGTTGCCTCAGGGGTTTTTCCAAGTCAAATTGACTAACAACAACCATTTTTAAAAAAACCAAAACATTTAAAAAAAAAACGCCAGAAAGGTTTCTGCTCATTTTGGCCAACATAAACCTTTTCAAAAGGTTGCTACCTTAGCTGACAGGGATAATTTTTAATGAGGAAAATGAATATATTAGAAATATAACCAGCTAAGTGAAAATGCAAGAGCTTTCTAGGATATTTTCACATATCCAGTGAAATGGGAAAGCTCTGTGCCAATCAGCAGTTGTTGAAGCTGTCAAAGTCACCTTCAAAACAAATTAGGAAATTGGTTTTTCAGCTTTTTCTGCTAAATAGTCCTTTTTCTGGTGTGAAACTGGATGTCAGCCTACAGAATAATGCAAACATGAACCCCCCATCCGAACCACATCTCTATTTTGGAGTCTGCTTAGCGCCATATGCCTGGTGGGATGCGAGTCTGGGTGTGACATTTCAGGTTTATGTTTAGAGGGAAACAGAGCCGATTTGTTTTTAATTAAGCGAGTTTTATACTTTGTGTTTGGAAGCTTTCCGTGTGCTGGGGAGGTGTGAGCCTGTTCGTGTGTCCCTGCAGAAGCTGGTGAACAAGGTGAGCCTGGGGCACCCCGCCTGCTGCGCCGCCTACAGCCCCGACGGAGAGATGGTGGCCATCGGCATGAGGAACGGCGAGTTCGTCGTCCTGCTGGTCAACAGCCTCAAGGTCTGGGGCAAGAAGCGGGACAGGAAGTCTGCAATTCAGGACGTCAGGTATGGAGTGCTCAAAACACAGCCCTGGCTCAAGGAAACGGCCATGGAGTCCGAAGTGGATTTGCAGAGGTTTTGTAAGTCTGTGTTTGTTAAACCTCTGTGAGCTGGTGAAGGGCACTGTGGTGGTGCATTAAATCAGTTACATCCACACTGCACAGCTGTGGTTATGGGAATTAATTTTCCAAATTGCACTTCCTGTTGCTGACTCCCAGAGGATTAGTGTCACTCTGCACACTGTGCTGTGGCTTTATGTGAGTGCAATATTAACATCAGTTAACTACAAACAAGATAGAATAGTCATGGAATGGGTCTGGGTTGGGAAGCGCCTTAAAGGTCATCCAGTGCCACCCCCTGCCATAGGCAGGGACACCTTCCACTGTCCCAGGTTATTCCAAGCTCTGTCCAACCTGGCCTTGGACACTTCCAGGGATGGGGCAGCCACAGCTTCTCTGGAAAACCTGTGCCAGGACCTGACCACGCTCTCACAGGGAACAATTCCTTCCCAATATCCCATCTAACCCTGTTCACTGTCAGAGATGCCCTCAGTCTTCCTCTGCCGTTAAGCAACAAGGTTTCATTTGAGTCCAGTCCTGCTGTCAATGAAAGTTTTTTGTGTTTTGCAGTAAAAAAAGTTACTGTTAACATGAGAAACAAAATCAAATCTTGCACCCAAAACAGTCAGTGACATCCCCACTCCATGTTTTATTGTCTAGGATCAGCCCAGATAACAGGTTTTTGGCAGTGGGCTCACAAGAACATACTGTGGATTTTTATGATCTCACTCAAGGCACAACCCTAAACCGAATTGGCTACTGCAAGGACATTGCCAGTTTTGTCATACAGATGGACTTCTCTGCAGACAGCAGGTACATCCAGGTATGTCTGGGATAGCCCCCAGTGCTTGGATTTATTGTGCCACCACAACAAGATGGAGGCATGAGCTGTGCTGAGGGCAAAGCATGATCCCAGGCCAATGCAATGGGTACGACGCTGAAAAAGAAATTGTGGATTATAACCGTATGAAAGCAGTTCTCTTCCTCCCTGAGGCTGGGATATGTGTGAGAGCTGGGTTCATTTGTGGGGTTTCCCTCAGAAATGTTTCTGATATAGTAAAATTGGGTAGACATAAAGTACAGAAGTGAAAGAAAATCTGTCAGCTCTGCATGTGAACACCTCCTTCCATCATCATCCTGTAATGTTGTTATTCCTTCATATGGCATATGATGAATTCCAGCTAATGACGAAAAAGAGAAATGTTATCCTAGATGTTTAATTCCTGATAAAACCTGGTAAGACTGCTGGAAATCTTAAAATCATTTATTTATACCAGGGTTTCCAGGTTCTTCCTTTCCCACTTTCAGGTATCCACAGGTGCCTACAAGCGTCAGGTTCATGAGGTGCCACTGGGAAAGCAAATCACAGACCCTGCAGTCATAGAGAAAATCACCTGGGCCACGTGGACCAGGTAAAACCCAACAAAGGTGCGGGGCCAGGGCCCAGAACTGGCATCAGGTCACAGGTCTGAGTGTGTAAATGCTGAGATGTCCCCAGGGCCTGGCAAACCTACGAGCACACCCAGGCACTGCTTCTTCAGAGCTCCACCTGCCACCCGTGGGATTTTACACACAGGTGTGGCTCTTTGGTGTCTGTACTAATTAGTGCTCTGCTAATTACACCAGGGGCTGTCACAGAGCCACAGTGGCTTGTTGCCACTCATCCCAGGCCACTCACACGGGTCTGGGCCACTCCAGGCTGCACCAGCAGCACGGAAGGCCTGGAAACGTGCACCGATTCTATTAAGGAATTGTGAATGTCATTTAAATGTATTTCCTGATGTGGATGAACACAGGAATCTCCCCCCAGCATTGCAGAACTGGGGCTCTGCTCGTCCTGCAAGAAGTGGAACAGGCCAGAGGCAGAGCTGACGCTGGGTGAGAACCAGGCAGGGCTAGGAGAAGGTAAATGAGAATCCTCCTACTCTGACTGCTCTGCTGGCATAAAAATCTGCCTCAGATTCCCTATTTCTGAGGACTCTTGACAGCTGGTGGGAGTGGGGCAGATGCCTCTGGCAGTGACTCTGTTGGTAAATGATTACAGAGGAACTGAAGCCAGGGGCAGAACACCTATTTCTGAGAATGAGTCAACATCCAGACAAGCATTCCCTCATTCAGGAACTCGTGGCTAAGGGAACACTGCAGAAATGCCAGGAGGAGGCTCATAGAGACCAGGGCTGCACAAGGGATTGGTGTAGAATGATGCCAGTGGTTCCATGAGGGATAAACTTCAGGATTTATGGATAGAGACTGCTTCAGAGTCACACAAAAATTATGTATTAGTGTGATGGTCTCCATGATGAGCTCACGGGCAATCATTCAGAGGCAACAATTTTACCTTAAATGCAGCAATTTTTTGTTACTGGGCTGTGTTGCCTCTCCACCCTGTGGAAGAGCAGCAACAAGTCCAGTCTTATGGTCTAATGCATTTCATTTACCTTGATTTTGGAACAGCATTCTTGGAGATGAAGTCATTGGGATCTGGCCACGAAATGCAGATAAAGCAGATGTCAACTGTGCCTGTGTGACCCACGCTGGCCTGAATATAGTCACGGGAGATGACTTTGGGCTGGTCAAGCTGTTTGACTTCCCGTGCACAGAGAAATTTGTAAGTGCCTATTTTATTTTCACCGGAGCAGCTTTTGCTTTTCCCAAACCCGCCAGCACTCAGTTTCACAGCACCCAACCAGCGAGGTCCAACTCCAGGAAGCTCCTACAGCATCCACACGGTGTGGTTTATCCACAGGCAGCTCCTGGGAAGTGAAAAGGCCTTGGGGATGGCTGTGGGCACAGAGCTTTGCCTGGTGCCACCCCTGAGCTGCTGTCCCCTGTCCCACAGGCCAAACACAAGCGGTACTTCGGGCACTCGGCGCATGTCACCAACATCCGCTTCTCGCACGACGACAAGTTCGTGGTGAGCACCGGAGGGGACGACTGCAGGTAACCGCGGCTGGGGCGGGGCACGGGGGAACAGTCACACAGAGACAGACAGACAGTGACAGCGACAGATGGATGGGGACAGAGACACAGAGACAGACAGTGACACACACGGGGACACAGACAGGGACACCAATGCAGAGCCACACCTACGCAAACACAGAGACAATGACACACAGTCACAGAGACACCCACACAGAGCCAAGCCCACACAGACACACAGAAGGGGACAGAGCCACACAGGTACACGTACACACCCACAAACACACACATCACACACAGACAGATTCACACACAGACACACAAACACCACACACACACAGACACACTAATGTGACACACAGACACCACACACACACTGCACATACACAGTGCACAGTGTGCACACACATGGACATATAGTGTACACACACAGTGCACACGCACAGAGACACAGAGTACACACACTGCAGCTACACAAGGCACAGAGTGCACAGGCACACACACACAGAGATACAGACACAGCGCACACACACTGCCCATGGAGCAGAGACACACACAGAGTGCACACAGACACATAAACAGTGTGCACACAATGGACACATACACAGCTCACGTACAGGCCCCAGTGCACACACAGCCACAGACACATTCAGACACAGTGCACATACAGAACACACAGTGCACACAGAACCACAGAGGCACACATGCTGCACGTACACAGTGCACACACACACTGCTCACACTGCACACACTGCAGCCATGCACATCTGCAGTGCACATACACTGCATACATACACACAAACATAGAGCAACAGTGTGCACAGCATGTGTTTCGCACACACACACAAAATCTGTATTTTACACACACTGTGTGCTTTATCTTCCACTCCTGTCTCCTGTTGGGCAGTGCCAAAGGTTGATTCCTGCTCTCCCTCCTGTCTCCACAGTGTGTTCGTGTGGCGCTGCCTCTGAGGAGCCTCTGGCTGCTGCCGTCCTGCCCGGGACAGCTGGGAATGCCCCTCCGGCTGCAGGAATCCCAGCCCTGCTGCAGGCTGACATTTCCAGATCACTCATCCCAACTTACCGAGGGAATGGGAGCTGGCGTTGGAAAGCCCAACGCCCTTGCGAAGGAAGCTGAGGTTTGAAGGGCAACCTGGGGATCCCAAAGGGATGAACAGTTCACTCACAAAGCTGCTTTTGCCTACTACTGTGTTGTTCAAACCATGTCTGAAAAGGGAGAAAATGCTGACAAAACGCTGGGCCCTTTAATTTCCAAATTTGTGGCTTGAACAAAGTTCAAATAGTGGGTGGGTTTTAACCACACCTACTTAAAACTCCAATTTGATGCACTCAGTAAAGCTGAGAGCATTTAACGAGCAGGCTGGGGAAGCTGAAATCCTTCAGCTTTCATTAATTGAAGGAGCAAAGTATCCTTTTTTTTTTTTAAGTCCATTTTATTTTTAAATATATATATTTGGCAGAATTTTCTATCCATGAAGTGCCTTGGAATAATTTTCTAGTAGTTTGGGCTGCAGCCTTGCCTCCCCCCACCTGCTTTCCACACATGGTGCTATGACTCTGACCCAGAGGGCTAAACCATTCACACCTTTTCCAGCTGGGTACTTACATTATCCCTGTTTTCTGCTTTGGGTTTTTAATACTTTCGCAAGTGAATTCCCAACCGTTTCCAACAGCAAGCAGCTCTGTGCTGTCAGAAGGCCAAAGTGACAGTGTTCCAGCTCCTGGGCAGCTGCCCCTGCAGCCAGCAGTGCAAGCTCAACTCCAGCAGTGAGTGAGAGGAGAGGGTTTGGACAGACTTGGTTTGGTACTTTAACACCAGTGCTGAGAGAGTCATTCCCCAAGTGTTCCTGCATGCTCCCCCTTTCTGGGAAAATGTGCTTTACACTCCTACAGACAGTGGTCAGCCAGAATCTGGGCCTGCTGGGAAAGCCTCCCTCAATCCCTATTTCCTGTTCTGGAGGGGCTTCCTAAGCCTCCAAAGGAATCCCTGGAATGTCACTATAGCAGGGCTGTCTGGGTTTTCCAGCCAGTCCATGCTGCTTGTAAGCAGAACATAAAGCCCTGGTACCAGGAAATGCAGCTTTTTTTTGGGAAAAAGCTCATCCTGGCTGACTCTGGGCTCCTATCCCCATCCCTGCTTCTCCCTCACCCCACAGAGCCCCTTGTCCTGGCCTGGGGGACATCAAAGGAGAGCTGCCTCCATGGGGAAGTGGAACCACGGACACATATTCCTAAAAGGCAACTCAAGCCCTTCACTATTTTTTAGAATATTTTGTCAAAACCAAAAACTCAAGGGATAGTGGAATTGGAGAAAGTTTAGAAAGGAATAGCAAATATGGGCAATGATAAAATATGTATTTAAGATATTTAAGATTCTGGGCATGGAACAACATCCATACTTCGAAATTACCCTTCTTAATTAAAATAAATATAGGCCAAAATAAAACATTTAGACTTATATTTAGTCTCTGAAAAGCAACAGTGCTTTAGTCCCAGTTCAGGACAATAGGATTTTGAACTCTGGAACCTTCCTGCCAAGTCCATTTCTGCTGCCCACTGCATAGAAAAGTAGCAAAAACATCCCATTAAAGGAGTGGATTCCTGTCTAACACACAAAGTGCTTCAGCAACCTCAAAGAATCACCTTTTTTTTTACAATTGAATTTATTAATGCCTTATATGACTATACAGCAGAGCAGTTTGTCAGATATACAGTACAAGTCCCTATGCAGTCTTTTTTTTTAAAGAAACCTTCAGGATCAAATCCTGTTCTGTCAGGTGGTGCCATCAGTGAGCACCTCTGCCTGTGTTGTAACCACTCATGTTTGCCTTCCTTCCACATTGATTGTATCCCAAATAAAACCAGTTGCGTGGCAGAATGAATTAATCAACAGTGATGTGAGAAATATCTTCAAGCAATAGTGTCTGTCAGGAAAACATTTACAGTTTTTATGTTTCTATGGTCTGGCTTCCTGTATCAAATGCTTAGAGGTAATGCTGTATTTTACTGTTAACTGAAATATTAATGCATGAATTTATATTTTTCAATGGTCAAGATGCCATTCATTTAAAATGTGCATCTCAAATAAATTTGTACACAAGTTTTCAACATCCAGCTCTTAGAATCAACACCTTGACTTGGAAAGAGCATTGGGAGTTATTTCCTTCAAACTTGAAAATGGCATTGACCATTCCTGTCTCAAAAATCCAAGAACCCGACACCCTCCGGAGCTCCCTGGGACCCCAGAGCTGGAGCTGGCCCTGAGCAACTCCTTCACACTGCAGAGAGAGAAAAGGGACCGTGACAAACCCGCCCAGCACCGCGCTCTACTCAGACACTACTGCCACCACCATGGACAATGGATATTTATCACAATCAACTTCAAATAAACACAAATATATTAAACTTGCCTCAAGAAAGCCAAATACCGATATTATTTTATGTCTATAAGCTTTATTGATACTTGGGGTTTTTGGGTTTGTTTTTTTTTTTTTTTTGCTTTTTTGTTGGTTTTTTTTTTTTACATTTCACAATGCATTCCACAGACTTAGTTCAGTACAGCTCAAACTGCAAGTGTATAAATTTTCACTTATCATTTCTTGCATAACAGGACAGGGCTTTAAGTTTCCAAACAACATTTGCAGCATTAGATACTCGGTCCACAGATTATCAGAGTCTGAGAGCTGGAGAATTATTTGCTCAAGATCAACTACTGTACGTTTGTGCAACGAAGTGTATGCTGTAATTTTCTTTTACTCGATGTGGAGGTTCTTTGTTCGTTTCTGTTTTGTTGTTTCCAACAGATGCCAGTGTTTACAGAGACTTTTTAGTTTCTCAAGCTTGTGTGCTCTGGAGCTCGTCCAGGCCTCAGTCAGTTCTCTGAAGTACAAAGCACTGTGGAGCAGCTGAAAGATCTAAGCTTTGTGAAACACATATATATATATATTGGCAATTGATAAAACAATAAAATCACAATACAGCTATACTCATACCAAAAAGGCAAGATTTTTCAAAACTTGCTAAACTGGTATATTCTTCTAAAACATCTCATTTTAGAAAATCTGCATCAATCTACACAGACCATACACAGTGCACAAACTGGGAAGTGTTCTCCTCTGCCCCACCTGCTCTACACCTCCGGAACGCAGCAGGAACTACCTCTGATGAAGCAAATGTACAGCTGTCTCAGTCGTTTGTATTAGCCAGTGCTGCACACAGGATAAGGAAAGATGATTAGTTTTAGATCCATACATAGCAGCTTACAATACTTAAGATGATGAAACACATGGCAGTCAAAACAGTTATTTTTCCTCAAACACTGCGTTGCTAAAAAATAAAGATCTGTGAAATTGCACTGCAATGTCAAGGGGTTTGCTATTCCCTGACCCTCCCCGTGTAAATCCAATCAGTATTTTTCCCCCTTAAAAGATGAACTTCCTATTGATAAGTTGCTTCAGGCTTTTTTTTTATTCAGTTTTGCGCTTCAACCCAGGGATCTTTGCTTGGATCCTGCAAGAGGAAGAAGGAAAAAGCATTTGAGTAACAGACAAAAAAAATGTAAATACAGTCTTAGCAACACATGGAAAGAACCCTCACAACACACAACTTTATACTCAGAGCCCCATGGAACTGCTGATGCTGAACTCCTCATTCCCCACCTCAGCTGCACCTGCTGAGGCGCTCAGGTGTCACTAATGGGTTGAAATACACACATTTCTATTAGAAATAATATAGACTCATTTCAATACAGCATCAGCAACAAAGGGGCTCATTTCCTAAGCAGCCCAGAGTTGGAGACCTTTTCCCTTCCTGGCCTGGCACATGGAAGAACACATTAGTCCTAGGCAGGAGTGCCACATGAGCCAAGCACTGTCATCAGTCCAAAGGGAAATGAATAAACCCAAACCAACTCACTTTGCCATGGCATCTTTGACATTCTTGTTCACAAGTCCCAGGTAATGGTCGATTTGGGCCTGAAATTGAAGCAGACAGAAGTTACAGCCCAGTTCCTCCTTTTGCAGCCCAGCAGAGCCCCACAGAACTCTCAGGGCAGTGGGAGCTCAGCCAGGGCTATTTCCCAGTGTGATGCCAGAACTCCAGGAATGCACCCATTGGAGGGCACAGTGGACTGAGCCCCAAAGGAATGGATCCCTGGCTTCTCCCTGGCCCATCGAGCCCCAGTTGTGGGTGCAGGGCCAGGCCCCTCTGGGCCCCACGGAGCAGCAAAGCTGCTTAGCTGGGCTGGGCTGGGTAACCAGCTTAGGCTGCAGCCTGGCCAGAGGATTGAACAGCTCAGGCTAAGCCCCACACACATGGTCCAGGCTCCCGCCTTGGGGCTCCAGGGCTCCCCTTCCACTGCGGAGGAGGAGCCTGCACAGGACCCCAGGGGGCTCCACCATCTGCTCCTGCCTCCCCCAGGCCCAGCCCAGCCCCACGGCAGCCTTGTTGTTGAAAGGGGAGATGAACGGCTAAGCCAGAGCTGGCTCCCCCCTCCTGTGCAGTGACCTGCCCAAGACAGCCCTGGCTATAATTTAATCAAAAGCATTTTGCTTTGGCTCCTTCTTCCCTCCTCCTTTTACAGGGGAGTCTCTCCCCAAGAGCAGCACTGGACTGGGCCAAGCAGCTCCCACCTCCCGTTTTTGCCAGGGCTAGAAATTCCACAGAGCTTTGGGAATCCAATCCTGAATATCAACTCCAAAAGGTACAGCAGGATTAACACACCATGCTCAGTGATGCTCCAGCCCTCACCAAGGCTGAAGCAGCACAGAACCAGCCTCCAGGTTCATCAGGCCTTTTCCAGAACCATTCTCTGGGGAAACCTCTTCCACTTCCACCAAGAAGGAAAAGAGAAAGCATGCACGGCCTGAACTTCAACCTGAACTAGCTTGCCCTGGCCCTGGCTCCTGGGTAAAGGCCTAGTTTTAAAGATCTCAGAAGACTGAAATTAATTTTAATTATTTATTTCTGGGTTTGCTTCAACAGAGCTGATTTTATGAAACATTTAATGAATTCTATTAAACACTCACCTGATGTCTCTCATAAATAACAGGAACACTGAAGAGCGAAATCAAAGCTGGAAAAGAGCACATCAAATGTATAAATATTGACAACAGGGATGGTGTTCAGGCAGAACACAGACTGGTTTTCAGACCTTGATATGTCTTGCAAAAAGGTACAAGAAAAAGAAACAACTAAGCCCCATGCACCAGTTGTTGGCCAGTAAATTAAATAATCCCTATCAAGGAGTGCCTGGGCTGTTCCCCAGGTCTCACCAACAGCACAGTAAGTCTGGTCACAGGTCACTTTTACACTGTGGGTTATACAAGCTCTTCCCAAAGGCAGCTCAGGCATCACCTGGTTCTGACACCTGAAGCCAGCCTGCTCTGGGATACAAGAAATTAAATCCTGCAGTGGGACAGGGCCACAGCAGATCCTGCCCCTCCTCCAAAGTCTCAGCACTGCAATGACATTCAGGGTGGGCTAACCCTGACAGAGACAAGCACAACAACTCTGCCTGTAAACAGTGTAACGTCTGGAAATCAGCCATCTCGAGGAATTCAACAACACAACTCAAAATTACCTGTTCTATTATTAAAAAAAA
>VZTJ01003792.1:187571-197934 GCA_013397795.1 Orthonyx spaldingii | reverse complement strand
AAAAAAAAAAAAAAAAGGACCTAAAAGTGTAACGCTTGAAGACCACAGGAGCAGCCTCCCAGTGGTGACCAGACCCCATTTTTGTGTGCCGGGTTTTTAACACAATTCAAACACTTACCCAGGATCAGTAATGTCAGACCATTGAACAAGGCACCAACATAAGTGAAAACCCACATCAACACTGCGAACTGCAAGGGAAAAAGAGCCCGTCAGCACCCAGTCTGTGAGCAGGACAGCCCCCAGTCTGCTGTAAACACAAACAACAAACTGAACAGCCCCAAACTCCACTTCACCCTTGTACACCTCCTGTAACCAGAGCTGGGGGATGAGATGGCTGAGGGATTCAGTAATGGGACACATGGCCTCCTGTGTCCAGGTCACGGGGCTGAATTCAGCCCGAGTCAGCAGTGACCAAACACTGCCCTGTGCCTTCGCAGGGCGCTGCCAATTCTGTGGTGAGCAATGATGGGCAAACAATTCCTACCTCCCATCCTCCAGAGAGAGGGGACAGGTCAGGCTAGGCCAGGTCAAAGGGCTGGTGCATGACAGAGCCAGAGAGAAAGGAGGTCACTTGTGTGTGTGGTGGCCCTGCAGACACCTGAGTGTCCACCCACCTGCCCAGTCATACTCTGACCAGACCAGGCAGATGCTTCTGTCACTTTGGGAAAAGTCTGTCTGGAAGGTAATGAGGTAGGGTGGGCTTGATTTACCTTTTTTCCTTATAAAAACCCAAAGGCACTTTGGATATTAAATAATTTAGGAACGAGAGCAATGAACAGTGCCCTAACATGGAAGCTGGCTCCAGGTCAGAGCAATGCTGAAGCAAAGACATCCCCAAAGTCCCACAGTGCCATCACTGCTGGCTCCCTATCCCAGTCCCATTGCCCCTCCCTGCTGACAGCACTTGTCCCGCTCCCGGTGGGACACAGGCCCTGCTTCCCAGCTCCACACAAAGCTCTGCCCACGATGAGTGCCAGGTGGAGTGTCCCAGGCACACCTCTGACCTATAGCAGTGGGAGGGGTTCCTGGGCTGCCAGCTCTATTTGTGGGTAGGATTTCTCCCAAGGAGAATCAGCAGCTTTCTTCTAGAGTTGCAGGGCTGGTGAGGAGCTGAGGAGCAGCCAGGAACAGTGGCTTTCCCAGTGTTTATTCCTTGCTAAAGGAGCAGAAACCCCCAGCCCACGGTCAGAGCAGCACATGGGGTTGTTTCCCAGCAGAACCCTGGGCAGACACCAGAGGAAAGCCAGCACTGGCACCAGGGAGGGCAGACCTGGGCACAGCGAACAACCCAAGGTGGAAACACGCCCCCCTCAGCAGGAGCTGCACCCAAGGAAAGCACGGGTACAAAGTGCGGGTAGGAAAGCAATGCATGGGGAAGGACTGTGGGTGTCGGCCAGGATTCTGCTAACTGGCCTGCAGCCACAGTACTCTGAACTTATGTATCCCAACATCCAATTTTAGCTTATCAAAAGATGTAAAATATCCAAACCAAACAAAATCAACAGCCAGCAACAAGATAAGGGCATGACAATCAATGCAAATTTAATTCCATGACCCCTGCAATGAAATCAAGTTGACTTCAAGAGCTTCACTCAAAACAGATCCTGTCCAAAATTCAGGTGCATTAACTGCAAGTGATGCAGCTCTTTATCTGTCAGCACTTTTGAGATGTGACAAAGCAGCACGAGGGAGGGGCACAAATTTAACCTTTGGAGAGGCTGCACCATTCCCAGAAGCCACATTCCCACTGAAGGATTCTGGCAGGTTTTTCAAGAAAAATAAAGCAGATTTTGCTGAACTCCCTCATGACTGATTCAAACCCTGGCCCTGTTCTGCCTTGCAATGCCAGGGTGAGCCTGGAGCCAAGCCCTTTGCAGCAGGCATTTTAATGGAGCAAACACTTCCATGTTGGAGCAGCACATCCCCCAGAGAGGGAGGAAAGGCAAAGAGCCCCCGAGTGTGTGATGGTTCACAATGGTTCTCCTGCATCCCAAAAGCTATCCATAACCTGCTCCACATGGACACAATTCCTGAAGCTCAGCACCACCCAGCCAGCTCAGCAGACAGTAACGTTGCTGATGACTGTGCCCAGGGCAGAAAATGTGACTTTACATAAGCACAGGGGTAACAAGACAAATCAATCCCAAAGTCCAACAATTATCAGAACTATCCTACTTAGTGAGCATTGAATTTATGGTTCAAGAAGGAGCAAAAGTCAGGAGTTCACATTTGACTACACAAGTTCTTGTCCACCCAAAGTCTGTCCAGAGCAGCATCAGGGTAGAACCATGAACTGTTGCATGGGCAGGTTTTAATCCCCTTCACTTATGGTACTGGGTGGGAGAGGGACCCTGATCCCACAACTCCTCTCTCTGCACCCTTCTGACACTTGAAGCAGCTCTCCCAGGATTATCCATCCCAGAGTCCACCTCAACCCCACATCTACCTACTGCTCTCTACTTTTTTCCCTTAGAAACAAAGCAAACTCAGAGACCCTCACAAACACAACAAAGCTTACCTGAAAGAGATTTACAAACACAAAAAACCCTCCCTGAAATACGTCTAAATAAAGCTCTAAGAACAGAAAAAAGAGCAGAAGGCAGCCCAGGATCCACCTCCAGAGCTGACAATGCCCCTCCCATCCTCTCGGGATGAGGGGAAGCTCAGGAGCCAAGCTTGGCCTGACCCTTCCAAGGAGGCGCACACCAGTAAAAGCCCTGTGTGGCTGACGGACTGAACCCAGCTTTGCCAGCCAAAAAGGGCAAATCCAGAAGTGCCCCATGCCCCTTCTTTACTGTAGAATACTCAGAACACAGCACAGAGCTCTGTTCTTCAAAGCCTCAGCTGAGCAAGTGCAAAAGCAGCTGTGCCCAGTGCCAGCACAGCCTTTAGCAGGACAAAATGCAGCTTCTCCTGGGACTCTGGCAAGGGCTCCTCTGGAATTACTCCTCAAGAGCTGTGAGGAATTTCTCCTTGTGCTGCATAAATATTTAGAATCCATTTTAAGACTTCCCTGACTGAAGCATTGTTCAATAAAGAAGAAAAAAAATCTTAACAAGACAGATTTTACAGTCAGAACTATTACACACAATAAACTGACCTGAAGACATTTTCTACATTAGAGCTCTGTAACTTGAATTATACACAAACATGTGGTTTCCTATAGTGAAGATGTTTAAACTACACAAGCCAAGGTATTTTTATTTTTCAAACCAGGGCCATTATATTACATAAGACCCTGGAATCCCAATGTTCTCCTTGAGCACAAACTCTTCAAAATCAGTAACTTGTGCATGTGAACTGTCCTGACATTCACTGGTTTCTGATAAAGGGTTGTTCCCAACTACCATAATTTAGACTAATTAACCTACATAAAACATTTTAAATGTCAGAAGGAGAGAGGGGAAATGAATTAGTTCAGCTGAATAAACACATCTTTCCTACGGACTGTAGTATTTTAAGTGATTAGGGTGCCTTGAAGACATTCTGGCTGGAATTAATTCTGCTTCTAATGTAATTCCTCCAGAAGGCCTCATTTTTAGACCAGTGTTTACTGCAACAACAGTTGGCTGCTCACTGCTTCCTTCTCCTTCACTGCAAGGGGTTGGGATCCCTACACAAATGGTGTGAGAAGGCTCCTACCTCAGACCAAGGCACGGATCACAAAGGGCTTAATCAGAAACACAAGTGACCTTGTGATTCCGGGTTTTTCTGTGCTGTTAATAATCAGATCCAAACAGGACTTAAGCAGCAGCACTATTGATCATGGCTCAAAAAACAACCAGAAAAAGAATGCACAACCAGCTCCTAAAAAACCTTTTCCTGCACAGCCCTTTAGGAGCAGGGAGATTACTGCACAACCCCCAGGCCAATACTCCACCTCCTCTCTCCCTGCTGAGAAGAGATATCTGTGCCAGGAGCAGCAGAGCCCCCTTACACTTCCTCTTGCTTCCAGAGGGAGCTGCCTCACTGCAGAAGCCTTGCAGGACATCAGGTGCAGCTTTCCTGGCACAAACTGTGTTTAACTTGGAGCATAACGAGAAACTGGATCTGCAAACTCTGGGTAAGATCCTAAGATCTGCCTGGAGATTTCTATTCCATAAATACAACAAAGACTTGGACAGTCTTCCTGGTTTTCCCCGCATTTCACAAGGAACCCCTCCCCCAACCACACAACAACTCAAAGGACTTTACAAAGCACTAAGTAAGGGGATTTACTGCAGGATAAAGGCAAGTTTTTTTCAAGAAGATTAAGCAAACTGAAAAAGAAGTGGACAACACGCTGTACTGGGCAAAGGAAACACCAGTTTCAAAAACAAAGAAAGGTGATTAGAGCTTGAAAGGAGAGAATATCATTCTCTCAGAACAAAACTGAAGGGTTTTCAGCCAATTCTTTTATTTTTTGGGGTTTTTTTGTTGCATTTTGTTTAATTTATTACTATTCTTCACAGTCAGTTGTGCTCTGCCACTCTCAATAAATCCTATTAAATTCTATATGGATGTACTCAAGCTGTTATGCAGCAGTGCGCACACTGGGTAGAGCAATTTGCAAACTCCATTTCAGTAATTCCCATCACTAAATGTTTCACTCCCAAATCCAGGGGCTGGAACAAGTGTCCACCTTCCCAGCAACACAAGGGCACTGCTCAGCCCCCACTCTTCCAGCAGAAAGTGGAACAAAAACTCCTGTTTGAGACAGGGAGCTGTGCACTAAGCACAAACAGAAAACCAACTCCAAACCAGGCTGGGACAATCTAGCCCAGAGCCAGGTTTTCCAGAGGGACACACACATCACTGACACACGCCCAGTGCCCAGATTAGAGCATGGCTTGTTTTTTTAGAAGATTCCTGCTGTGAGGCACTGGTGAGGAGCTGGAACAGGGAGCTGCAGGCAGGCACAGCTTATTTCTACTTCCCATTTGTTTCATGGCTCTGTCCATGTGCAGATCAAGTTATCCTTTACAGTCACCCCCATCACTGCAGGCAGCACTCAATACCCAGTCCTATGCCCAACACCACTTCCACGAGCAAACTCCACCTCGCTATTTACTTAACCAGGGCCATTGTTCATGCTGCAAGGACCAGCAGGCTTTGCTAACCTGGGTCAGCAGGAAGGTCGTCACAGAGGCAAACTCACCTTGAGGGAATCCACCAGGTCATCGACGAGGAAGAGGCGCCGCAGCTCCCGGACGGTGCCGTTCACGTGGCCCAGCACGACGTTGCTGTACTTCTGGATGAGCTCCTCCGACACAGCCACATCCGAATCCAGGTAAGCCCTGCCCAGAGAAACCTCGCTGTAACAGTGCTGCCAAGGTGAGCTGTGTGTTAGATACAGTATCAACATAACCTCCTTTTTGTGTTCCAGAGAAACAAACTTCACAGCTGAGGAATGCTGAAAGGACAGAACAGAACTAACCTAAACTATTTACTCAGTCACCTACACCAGGCAAAAAAGGTGGGCAGGCTAAGACAAGGAAAAAAGATCCTACAAAAGCAATATATCCATTTCTGCCCCTGGAAGGCCCTTGTGGAGTTACCATTAAGCTGTAACATACTATGGCACAGCAAAATGAGATGGATTTCTCATCATTTGCTAAAAAAATTCTTACAGCTAGGTACAGCAGTTCTTTTATATAAAGATATAAACCCCTCTCTGGTTACATGTTCTTTCCACTTCACTGTCATTTTTATCTGTAGTTGCAGTAGCTATGGTAATTTGGAGTCTTTAAATAAAGTATAAATTATTTATTTAATGTGATGCTGGAGGCAGAAGGAGCAATGCAGCACATCTGTAACAGGGAACACATTTTACAGTTGTTAAACTTTTGTTTAGGAGGATTCTGCTTTGGGGTGGTTTTGTAATAAGAAAATTGCACAATGCTTTCAGGTATGTTATTTAAGGCAAAGCTAAGCATGACCTTGTGGCAAGTCCAAGACAAATGAAAACACATCAAAAGGTAACTGCAGCAAATGGCCATTTCAAGGCTACATTCTGCCATCCACCCATCTGCTCACCCTTCCCAGCTCATCCACAGGATACTCAGTACCTGCACCAAAAACCCAATTGTTCTCAAGGGATTTTACAAGTAAAAATATCCTTCTTGTAGCTAAGCTATACAGAAAGAAGTAAGCAACCAGGTATGCTGGGCTAGAATGTCTGGAAGCTACTTCGGAATATCAGTATTTTAGAAATAAACTGCAGAAAGAACACAGGTAGAACAAGTTCTGCTTGTTCTTGCTAAGAAAAAACTTGAAATTGTTGTTAGGATAATGAGAAGCAAACAAGATTTCAACTGGGAATTATTCACCCTAATAAGAGACTGCTTTCCCCCAGAATTTTGTCCCCCAGACTGGCTTTCACTGGAAAAGGGGCTACAGCACATGGTCTGGGAGGAATGGAGGGAAGCCTATGGAACATTTTGCTTTGCCTTACAGAAGGTGGGAGGAAGGGAACACCACGAAATGAGTAAGAGGGCTGTAAACAGAGGAGCAAACAGGACTTTCTGAAGGCTGCAAGGGGAGACTGAGCCACTTCACTCATTAATAAAAGAAGAAGCCAGGCTGGGCAGAGTATGACAGGCCTGGCATGGAAACAGGAAACACACACTCCTGCAAGTCCTCCAACACAGATTAATAAGGTTTTATTTCTCTTAAGAGCCAGCTTTGTAGCAGTGGGTACCTGGATCCTGTCACTGACAGGGAAACATTGTAAGTGGGGAGCACAGCTACACTGCTACACAGCTACACACTAAACCACACGTTAATGGCATTCTTAAAAGTTTTAAAATATTAAAGTATCCCCTTGTCATGGTTTAAACCCCGCTACATTTATTCTTATTTTTCCATCCCTTGTACCAAGCCCTCAGTCTGCTTTCTGTATTTATTGGATGACTCCTGAGAAAATCTGAAAGTGGGGAACACATTATTCAGTGCAGAGTCTATTTACATTATTATGCAACAACTTGCAGCACGTGTCACCCACTGTTGCTCTCCAAAACAACACAATTTTACTTAATTAAAAGAAAAATCTCACCTGAAGGGGTGGCCCTCATCAGACTTCTGGATTGCCTGGATCACTCCCTTGTATATCCTAAAGCTGATGGTGACAGAGAGCAGGGCCAGGGCAATGTAGGCTGTGACGCTCACGATGCTGAACACTGTTAATGAGAGCAGCAGGAACAAGCTGGCTCCAAACACCACCCCAGTCTTCTTAATGTCTCGCCAGTAAAGGAGGTCAACAACTACAATTTAAAACAGGCAAGAAATTAGAACAAGACACCTTTAGTAGCCAGATGAAGACAGAAAAATTTCATTATTCGCTCGACTGCTGAGAGTCACCAAGAGCAGAACTTGCAAACCCCCATCAAACCAAAGCTGAAATCACAACTACAAACAGGTTATTTTGTGCTGGTTCTGCTCTGGACTCCAGATTATTGGGATTATTGCTACTAGGATTACCCCAGATGCCACTGTTAAAATTTAAAAACAATGCTGCCCTTAAGCAATGTCAGAATTCATCTCTTCAGCTACTGTGCTCTGTTCTGCACCAGAACCACAGCAGTTTGTGCTTCATTTCCTCTCATTGTCAGGCATTTTGTGGAGGTCACTCCCTGGAGAGATTGATTCCAATTCCCTGTTAGGACAGATGACAAGACACCAACAGATCTCTAACCATTATATCTTTCCAAGCCTGGTAGAGGCAAAGGCACTGCTCAAAAACTCATTAACAGTTCATTTTGTTTTCTTTTGATGAAAGCATTCCCATGGGAGTTTATAATGTTGATTATGGGTGACAGACTGAGCCATCAAGAGGGAATACTGTCAATCCAGGCTAAATCTGCTGTGCTCCAACGCAAAAGATTTCATTTGCAAACCAAGTTTAGTTTTCCTTAAGTGACCCTCATTAGAGAACGCAGTATTTTGCCATTTTTAGCATCATTGTTCAGAGCAAACTACACCCTTGCACAAGTCATAGGTAATGGCTTAATACGCCCATTACAGATCTGTTTGTTAACACCAATAACCTACTAGATACAGAGTTCAAGATTAATTATAAAAACATTATTACATTATTGCACTGCATATTTAATAATCCTATCTCATCCTAAGCATCACCAAAATTAACTGTAAAACAGTGTATCACAGCTTAGAACAGATTCCTTGCCTGGATGACTGTAAAAACATTTATGAATAGAATCTGTCTATTATTTCTTGCAGGATGAAAACACGGTCACGCACCAACATTCAGTACCTGGGAGCCTCTGTAGGGCAAACCTGTGTAACCCTTTTGCAGGTACAACATGCCAAAGCCCCTGGGGCTGGGGTATGCTTTCCCAGACTTTCAAGAGCTGAAATCTTTTCCAGTTATTCCCACAGGGAAACTGTATTGCATAACAGGAGCGACAAAAACCACAGTCAGAAACTTAAGCCCACCATACTGCAAAGTATCTTACCCCAATATTTAATTCATATTTCAGCAAAAGTCTCCTGCAGCCCCACAGACAGAGCCAGGTTACAGCTGCACCAACACCTTCAATTTATCACAGACCAGAAGGGCTGTGGAAAGAACAGCCTGACCGCTCCACTACTATCCGTCCCACTCCTTTCTCCCAGCCTGGCTGCCTGTGCTGTGCCAAAACCATCCCAGAAAGCCAGGAGCCAGCCAGATCAGGTCTTGGAGCTGCCACCATGTGACTGCACAAACATATGGGGAGAGAGATAGAGCAGCATTGCCGGGAGGGAGGCGACACTCCTGCTCTCCCAGCACCTCCAATCCAAACTCCTCCTCCCACTGCAGCCCAGGCTCCAAGCAACACAACTTTTCCTTAATATTTGTAAAAATCAAACAAATAAAATCAAGTCATTGTAGATTTGCTTTTGTGTGAGTTGCAATCTCAAAACTGAACTTCTTCTTTGGGTTCTTTCTTTGCTTCCAGGCACAAAAGAATCTATTATTGTCTCTCTACACCTTGCATTAAACATCAACAAAATTGTGAGATTAACCTAAGAATCCTCGTAACCTGTAAACTTAAACTGAGCTGCACGGAGCCACAACACCTGGGTAAGATCTTCACAACCAGTCTTGCCAAAACCAGTTGGTGGATTTTATGCTCTTAAATCATGTAAAGAATCTTTGAAAAAAACACCAACCCTCACTTCTTTTGGAGCATTTGCTGCAAGTACTGAAACTGTGTTTATTTTTAAATGCTGCAATTTGAGCATCCATGCACTCGAATTTGGTGCTGCCCCTGTATCAGGTGACACATTCATCATGAGCCCCGCTTCTCTCTGCCTGCAGACAGCATTATTTCTGTAAATGAGCTGCTCCCTCCTCTCTGCACAGCTTTAAAGCTGTGGGCTCTTCCTGCTCCATAGGAAATCATTTATTCCATGCATTAATGCATTATACCAGTTATAAGGAATGCAAAGAGAGTAATTCATCTGTATGACAGTTCCAGAATGCCAGAAACAAAGGTAGGTTGCTGGAATTAAAGCACACAGCAAAAGCCAAATGGCCTTTAGCGACCCATCAAGTCTTTTGTTCTCAGTAATCAATAAGAAAAATCCCCATGCCAGGAGCTCCCGGACCAGAGTTAAGCTGCACATAAAACATTTTTCCTCATTCCATCTCCACTCCTTTTGGAGAACGAGCAAATGAGCCCCAGCTTAATGACATACGGATCTGGTTTCATTGTAAATTCCTCAAAGGAAATTCGGTGTTTAAGTCACTGAAAAACTGCTTTGTAATTTTACAGTCCAAGAAAGCATATGATGACTGATTTGTATTCTCCAGTTGATCAGAAACAAGTTATTTGCATTTATTTTGAAAGGAAAAGATTAAAAGCATTACTAGAAGCAGCTTTCTGGCTTTAACTTACATGCAAGATATTCACAGCAGATTAAAAATAAAACCAGAAAAACAAAAACACCAAACCAATTCTCAGCAACAGCCCTGCAACGTCTTTCCTTATGGAAACCCGTGTGAGCTGCATTTTATACAATATGAAGTATAATAAAATAAATAATATTAATGCACGTCTTGCAGGCCTATTCTAAAACAAGAACAGCTGCCTACATTTGGTAAGCATGAACTGTCACTTGGCACGTCTAAAAATAGTCCTGTACCATCCGTGCCTTACATGCACAACTCATCCAGTTACATTTTGCTTTTAAAGCAAGTGCTGCGATAGCTTTGGCACTGTATTTTTGAAAGTCTTTTCCTTTCAGATATTTAACTTAAAACTGAGCAAGTCATACCGGTTTTTGATGACAAAAACAAGCGGTCTGATATATTTAACCTGATAATCTTCTTTTTTAAAACCCCTGAACCAAGCAACCCTGTCTTATTTCTTTTCTTTTCTTT
>VZTJ01003792.1:160841-187520 GCA_013397795.1 Orthonyx spaldingii | reverse complement strand
TTTTTTTTTTTTTTTGTAGAAAGAGAAATTAAAAGCGAGACCTACGAGCGAGTTGAGCTCACGTGTATCAGAGAAAACCAGGAAAACGGGACTAACCCATTTTGGCATCCATCTTGAGCGTGCTGCAAGCACCCAGCCCTGGCACGGCTCGCTCCCGGCGCTTTCCACTTCCTGCGAGGGCACTCGGAGGTCGGAGCTACGCAACCTCCGCCCGCTGCCATCCCAAATCCACGGCGGCCGTGCCGCCAATGGCTGCCTGCGCGCTAAGTCCTTGGAATGCAGCTGCGGAGCCACGGGCTCCCTGCACAATGAACAACTCCCCTCTATCCAGTATTTACAGCCCAACAAACCCCGGGCTTCAGCGCCAAAGAAAGGCTGTTTGTGTCAAAGGGAAGGGGAGAGGGGGGGGAAAAAAAACACTGTACGATTTACAGGCGTTGTTACACTGGAACCTTTCTGTAATGTGAAAGGTAGGCAGAGATCCTTTATATTCTAATAACAGTGTGGAGGCATAGGGAAGAGCCTTTTCTGGATCAGTTTAGCATTGTGCCAATAGAGAAATGGGACAGCAGTGCTGAGAACGGGCAGCTTTCAGCGCGGCTGGGGCGCAGTGTCCCATCTGTCACCAAGCAGGAAAAGCTGCTGGGCAGAAAATCCACCACCACAAATTGCTCTGCATTTCTGCTCAGAGATGTCTTTTCCACTCACAATTCACAAACATCATATTCACACAGGATGTGATCTTCAGGGTTTCTGCTGATCTCTGTGCAGAGAATCCGAGTGCTGACCCTGCAGTCCCAGTGGATTGGGGCAGCCCCGAGAGGACACAGCCCAACCCCCAGGAGAAGCCATCAACCATGCAGTGGTTGGTGTGTCGACCACCAGCACCACCACAGACTGGGGTTTGACATTTTCAAGGCATCCTGCACTAAGATGATTATTCAAAATCCTGGTTGACGTCCTAAAAGGAGCAGAGACTGGGCCACAAAACTGCAGCCTCCGTTCACCCTCATCAGACACATCAGAGGCCAGTTCGGTCCTTGGCTGTCTCCTTGCAAGCCAGGAACAAGCACCAGCCCCAGGCTGGAGAAACTGGGTGGTGACAGCAGGACTGCACGTGGTGCCAAGCACGTGGGACTGCCACCAACAGAGCTGTCCCTGTCCCAGGGAAGGCATCCCCATGGAGCAGCACGTCCAACTGGGTGCCAGAGGGCACAAAACAAGGCTGCACTACGCACAGTTCAGGCTTGGCACATCCGCACCACAACCCAGAGCAAGAAAAGGGATACAGATTTCACAAGTACATGGTAAAACTACAACAAGGCCAACACTACCAGATTCTCCAAAAAACCCCCAAACCAACCCAAATACTACCTAATGAGCCAAAGCCACTTTTTTCTTTCATTTCTACTTGACCACTCGTGCATGTGTGCGCAATGTACCAACTGGGAAAACCATTCCAAAGCCCCAAATATTCACCACAAAAATTTTAAAAGATCCAGGGCTACACAAGCCTATGCAGCCTCTGCCGTTAATTAACTAAGTTGAACCAAAATTCAGACAGACTTTCTGCTCATTAATTAGAAAAGAATCCTGGGATAACCTGGAAGTATAGCTGTGCTGTTCATCATACCAATATTCAGCCATTAAAACTTGACAATTCATTGACATCATTAAAAATTAAATAAATAAATGTTACATTTTAGTACAATTACTCCACAGGGCCTATCTTTAAGAGCATTAAAAATTAAAGTCATGCTATCCCCAAGGTAGACCTATTTCATCCTGCCTATCTAGATGATCAATACCAAAGGTATTAATCAATACCACAAGTTGTACCACTTGCATTATTGCTGGTTCCTCAACTACAACACGTGTAACCAATCTGAATTTAAGATTATATTCATTAGAAAGTAGTGTTCCAGCTGCAAAGTCCAACTATGAACCACACTCTTTGCTCTTCGCTGGTTTTAGACTTAATTTTTTAAAGTCATTTTTTAGCAGAGAAAGAAGCATGTTGCAATATTTGTTTCTATATTTATTTTGGGGCTTGATGAATAGTGCAATCAGTCCCTGAACTTTACCCATCATTTTCCATGCCACTGGAGCCTGACCTAAGGAAGGAAGAACGCGAAACACGGCGTCTTCATCTTGTTCTAAACAAAAAAACAACACTAAACCAGGCTTCAACAGCAGCTGCAAGAGCAGAGGAACCAGGGTCTTCTGCTTCCCCAACAACCTTCGTTTCTGCTTCCATTTTCTTTTAGACCTGATCTCTGCTCAGGATGGGCAATTCAGGCATTTTAAACCAAAAAACAGGCTCCATTATTCTCAAGGCCTCAAATTCCAGAGTTGGAAATGTACTTTCAGATCAGCACCACCCCTGCCTGGCTGGTTGTAAAAGAAACCTGAAAATTGGGCCTGAACACAAAAAGGGAACTTGCCTTTCGATTCTTACAAAAACCCTCTGACCTCACCCCTTTCTTTTTTTTTTCCTTTTCTTTCTTTCTTCCCATCCCCATGTATTTCAGGCCTGGTGTACGAAGCAATGAGCATTTAAATTACTTACACATCAACAATGTATTATTAAACACTGCACAATATTTTTTCCAAATATTTTACAGCCCTTTAATGAAAGATTAAACTTTGAGAACCTGATTTTGCAGGGGCAAAGTGTTGCTGCCTGCAGGGCTTTTTTTGCTATATTTTTAGGTTCTGATAAAGCATTCTATGGATTTCAGAGAGCTGGCAATTTAGTCCAAGTGGAAAAAATTTTTAAAAAACAGATTTTGAACAGTAGTTACCAAAAAAAGAGAAAAACTTCACAAGCACCAAGCATGACAGGGCTCTTTAAAATATATTTAAGTATCCAGAGATGATTAAATTTTTTTAAAGCTTGTCCTGTTGATAAAGTATGATGATTACGTATTCAAATAAGGCTTAAACTCTAACACACTGAGCACTAATGTAATGATCCACAGAGATTTACACTGGAGAGCTCCCATTGGTGCTTACAGGAACAAAGGTCAGCACCACACTAATTTAAGGTTAGCTACTTATTTACCTACAACAATTTGATATTATGGCTGTAAATTCTGAAAAATCAGACACAGTTTTATGTAGAATTTGACAGAATTATGAAAGATCCAAAGCAAACATGATTAAGGGTAGATTTCAAACAGATTTTTAGAGAAAATACCCCCACGCTGCTGTAACCTGCATGCAGTTTCTCCTCTTAAAAATATTAAAACATGACCTGCAGATTACGTGGGGGTTTCCAGTTAATGGTTAGTATTGGTAGAATAATAATCTCAACATTTTCAAGGACCACAGACCAAATTCGGACTATGCTGGTATTTGTGCCGCGCATACCAAAACAAGCCCTTCATTAATATGCTCTGTAGGACTGGAAAAGATCTGCAGTGTCACACGAGCTGTTTCACCTACATAAATTATTTATTCTTCTGCATTGCTCGTATTTACCCGTTTTAACCTGCAGCTTTTACAATTCTGCACACGGCACAAAGAGACCCCACATATTCGACTACGTTTCACAACCAAATGAATACATGCTACAAACACCATTTGCTGAAAACAACCCGCGGCATCTTTAAGGAATAAAATAAGGAAAAATGGTGAAAGAATAAATACCCTTATCCTTCCAACTGCTCGGCTGACTGTCCATCTCTCCAGCTGGGATTATCAATTATGCATTCCAAGAGGGGAGAGCTGCGGGAGAAGCGACCTGCAGCCCAGGGAGGGAACCATGGGCTTCCCCGGGCTCCGCAGTGGTGCTGCACTGGTGCTGCAGGAGCGGGTCAGCTGACGGGGTGTGGAGCTGACGCAGTGCTGGCACCGCACGGCCCCGCTGCGCCCGGCGCAGCCCGGAGCGCCGGCAAGGAGCCGCTGGCACGGCGGGAGCGGCTCCTCCCGGCACGGCGGCCCCGCTGCACGGATGGCAGCGAGGGCTCGCAAAGCCCGGCCGCGCTAAGCGGCTTTCCGCGGCCCAGCTGAAATAGTCACCAGACGAGCTTTAAATAGATTGCTTTTCAAACAGAGGCTCAAAGGCGTTTACAAACCTCCCAGATGTATGGCTTCCCCTCGGGTTTCTGTAAACGAATGTCTGGCTGCTAGAGGACTAACAGAGACATCTTTGTAACACCTCTCCCTTCACAACAAGCAGCGTGAAGGGAAACAGAAAAGGGCCCTTTCTGTGCCTGGAACAAAAGCAGAGGCTCATGAAGAACACGATTAATCCTTTTGCTGGTATCTTTAGTCCTCAGGAGCTGCTCAGCCGTATTTATTCCTCTTAAGGAAGGCTGCAGAAAAAGTTACTCAGCCCTTTACCTTATTCCTCCAAGTAAACACCTTCCCCTTTTTTATTTTACATCAGCATTCTCTGTCGGCAGCTGCTGACCTAACAATTAACTGTTCCCTTCATTTAAATAAAAACAGGAACCTGAAAGTTTACAGTAACAACATATAGAAAGTAACATATGGAAAGTATTGCACAAACACCAGAGGAGCCTGACTACAACTCCAAATCAGAAAGAGAAGAGCTGTGGGAATCATGCTGTCGCTTTGCTTCCATCCCTGCTGAAAAAAACACAACTTCTTTTCCAGATTGGAGTCTCTTTTTAAGACCTGGGGCTGACAACAAAAAGCTAATATCTTCCCAGGACTGCTTCAAAGCTTCTTAAAAATCTAGTACACCATTTTCTAAAAAACTAGAAAAGGGCATTTCCACAATTCCCCAAAAATACTGTAGACCAGAAGGGCTAGAGATTCTGATACAGACCTTAAATAGACAGTTTTACTTTTCATTAGAACAATCTTACACTGAGAAATATTACTACAAAGATACCCAAAAGCCCTGGTTTTTACTTCAACTGCTACATAAATTTAAGGCCTCCTTTGACAGCGTGACCAGTTACATCTCTTTTTAACTTATACAAAGATGTACATTTCAGTTCCAATTTCAACAGGTAAATCCAGACAAATCCAAAATAGGAGGGAAGTGGGGAGTGTATATTCAAACATCACAGTGCAAGGAAATGTGAGAAGTTGCACTGTACAAAAAAAAAGAAAAAATACAAAACATATCTGAAAATCTGCTTCTGTCTTCAAGCTGAACTGGAAACCACCAAAACCTGTGAACCTCCTGCTGTATTTGCACTGTCACTATATTGGCCAAAAATGTGATGCTTTCAAAGGTCTTTCCACTAATTATCAAATTTCTAAAGATACCAAATTAAAGCCTCTTCATTTCATATTTATATTCTTGATACCTTATACTTAAAATAGTGCATTTATGCAACTCTGATAACCAGAGATTTTGTTGTGTCCACAGCAGAGTGGCTGCACCACCAGTCCTGTTTCTCTCATCTCCAGTGTGCCCTCACTGCCCCCAGCTCCTCCTCTTTACTCCCTGCATGTGCAGAGGTTCACTCTTACCACTCCACACAAACGCACGCGTAGTGAAATCCCTCTCCCATTTCAGGCAAGATGGGACCCTAGCTCTGCACATAAACTGGGCACTAGCAGTGCCAAACTTCTGGAGAAGCTCTGTTTTCAGCAGGGGTATTGCACACCATCCCCTCCAGTCCGTGTGAATGCCAAGCACAGAGGAGGTGGCATTATCAGGTCCCCCAGACAAGCCAGACACAATCGGTTCTGCACATGTGTCACGGAACGCCCCAGGCTCCAAGGGGGAGTGCTTCACTCACTCACTGCTCACACATTAAATCACCCTGAGCAGGGGCACTGAGAACAGCACTTTTGCACTGCACCTCCTCCTGCTCTCCCTCAGTGCTGGTGCCTATTTGTGCTCCTGGCAAAGTTGGGAACTTAGCCCAAACGCTCCATTTGCTCCCTAATATTGCCACTCTGAAGGATAATCCCTCATGCTTTGCTCTTTTAGCAGCCTCAGCTACACAGCAAGTCTTTGCCTCTTAACAGGGGTCACAAGAGCTCTAATGAAACATAGCAGGTCTGTGTCTTTCCTTCAGAAAAATTTCACTCATTGTGTTTGGTTTTTTCCTCATTCCACCTACTCCTCTGCAAATTCTCTGCCATCTGGAACTCTCCATTTATTATTATTTACCTGGTAGCATAGTAGATGACCTGAACAAGCAAAGAACCTATGAATACAATGAGATTAAATTAAATCAAAATATTTTATGTTGAATTAAATGGAATTTCACTAATCTGCTTCTGAAAGAAACTCCAGAGACATTCAAGGCATTTTTCCTCCAGTGAAAGACAACAAACAAAACTAAACACCTCCCATCTGCTAAGTGGCTCCATTTAACTCACTACAAACACAGAAAATAATAGAAATTCCCCAAATGGGTACAGCTGGTATCAGGCAGAACTTCTAATGTCCTTTAAGCTTCACAAAGCTGCAATGACCTGGTTTGTGTTACAGCATCACAGAAAGTATTTGATTTCTGCCCCCATGCTGTGGGAGGAAAAAGGAAAGATTCATTAGCACCACCCTCTCAAAGCACATTTCCCACCTGGATGTCACCTTTCTATTAGCCCCCTCAAGAAAATCCAGGAAATGTAAAATATTAGTAATTAGCTACATTTCTGGGTGCCTGTAATGAAAGCAAATAAACCAGTTAGATTTCATCTGAAAGGAATGTCTACAGCGCTGATGGTCAAAACCACCATGAAACAAAGGAGTTCTGGGAAATTGAGTGACTTGGTGGTAAAGATATCAACATTATTTCCAAATATTATTGTAATGCTCAACACAGGCACACTGAGAGGTTTAAACTGCCAATTTCCATTTTAGTACATAACTTTGTTGTGGTCAGAAGTTTTGAGTCTCATTTTTAAACTGCCAATTTCCTGTTCATGCCGTCAATCAAAACCAGGTTTGTGGAAAGCATGGGTGTGGGAAGGATTAATGATCTGTATGAGAGAAGAAAGGCTGTGCAACAGAAGGGCTGAGATACGTAATGTGTATATTTAGCTTTCACCTCTCAGACTCATTTCAGGAGTTGGGAATTTCTCCAAACCTGGGACAGATCCCTTCTCGTCTGGCAGGCGCTGAGGTTCCACCTCGGTGACAAACACTAGGTGGCATTAAAGCCCTGTCACACAGGCTGGCCCTAATCCATGGCTCCCAGTGCCTGCTGCACTGTCCTGGTGCTCACACCTCCTGCAGGAGCTGGGGCAGCAGCACCTGAACCCGCCAGAGCAGTCCTCTGAGGTCACATCTTACCAGGCAGTTTATTGATGGAGGTCAGGAATGTGTATTTTGAGGTCTGGTGAGGGTGACAGAGAAGCAAGGCTATTTGCTCAAAGCCAAATACAGCAGCTACTGAGAAATACAAGTTTGAAAAAAAATCATTGTATTCAAGACAGCAGAAATTGCTGGTGTTGCCGGGAGGTGTTTGCCCTTGAAATTGCTCCAGTTGTTACTTAGAGTTCTGAATTTGTTTGGGCTGGGGGTTTTTTGGTTTTGTGTGTTTCTTAAATCTGTGCAGCCATGGAGTTGTGCAGGTTACCCAAGGGTGTGCCAGGCACCATTTAACAAACCTCCTTCTACCCAGAAGGCAGTTCAAAGCTTTTTGCTTCAGTGGAGTGGGGAAGTTTAAAAAGTATCTGCAACCTTTTTAGAATCCCTTTTAGCTCCCCACAGCCCACTGAGGCTGTGGGAAGTTACAACACACTAGCATTTAGGTTAGCTTCCAAAAAATAGCACTGTTAAGTAAGCGTTCCACAACCTTGGATTTAAGTGCACCAGTAAGGCAGCTCAGATTAAAGCTTTAACAAGCATCAGTCACACTATCACACCAGCTGAATTCCACAAGTCTTAAGACACAGTAAAATCTATTTCAGTTCCACTGCTGGGTAGGAAAAAAAAACCCAAAGAACAAAGGTAGACTCAGAAGGCCAAACACATGCACAGATGCACTTGGCCTTGTGATGAACAATCCCTCCTTGTTAGTTCTTCAATGATACTTTCAAATTGTGCCTAAGCAGTGTGGTATTTAAAGCAGACAACTGATGTTGTTTATGGCTTGTCTTAGAAGTCCAGTTCTGTATTTTGCAACACAGCAGAGTGTGGAAAAAAATCCAGAAAAAATGGCCCGTTTTTGAGTTGGTATTCTCATCTATTTAGCTTTAAGCAAGTGTTCCTCTGGAGTAAAGCAAAAAATTTTCTTCCCAAACAGGACAGCATATCAAAAATGAATATGCAGCTGCTTTCCAGAGTGAGAGGCTGCAGCTCCCCAGCCCAGCTGACAGGACAGATCTGGGCCCTGTCCCTGCACCGGGCCATGGATGGGAGAGTGATGACACTGTTCAACTCCTTCCTCTCTGCTCTGGCAGCTGGGTCTCTGCAGCTTCTGTGGCAGCTTCCCACAGATGGAAGAGCGGCAGCTGTGTCCTCCTCAGACCCACAGTGAGGGTCTCCCTTCCCCAGGCACAGACTTGCCACCCCCAGTCTGCTACATCTATGTAATGATTAAAGACTCTCTGCAAAGGTCTCTCTTTAAAAGAACTAACACAAAAGCTCTCATATTAAGTGCAGTGTTTTGCTTTGGGTTTTTTTTTTTTAAAGTAGTCTGAGCTCTAAGCAATTAACCCCTTGACATGAAGTCCAAGATACACAGCAGCTGCTCTCTAGACAGTAATATCTGCTGGAAGCCTGAGGAACCTTCACAGAACACACAGACACTGAGTTTTAGCAGTGCAGGTAATCATTGAAATTTTACCCCAAGGGAAAAGCAAAACTCTCTCCTCTGTGCCTTACCTGTATGTATATAGGAGGTGAGACAGGAGAAATGGCAAAGGTAAACATACAAAATACATCATCTACCGTATTTCCCAAACCTATTTCAGTTGCACCAGCACTCTGATGTTCTCCTCAACATACACCTGTTATTCTCTGCCAGCTCAGGGTGTTCTATAATTCTATTTCATGAACTGTAGGCTGCAGCTACTGCATAAACACAGTACTGCTGCTGAGTCAAACTAACTCCTGGTTTTCTATTTAAAGCACTAGCTTTCTGCAGTAGCTAGCTTTTTTTTGTGTGTGTGAATGCTTCTGGTCAAGGCTTAAGTAGCAGCAGAGTGCTGCAATATCAAAAAGCTAAGTACTCCTGTAGTCTACAAAAAGATGGAATTTCATGAGGTGTTCAGTTTAGAGAAAAGAATATAACTTCCTGATAGTGTAATTACACATTACTGTAAGAAAAATTAACTATACTGAAGTGCAAGCCCCACCTGAAAAGAGAAACAGAAATTAATACCTGTGCTGTGCACAAACCAATGTTAGTGTTTGCAGAACACTCAACTTCTTAATGACCACTTTTCTAGTAACCTGCATACTAAGCTCCCTCATGTTGACCACTTGTTTTTGACCACCGGCCTTGATCTAATGCAGGCTGGAGATGCACAGGCTCTGTTCCAGATTCATACAGGAGCAGCAGGGGTATTTTCCTGAGTTTTACAGTCTGATGTTTGAACTGTTAATGAAAAGGAAGAAATGTCTCTTCAAATCATGTGCACACAGCAAACACCATCCCACATTCAGAGTTTGGGAGGCCACCCAATGCTCAGTCTGTGGACAACCATGGAAGGGCCTGCAGTGAGCAGTCACTTATTTCTGCATCAACAGACCACGAGCAGCGGGGCTGAAGGAGAAACCTCGAGATGCCGAGTCCATCCCTGATAAACAGAAAAAAGGTACTAAAGCAATCAGAATATGAAAAAGATACAAGTGCAGGTACTGACATTTTCTGTTACCCTCGGCCTAGAGAAGTTTACAGAAAGTGATTTAAAAAGAGTAAGTCATGACATGCTTAAGTTTAGCTAAAGAATTATGCAGATTAGCAGACTGCAAGACAGCATACACAGATTACCTGAAGACTTATTCAGCTTTGCTGAAAATACAGCAGTAGTTTTTTTCTTTTCTTTAACAGAAGCAGCTTCTTTCTCAGCTTCCTTCTCAAAAGCTCCTGGTTTTACTACACTGACTGTCTCTTTTTCAGCAGATAGAGGTGAGGTATCTGTGGCTGGTAAGGACATGGTGGATACTTCAGGCACTTCTCTGTCCACAGCCTCCAAAGACTTTTTCAAGGCATTGGTATCCTCCTCAGTTTTTGCTTCTACATTCTTCACAGACAGATCACAGGGCAGCTCTGGGCAAGGCAACTGCCTCTTCTCACCCTGGATCGCCTTACTGATGTCTTCACCTTCATCTTTGTGCATTATTTCTTGGTCAGTGGCTTCTGTCACAAACTCAGGAGCAGTTTTAGGATGACCCAACATCACAAAGTCGTCTTCCACTGAGACTGGGGAAGACTCCATGGGTGAGAGAGCTTTGTCATCTCCTGTTTTTGGTTCCATAGCAACAGATACATCAGCTGAATAAGCCAAAGCATGCAGCTCTTCCATTTGAAGAGGAATCTTCTCTGCCTTGGCTATTTTTGCAGGTATTGGCTCAGATGGTGGAACAGCAACAATTTTGGAAGAGTCCAGCTCGGGTTGGAATGACTCCAGATAAGGCTTGCCTGTGGCAGCTACTGAATCCACCAGTCCTTCCTCAGGTTCTTCATCAGATGTGATACTCTCGGTGGATTTACTTTTTGAGAGGAGAGATGGATCTTCACTCGCTTCCTCAGCAAAGTCAGATATCATCTGGCTATTAAATAGGCCAGCTTTTCCAAACTGTGGAGACAGTTTTCCATCTATTTCCTGGTGTTCAGGCACATCCTGAGAAATGCCTTCTGTTACCAGTGTCTTTGAATAGTCTGTGAAGGATGGAGAAGGAGATTCACCAGAGACCTTTGTTCCCTTAATTAAGTCACATGCAATAGATATATAAGGAGTCTCCAGATCTTCAGGAGTGGTGCTAGTCTCACCATCAGGTTGTTTAAATGCCAATGCCTCCTTTGCCTCCTGGGCCTGTGTCAGCGGTACATTCACTGCCTCTTGGTATACAGGAGGTTTTTCAGCCTCTTTTACATTCTCATACTTGGCAGTGGGAATAAATGTTTCTAGTGGGGAAGCTTCCAGCTGCACAGCAGATGCTTCTGTCCCAGCAGTCCCGGTGCTTAGTGGTGCTTCCATGACAATATCTGGCAATATCGGCGACGGAGCGGCTTCCGAGCCTTCGAAGGAGGGACAGATTTGTGCCGCGGGTTTGACAGTCTCCTGCGCCACCTCGGAGGTTTGCACTAAATCAATCTTGGTTTCATAAGCCAGCTTTGTGCAGGCTGCATCGTGCATCTCATAGGCCTCCTGTACCAGGTCGGGAGTGAGACCCTCGGGCATGTTTGCAGCGCTGTCGGGCGGCGCTGGCGGGACCCCCTGTGCTTTAGCGGAGTCAGCTCCCTGCCCTTCCTGCCCAACTGCTCCAGCACTAAAATTACCTTGTTCTAGGCCCGTCTGAGCTTTCAGTTCTGCAATTTTTTTCTCATCATCGGTTCTATTTTCTGAAGTGCCTTCCTCTAGTGGAGAAAGAGATTTGCCTTTGTTACCACCAGGACTTGGAGAGGAGTCAAATTTAGTACAAGTGATGTAAGTCTGCGAAGGTTCTTTTACAGCTTCTGGGGTGCTTGGGAAAGAGGGATCTTCAGCGCTGCCTTCACTCTCTCTTTCGTAATCCTTCTGCACATTCAGCTTACCCACACCGTATTTCTCATCCAAACTACTCTCCAGTTTGGTATCTATCTTACTTCCAACATGCTCTCTCATGCTGCTCAGTCCATGACTGGCATCTTTGACTTCCCATATTGGCTCGAATGGTTTGAAGTCTGCATATTCTTCCCTCCTAAGAGGGTCTTCTTTCAGTGCCCCTTTTTCACCATGATCACCACCTCCTCTGTACTTGTCTTTGTTATAGAAGAGATCTTCCTCATTTCTCTCAAACAGATCTTGGGGAGATTCTGGAGACATTTTCAGCTGCTGTGCAGGCATTTTCTCCAGGTTAGGTACTTCTTTAGGGCCCTCTAGCTGTGTTTTTTCTTTAGCTGGAGATAAAATGGCTGCTTCTTCTTCTTTAGCAAATGGGGATTGTGAGTATTTAATCTCTGAAATGTCTTTGTCATTTCCCTCTGCAAGAAAGGGGTTTCTGGCATTTTTCATAGGTTCTTTATAAGCCTCACTGGAGCTCTCTTTGTAAGTGCCTCTTGCAGAAAATCCATCTGAGAGGGTACCAAAGGCTGCATGCTCTTTAAAGGGATCAGCTGAGAGAGGAGAGAAGGAGGGAAGAGAAGGAGCAGGATCAAGCGGAACTGCAGTAAAATCCTCTTGACCAAGCGACTTAGTGCTACCTGGCTGCTCCTGCAAGTCCATAACTTTTTCTGTGACCATGGACAGAAAGGAAAGTTAGAGAATGCAAGTGCTCTCAAAGTCAATGCAAACTTTCAACAGGTTCAGGTGATTTTAGCTACTAAAAGGCCCTTTCAGGTTCTAGCAGGGATACTACGAGCCATTAATACATAGTATCACTTAGAACTATTCTATTTCACTTCTAGGAGAGAAGTGAGCAAGAGGCTCAAGAAGCAGCAACTTTATGCAGTGCAAAGATCTCAGTAAAGCTGAAGATGCCAGACAAGTACAGGGGGCAATATTAACAAAGCCAGAACAGGAGGGTGGCAAGGGGAGACAGAGAGAGGGGACATGTGGATGATTGGGCATAAACATACACACAAACGTGTGCCAGCAAAGTCTTTTTTGATGCTTTTTAAAATGGGAATTTGGTGTATGGTGTATTTAACAAAGAACACTAAATCAATACTATAGGTGCAAATTTTACGTGTTTTAAATACTGCAGAAAGTTACTATAGATTAAATCTTTCTGCTTAATCAGTAAAGCAACTATGCTCTGATGTGTTAACCTGTTAACAGTATCGACTTCTCTCCTACATCAAGGGTCCAAGAATTCACAGATGGCTGAATCTTGTTTATGAAACAGCTTACCACGTAAAGAAATCAATGCATATTAAAATATGGAATAGATCAACTGAAAAGTCAAAACTGAAAAATGTGACAGAAGCTATTCTTGGACCCATGCTGACTTTTAGTAGCAGCAGACTAATGGGAAGGGGTTAATGAGATCAGAAAGGCAGGAGGTACTCAGAAAAAAGGGAGCAGAAAGAACTTGCCTGCAGAGGAGTGCATCAGAGGCGCAGATGTAGCAGGAAGAGCAAAAGGAGTCTCATCTGAAAAACAAACAAATAACCTCAGCAGAAGGAAGGGCTAGGGTGAAGAGGGGAGAAAGCACCCAAGGAGTCAGTTCCCAGTAAACCCAACAGATCCACAGCCGACACCCAAGAGAACCACAGAACACCATCACCAGAGCCAGGTGATTTGGGAGAGCCAACACCCGGATTTCCCCATCCACAATGGGATCTTGACTGAGGGATCTCCACCCTCCAAGCCAGTGACCAACCTTAGGGTGAGACACTTCTTGGCAACTACTCTTTATTTTCATTCCCTGAACTTGCACACCGCTGAGCAGGTACATCTGCCATTGCCAGTGGCACACGGTCCTTACTCAGCTCTCCCCACCCAAGGTCTCCTGACACCCCCGCACTTGTGTGAGAGCAGCCCCAACAGACTCAACCAAACACTGGGAAAAGTTCAAATGACTAAAGCAAGCTCTGAAACACCCCACAAACACAGCACTCCTCAGGCATGGCCATCCTATCTGCTTTATGTCTTTACTCTTTTCCTTTTGGTATAACATAGACAAGCTCCCAGAGGAAGGCATTATTTTTAAAGTCTTTTTTGGCATGATCCAAGGAGTGTATTTGGCTTTGCTGAGTTTAAGTCTACATCTCCCAAGACAAACCCAGCTCTCTAATTTCCACTCAAAGCAGCAGTACCAGCCATCATGAGGAACCAGGCAAAGCAAACCCCATCTTTCTCTGGATTTCTGTGTCAGCAGCAGTGTTTTTCCCAGGTCCATCATGGCCTGTTGTCTTGATGTTGATATAAAAATAGAAACTTTCTGGTAAATTTATTTCATTCTGAGAAGTGCATAAAGTTTTCAAATTGAGGCTGTTAAAGGATATTTGCAATTTATACCAACTGTATTAGCAGACACTATATTATATTAAGGCAATTAAATTTGATTTTTAATTTTCAGTACAAATGCCAACAACCTCTCATTTTGCTATTTGCCTGGACAAAATCAAGTACTGGAAGAGAGGTGGGATTTTTTGGTGTGGTTTTTTTTATTATGAAAAGCAAAGAATAACAGAAGCACTTAATTTGAAAAGATGAATGGCAAGAAGGGAGAAATATTGTAGGTACAGCAGCACACACATAATAACCCAGTCAGGCAAGGCATTAAGCTAAGCTGTGTTTTGGCACTAAACCATGACTTGTGCAGAAGCAATGCCACTTGGAGACACTCATGGCCTTATTCAAGTTAAACCTACCAGGAGTTTTCCAAAATCAAGTCTCCTCACAGCTTGCATTTCCTGTCACAATATACAGTCAATTGGGTTTGTTTCATAGAACATTTCTCTCTTGCTGTATTTTGTGAATTATAAGCATCACTTGAAGATGACAGAAAACAGAATAAGAAATAAAGCTGAGTGTAGGACTTGGTATTCAGAAGCTTTCTCAATTCCTGCTGGGCCAAAGGGATTTCTGCTCAGTTTTCTAAAAATTACATTTTCCGATTAAGGACCATATAGAGAGAAACCTCAATTCCAAATTTAGAGCACATTAAAGCAGTGGTGGCAAAGCTTTTAAGGACAAAAACCACACTGGAAGACAACTGATGGGTACATGACACAGAGTCACAGGACTGCAATGCCAAGTACCACTACAGGCCCTTTATTCCAGGAGCTGACTCCACATCCCCTGGCTCACCAGGATCCTTTCCACAAGCAGAGACTTCTCCTCAGCCACACCTTTCCTGAAATCACACTCTCTCCCTCCTCCAGATCATCCCAGAGCAGCACAACCTGGATTTCCTGGAAAGGGTCTGTGCCTTGGGGCAGAGGAGAGAAAGCAGGATGGACCTGATGGGACCAGATTGTGACCAGAGACCCTGACAGCCCAACAGAAAGGGGCCTCCCAGGGAAACCAACACCAAGGCAGTGGAGAGGAAGTGCTGGAAATGCAGGAACAAAGGCAAAGAAACACAGCAGAGTCCACTGGGGGCCAAGGAGCTGAAGGGTAAAACACACAAGTCATCCCTGAAAGGTGCAGCTCCCTTCCTGTCCAAAGATCAACTGCAATCTCTACCAAAAATTTCACATTTAAAGTCTTCTGAACACTTTCCAGCCCCAGAGAGAGAGGTTTCAGTTTGTGGGGAAGGGCACGGTGTTTAAGAGCAAGGGCTCTCATTCTTCAGTGTTTCCTTGAGACAGCACAAGACAAAAACTCCTTCTGAGATTTGGCTTCCATTTATTCAACACAGAACCATAAAATAGCTATGCCAGCCACTGAATTCCCAGGTTCTCTTAATGGAAGGATATTATGTCCACACCCAAACTTTATTTTCCACACATAGCTGGAGTGTGAAACAAGATTACATAAAAGCAGTGTTTCCTAACCAGCCAAGGAGAACCACCCACTTTCCCTCCACCCACACCAGAATGGCATTTTTCCTGCTGAAAGGAAAAAGCTACAAGGGCTTTTTCCTGCCCTTGTGGGTCCTGTGTAACACCTCCAGGCAAGCAGGGAAAATGGAGTAGGACAACTCCCCCAGCAGCATCAGTGCTGACTGAACCACCACTCTCTGCAGAGTGGAATTGAAGTGACATGGTGAAAGGGATTTTTCCAGCAGTGATACTGCTGAAGAATCCCCACCTCCCATGTGGAGATAGAAACCTCTCAGAAACACAACTCGGTGGGTAAGTAGGACACTTCTAGGATCCATCACCAGGGGTGGCTTCTCCTATTTGCATCTCAATGGCAGAAATTAGGTGACAAAAACAAGTACACAAACAAGCAGTACACCAGAACCAAGTGAAAAAACTTCAGAATACATCAAGCTCCGAGCAAGATTATTGTCAAGCAAAAGCAGATATTCAAAACACCTTAACTGACCTACAAAGTGAGTTTCACCACAACAAAGCTTTACCCAAATATGTACAGAAAAAAATCTAAGTGATCTTCACTTTTTACAAATCATAACTAAAATCTCCTTCAGTAAGATGAACTGCTCGATTAACACTTCCATCAGAAGACAGATTTTGTTTCATGAAACACAGAAGAATGAGACCTCAAAATGAGCACAATCTCCATGAAAACAGATCTTACTCCAAATTTTATCTGCCAAAAATCCATAATGATCCAAGTTAGTAAAGTACTTTCAGCCTTGCAGTCAAGACAAAGGCTGACCTCTTATTTATGAGTGGCACCACTTTATATGAGTTACTGAAGCACTCCCAATTGATGGCTTGTAAAGAGAACTTTAGAGACTCAGCCTGTCTGACTGCATTCCTGTTTTTAACCAGAAACGTTCTGTAAATTTTACCTTGGTTTTTTGCAAATATTCCCTAAGAAACTCCCAAAACAACAAATCACCCACAAATAGCCCTGTAGCTTCTTTCATTAGCATGAAGTCTCATACTTTAAAACTGCAGTATGATTTCAGCTAAAACATAACATCCCCCAACAAGAATCAGATTTCAGTTTTGTTTAAAAATAAAGAATCCTGACACCAGCGTGACAAAGACATGTAATTTTAAACCCTCATTTTAATTTTTGCTGATTTCCCACTAACTGCTGATGCTACAAGATGCTGACATTATCAGCATAAAATTTAACACTTAAATATCAAAATTTCAGATAAAAAGTAGAGAAATAAATGGAAAGAGACTTCTCATACAACTAATAAAATTAAAGTTATCTGCAAAGATTTCCAGAGAAAAAGAGAAAAATGTTTAAAATTAAGAAGCAGTAAACTGACAATTGCAAGAAAAGTAATTTATGAGAAAAGAGCCTTTTTTCTTCCCACAAAACATACTTGTCAAAGGAAAGCAGAGGACTTCAGTCCGGTCACAGAAAATAAGAACTGAGCCAGAACAATTCCTGTCCCTCATCACTGGATTTGTGTAAGTGATGGACCCTTCCATCTGCTCCCATGTGCCTCCTTCCAATGAGCAGCAGCAGGATTGTGGTAAAGTGGTTTATTGTTCTGCTGCCCTCCATATTTTTGTGTATGAGCTCAGCATTAAAACAGACCAAACCCACAAAAATACTGAGCAAACTTCACCTGATGGCCAGTTTAGCTTTGGTAGCAGACTGCATTAGGCTGCTGGATGACAGTTACAGCCTTCAGAGCTTAAAAACCACTTCCTGGATTAGTTTGCTGGAAAACGCATGCTACTCATAAAACAAAATTAACAAAAATGGAGTCTTTAAGAATCCACTTCACCTTTGCAAGCTTAGGAAATAAGCAAGATACCAAACTAACAGCCCAGGGACTGTTTTTACTTTATAGACCTCCCGCAGTGGGACATTGTGAAAGGCCTCTCCTGTTAACATAAATATTTAACAATAAAGAAAAACAGGGTAAAACTAATACTCCAAGGAATGGCATCTGTGACATGACTCACATGTTGTGTAAAAGTTCCATTTGCAGCAACCCTTCTACTGCCGATATGAAAGAGAAATTGTTCCTTCAATGCACCAAGTTGTTCAAGTGCCCACAGTAGAGGCTGCCCCAGCAACATTTCTCTCTCAAGCTGTTTAGCAACACATGTGGCCATTTAAAAGTTGATTATTTCAAGTTCTTGGATGCCTAATTTCCTACTGCAGCACAAAACAAGGGCACACAACTTCACAAGAATTTCCTGAGAAAAGCAGCTGCCTACACAAACTCCATTTAAATCATCTCCTGTTATGATGCAATTGTTCTAAATACAGGATTTCACCAAATATTTAAGCTACTCAAGATTAAGAACACTAACTATTAATAGCACCTTTTCACATCATTAGACCAGGCTGCAGAGCCACAGCAAATAATTAGTTTTTCTCATTTGGCTCTTTTTAGTTATAGGTCTAAGTTCTTAAAGAGAAGTTTCCAGTTTAGGAAACTATTTGGAAATCTTAGGAGGAAAGTGTGCAAGCTGCTACAGAAGATGGGGATTGTTGAAGATTTAAGGGGGAAAAGGAGCTCCATTTTGGATATCCTGAGGGCACCACAGCTGGGATCACAAAAGGAGCCAAGACCTGTGATCACTAACAAGCCCAGCTGTAGGTCATTTCAGGCCTTCATGGCAATTACTGCAAAGTGGAATCACGCATCACCTGCAGAGAGAGTTGTACTGCACTACTTGAAATGCATAAAGGAATCAAGTCCAAAACAAGCATTTTAAATAGTCTGTTTCTGCAAACCGATCTCCATCAAGTAACATTTGCTTGTTGTCTAAGCAGAAATCTATAACCAAACTGGTTTAGGCAAGTTTTTTTCAGTATCATTTTTACATGGTCCAATTTTGCAGCATCTTCTTTTTAAAAAAAGCTCCACTTGAGACAAGCTGCCCAGCAACAGAGAAACTGTAAAGCACCAAGACAGAGGTGAGCTATGTGCCATTTCTTCTTCTTTTGATCAGCTGTTTAGTGAAAAGAAAGGCAGTTCCACCCCCCTGCAATACACAGGTGCCAACCAAAGCACGAACAGAGGGACACAAGGAAGAGACATTAATCCTGCCTCTATCACAACGCTGCCTGTTACAATTCCCAGGCTGCCAAAGTAAGAACCCACCACGAGGGTGTTTCTAAAAGGCCATTAAATACTTCAGACCCAACTGCCACTCTCATCTCACTCTTGAAACCATTTTGATCAGCAACACCAGGGACAGGATCCAAAGCATTTCAGAGAGTGGTTCTGTAATACCACTTTCTGCTAAATGTCCCTCACCCATTGTCACCCCATCCCCTCACAGCAGGGAAAGGATTTTATCCAGCATCTTTTGTTAGTAAAACTAAACAAAGAAAAAAGTCTCACAGTTCAGCTCCAAAGAAACTTTCCACTACTCTCCCACCAAGTACACACAGAATTCCCAGAAACAGGAAGCACATACCTATCTCAGGCCAGCAATCCGCAGGAGCTCACCACGAAGAAATTAAATCCTCTCAGGAACAAAGAGAAAACTGTTCTGCTCCTGAGCACAACCCAAAGCTCAGGGAGGAGTAAATGGCACAACACGAGTACCACACACTTTGGCTGTACCTTCCCCCCATGGGTACCAACCACCCAATCACCGAAATTCTGCTTCATTACGCAAATTAGCAATAGGTGCTGAGCAAAGCCTCCCTTTATTGAAGTCAGGTGGCCACAATTAACCCCAACTGTTCACAGCCCACCTCTGATGGCCTGAAATACCCAGTTCACAATTACAACTATATTTAATATACAACTCCAATGTATTTAATGGCAAAGCTAAACAATTAATTTAGAACAAGGTCAAATTTGAGTATTCCCAGATTCAGCATTTACAGCCACCAATTTATACTGTTTCAATATATTGGATTAACAAGAAGCAGAAAGAAACAATCTAACCAACTGCAAACACATGTGTCCATCTACACCAGCTTTAACGCCAAGTACTCAGTCTTTGGCAACATATGTAACAAACAAAAAAAAAAAAAAAAAAGAAAAAGGAAAAATAATTCCCCTAAAAATCAAGTAACTCTTCCTTAAGACCCAGACTCTTGAACCATACGGTGAAGTAACAAAAAGGAAGTAACAAAAAGAAATTTGAGTTCTGGCAGTGCCACAAAGCAGAAAAAGACAGTAATTACATCAGAACTTATTCAAAGGCGGAGGTCTAAAGAGCCATGCAAATCCTATCATTATGCAGACATTATCCAATTTAATTTTAGAGATTATACTAATCATAAGATTCCCTTTCACTGATTTGTACAGATGGATTTTTTCCCTGTTTTCCCCACAATTAAACAAATTAAGCAGTATTTAGATGAGAAACGTTATCATTGCAGAAGAATGTATTTATTAGCTAAAATAATCTTTAAAGAATGGAGATGAGATGCCACTGATTTCTTTAGGCGTCTCTTCCCAACACATTACCTTGTGTGACAAGCCTCTGACATAAGAGGTTACAGTCTGCAAAATAAAAACAAATTGGTGCATAAGATGTCTGATGCATAAGGTATGAAAAACAGGGAGCAAGAACATGGACTCGTTGTAGCCATTGGTATCTACAGAATATCTTTTAATGAAGGGGATAAAGCAGTATGAAGATCTACAGAGTCCTCCTGACAACCAAGGGTACCAACAGCACTGCAATAGATTTTGGCCAATACAGGTTTAGTCCACCCACTTCAGTTTTGTGTAATTCAAGCCAAAATACACAGGGAAAACCCAATTTTCCTATCTAATAATGCAATCTTTTGACCAAAGCTTGGGTTTAAAGCACTCTAAATCCATCCCCCCTGAGCAGGCTGAAGGCACTACGAGCAGATCTGGCTAAAGCCCATGAAAGAAGAAGCCTCTCTGCCACCAGTGACATTTTTCTCCTCGCTTGTTCCTTTCTGTTCTGCAGCTACAACCTGCTTTGCAAGGCCTCACACATGCTCTTTCATCTGTTTTCCTTGGCACTGGTTTCCTTGCCACACACAGGGGACAGAGAATGACAGGCATTAATGAATTTTCTCTCCTGTCAGAAAAGACGGGACAGCAGAGTTCAAGGAAAACTGTCACAAACCAGCACTGACTGGATAAGCAGGAGGATTTTGACAGACTGAGAACATTTTTAACTGGCAACAGGAAAGTTTATATTTATCTCAGTCTTGGGTCTTATTTGAAGACATCTTAACTAACATATTCTCCCTAGCTGATGAAGTTGATGACATGAGTGCCCTGTTCATTAAAAAGCTGCCAGTAGAAGCTAAAAGCATTTTTACAGACACAAAGCAAGTCTCCCAGCAAAACAAGGGAGGGTCACACTGCTATTCCCAATACTTCTACATTGAGAGGGGAGACAAAATTAAAAGTATTTTTTTCTTTATACATCAGAAAGCAACAAATTGAGATAAACACATTAAAATCATGGGGAAAACCAGTAATTTAAAACCATAAAATCTAACCTAACAAAATCATCATATTTTGACAGCTACAGTTGGCAGCAGATTGATTCTTTCCATTTGAAAGATAAAAAACATTCTGCTGAGATAATCTGATTTTCTCAGACTTTGTGAATATTAATATGGCCATTATTTTTTTGCCATTGTAATAGTTCTTACTGATGGAAAGACCAATTAAAAAAGCCATCCACCAAGCATGTGTCATCTGTCTGAAGTGCAGGATCTCAGGGCTGGCTGTCCTGTGCTGCCCTAAAAACTGAGGCTGCAGAATAAGTAGAAAATATTATGCAGTGTTTCCAAAGCATACATAGGATAATTTCTATTTTAGATCATAAACAAAGAAATTTTTAAAAAACCTGCATGAAAACATTACTTTTCTACTGAGGTCTCACAGTTCACTATTTTTACTTGGCAATAATAGCTTGGTTTTTTCTTTCATTTCTAAAGCAGCTTGATAGTTACACAATTTTCCTCCTACTTCATGCATAAGCATTTCTGAATATCTCAAGACAATTTACCTGTAAGCTCCAAGTTGCTTTCCATTTTCTAACCAATAAAAGACCAAGAACTATTTCCTTGCCTCCAAATTAGAAACCGAAGGACATCTTCAGATTGAACTAAGCTTTGTTAATTTCTCTGAGTTTTGTAGTTACTATAGAAACCTGCCAGCACCAAAAAAAAAAAAAAAAAANAAAAAAACCCCACAAAAAAAAAAAAAAAAAAAAAAAAAAAAGCTTCTGTCAAAATATTACCAGAAAATAAAGAAATACAACTCCAGCACACCAAGTGCTCCAGTTGAAGGTTAACCACCCTTTGTTCCTTCCCAGCACACAAAGGCCAGGCAGATCCGAGGAGCAGCTGGGTGTGGCAGACTGGACATGCGGACATGGAAACAGGCAGACAAAGCCTTGAAATTCCCTCCAAACCGTGTGGCAAGCACCAGAGCACCCGAAAATTCCAGCAGCATGGGAACACTGGGCTTCAGGGTTAAGAAGACTGATGCCTAAATGCCTCCTGCTACATAGCCAGGCTCCTGGACAGAACGCTCTCCAAAATCCTGGGCACAGGAGGAAGAGCAAGGAAAAAGAAAACAACATCCACATTCCCAGCAACTTTGAGAACACCTCTGACTGGGAAGCCTGAACGTTCCCATCAACTTCCACAAGTGCTGCTGTTTGTGGCTACTTGTGAGACAAGAAAGAGGTTCTGTGGCCACCGGTGGTGATGCAACAAGGTGGACAAGACAGTGGTCACTCCATAGCCATGCTCCAAGCTTCCTTAAGTACAGGCTGGGAGGATGGGGGAAGAGGGCAAACAAACAGTGGCTCTTCACTGTCTCCTAACTTGTGGTTTGTAGGATTTCATCTCCAAGGGGAGAACTCCCAGTGCAATTCAAAACTTCCCTGAGGGCTACATCATTACAGGGTAGGTGGAAGCTGTGTGGTTTTATCCTGGAAAGCAAGTCAAGGGATGCACACACAAAGCAAACATACTGTCAAACTTGGCAGGACTGTCCTTGCACACACTTGTGGTTAGCAGAAGAGCTGTTTGGCTTCTGAAATTCTTACACCAGCTCAACTACAGAAGCAGGCCCCAGTGCTAGACACTGCACATGACAATGACTAAACTGAATAAATAAAGTGATCCTTTGTTGAACTCACTAAGATGGGAACATGAAATATGAAAATGAAGGTTTACTATACCAGTCAAATTGCTGATTATTCTCCTCTTTACAACAGGAAAAAAACCCAACCAACACAGTCTAAGTGATTTATGTTCTTAATGTTTGATTACAATCACTTCCCTTAGAGCTTTGCAGACTATATTTGGGAAGAGAAAGGGTCTTGCACCTCAGAGAAACAGTGAAGATCAGTGGGTACATATTTTAATAAGTGAAGGGTGCAAATGAAAGTCACCATGGTAGTATTAAAGGACAGCTCTCTCTTTTCCAAGTCATGCTGCATCCTGTCCTTAAAATGTACACAGTTCCTCTGGAGGAGTCCATGCAGACACAACAACACAATAGAAAAAACTCTGAGGAGCAAATATGCTGGTTTAGAATTTGTATAAAATGCAAATGCAGGATGTGCAGGGTAAAAGGTTCACTCTCTGGGGTGAGCAGAAGCAAGTATAGATCTGCATTTATTCAGCACCTCCTGCGGCTGGGCTCAGCTTGGCTGGAGACAGCTCCGGGCAGCTCTGCTGACCTCTGCTTGACACTGTCTGGCAAACCCTCCTGAAACCTCTCCTCAACATGGATGAATTTAAGAAAAAATTCTATATAATCAAATGGAAAAGCAAGACTAATTAATAAACTGGCCCTTCAGAATGTTTGCATATGTATTTAACCCAGGTCAGCTGAAGGCAACTGACACACAAGGAAACATCTTTATTCTCTCTGCATGCTGGCCTAGGGCCAGTCTGGTGGATTTTGTATACAGGCTTCTGGTAAGTGCAGTTTAACTTCAAAACACAACAATCTCTTCCAAGAAAGTGATATATGGCCCTCTTTTTTTCTGCAGGATCTAGGACTTGAAGAAGGAAAGTGGTATCTACTCATCATAGTACACTGGTTATTCTTACTTAGGGCAGCTAGCCAAAGAAAACGGGGTATTACTTTGACCATGTACAACTACCTCAAACTGACTTTTTTTTTGAATCCTATGTAAATTCAAGTAATCAAAAGATTCAAGCAGTAATCTCTCCAGAACTGTAGTTTCTGCTACTCACAAAACAGCAAGCACCAAAAACCCAGAAACTGCTCAGGAGAACCCAAGTTTGACTGCAGAGCTCCTGCTTGTTTTCTCCTGCAAATATTTATACTAGCTCTTCAGGAGGTAGGCTGCTGTTACCCTGCCAGAGACTTGCATTACATATAATTATGTCACAACGATACTGAATGCTCTTAAGCGTGTAACTAATAGCAAGTATAAAGGTTTTCTTTTTTAAAAACACCTCCATATATACATAAAATCCATTTCAATGGGCCATCAAGTAGGCAATACATTTTTGCTATTGTTCCACTGACAAAAGGCAGCACCATGGCCAATTGTTGCAGATAAAAGAAGCCCTACTATTCTCTGCACACTTGCTACAGGCCATACTCTCCTCCTCTTGGAAACAGAATTTCAAAGTTACTTGCCTCAAATCTTCATAAATCAAAGCACTGGATTTCAATTATGAAGAGAATTTTTGTCAAAATTTCTGGATTGTGAACTGTAATTCATCAGTTATACCTTCAATTCAAAAAGCAGAGCTCAAACTAAGTGAAACCACAACTCTGCAGAGAGCAAACCACAGGGCCACGTGGCTGTCCCTGCCATGGTCACCCCGCCACCAGTTGCAGGCAGCAAATTCATTTTGCCAGTCTCCCAGCATGACTGAGAATGAACTCATTTGAAACCAAGCCAAATATCTTGACCCAGACAATTTTAACGCCAACTGCTAAATGCAAAACTAACAAATATTTGAAGTTTAAATAGATATTTAACATGATGGAAACTAAGTGCTCCTGTATCTGAGAAGGCCAAAGTACTCATGAGATAACCTGGCAATGCTTTTATCAACATAATTTGTTCTCATCTAGGAGTTTCAAGTACAGAGCTTCTAATATTTCAGCTCATCATTAGATGAGCATTGTGTTACAGCACCTTGTCTTTGGAAACCAGGCCTCCCCCAGATGCCAGTTCTTACTTCAGAGCCCTAAATTAATCATCACTCACAAGTTAAAATAACTCTTTAATGCTACTTCTCAGCTATACTACGCAATTCCCACAGTTAGGTCTCTAACACTGAACTATTTCAGGAATTACTGTGCTCTTTTTGCTTTATCCTTCAGGGGTCAGAGAGAAAAAAACCAAATCACCTCCAGAAAACACACTTTCATCCCTACTTTTCAAAGCAACATGATTTGGTAGATTCCATTCTTCCATCCAGTTCTGTTTAAACCATCCAGAGCTCCACTCAGAGAATATGCCTAGAAAAAATTCTGTTCATCCATCATACAGAATCCCTCCTCTTCAGTCTGTTGCAAGCTTTTGTCATCATCTGTCCTCCAAATGGTGGAAACAAAAAAAAATTTAATCTCCTTGGCATATTGCTGCACAGAGAGCTTCCAGAAGAACAAAACAAAGTAGGCTTCATGAAAGACAACAGCACAAGTAACCATAAAGTGCTGTCACACATGAAACCTGACAAAACTAAATTCTGGCTTTAACAGGTCTTTTTAAAAACTATTGTTCCAGATGTGTTTTTTTATTAGATCTTGAGTATCATTCCCCCTCATACTGTGATGTTTAGTTATTATTGAAATCCTGCATCTTTACAACATACCAGCACCACAACAGCAATGAAGATAAGCACACACCATGATGATCTCAAGGCACTTGAATTTGTTCCTTTTCAATGTTTTAGTGGCCTCAAGTCAGCTCTTGTACTTTGAATTAAGGAGAAGTGGAGCCAAAGCACACACAATCCGCATGCAAGGCATTAGTCACGCGGGTCAGCTCCCGGGTTAGACCTGAGAAGGGCTCTGGCACTTGGGTAGCACCAGCAATTGTTGGGGGGCGACACACCCTCCGCTCCACAGCCCTGGACTCCGGCGCACCCCCACATTACGGGGCGACGCCTTGGAGAAGCCCTAAGTGACAGCCGTGGTTAAGCCGCGGCCATCCAGGAGGCGAGATTGACATTCTTCTCCAGGACTGCCACACCTAGAGCAGCGAGCAGCCTGGTCGCCCTTTGTGCTGCCACACATTCCTCCCTAGGTCACCGGTTCCCTCTCTGGGGCTCGGCCCCGCGGTCCGCGGCCCGGGCGCAGCGTCCCTACGCAGGCTGCGGGCCGCAGGGCCGTGCCGGCCAGGTGGAAGGCCGGCGGCTCCGCAGTCCCTCGCCTCGCCCCTCCCTCCAGGCGCCGTGTTAAACATGAGTAAGATTACAAGTATCTTATGTTTCCCTCCTCCCCCGCACTCTCACGCCCAAACCCGCAGTGCCGGGCCGCCCCGGAGGGAACCGTGCCCGGGACAATGCGGCGAGGGGCGGGCTCTGAGCCGGGGGAGAACATGTCGCGCAGAGCTCGCGGCCGGTCCCTCGGGGCTCGGCCGGTGCCCCGGGCAGGGCCGTCCCCGCGGGGCTCAGCCGGTACCCCGGGCAGGGCCGTCCCCGCGGGGCTCAGCCGGTACCCCGGGCAGGGCCGTCCCCGCGGGGCTCAGCCGGTACCCCGGGCAGGGCCGTCCCCGCGGGGCTCAGCCGGTACCCCGGGCAGGGCCGTCCCCGCGGGGCTCAGCCGGTACCCCGGGCAGGGCCGTCCCCGCGGGGCTCAGCCGGTACCCCGGGCAGGGCCGTCCCCGCGGGGCTCAGCCGGTACCCCGGGCAGGGCCGTCCCCGCNCGCTTCCCCCTCCCGCCATTAGCATAACACAGAGGGGAGGAGGAGGGAAAGAGAAGAAATTACAATAAAAAAAATTAGAAAAAAAGGAAGAAAGGGGAGGGAGAGCCCTTTCTCCCGCATGAGCTGCGGCGTGGCCGCGGGGAGCGGGGCCGCGCCCGAGCGCGGCTGAGGGGAGGGAGCAATGCCGCAGGAGGCGGCCGAGGGCCGGCAGACAAAGGGAACCTCCCGGCGGGGCAGCGGGGCTCGAGAACCG
>VZTJ01003792.1:112258-159398 GCA_013397795.1 Orthonyx spaldingii | reverse complement strand
TTTTTTTTTGGGGGGGTTTTTTTTGTTGGTGGTGGTTTTTTTTGTTGTTGTTTTATTTTTTGTTTTAAACAGCGGCCAGAAACCCTCAGCGCTTTCCAGAAAGGGAGGGGGATGGCTGGGCTCCCGGGTACGGATGGCGCAGGGCACCGATCCGCGCTAGCCCGGTTTCCCTCACCCTGGATGTGACCGAAGGATCCCGAGGCGTCCCGGGCGCCGCCGCACTGCGGGGCCGGGGAACGGTGAGGCACCGTCCCCATCCCGATCCTGTTCCTTGGGCATCGCGCCGATCACCGCAGGCACATTCCCCTGGGGCGGGAAGCGGAGTCAGCCAGCGCCTTCCTCCGATGGGAATGGAAGTTTTAACCAAAACATGATGCAAAAACCTTCTCGTGTCTGAAAAAGAAACCAGAGAGGAGACACTGTCAGATGCAACAAACTTGTTTAACCACCCATGTTAGTGTAAGGCAGCCCTAGAAGCAGATCTCATCATCTCTTTAAAGTCTGAATTTAAATTGTGCGACTTCTGCGGGAAAGAATAGAAAGGAAAAGAAAAATGAAAGGAGAAAAATTAAAGGAAAAATTAGGAAGGGAAGAGGAAAGGGGGGAAAAGGGAGGAAAGGAAAGAGAAAACAGAAAAAAGGAAGGAAAGAAAAGAGGAAAGGGGGAAAAGGAAGAAGGAAACAGGAAAAAAGTAAAGAAAGGAAAATGGAATAAGAGAAAGGAAAGAGGAGGAAAAAAAAGAGGGAAGGAAAAGGGGAGAGGAAATTTGAGGAAAGGGGGAAAAAAGATGAATGGAAAGAGGTAAAGAAAGAGGAGAGGGAAAGCAGAAGAAAACTTGGTGCCTGCCTCGTGTTAGACTCCGGTGTGGTCTCCAGCTTTCTACTCTGAGATGGAACATTGGCCAAAGCCCTCAGGGTAACACTTAATTTAACTAAAATAGCATCTGTTTGGATGCAATTTCCACCCACACAGCTGCCTCAATAAGACCAAAAGGCCTTATAATTCTATATTTAACACTACTCCAACATTATTATGGGTTTTTAACCCACAGATGATTTATTCTCCCACATATGCCCATATAATCAGGTTAGTTCATGGAAACAACTCAGAGCAAGCAGCTGCCAGTTCAGTGAGACACAAGAAGTTAAGAAAAAGCAGCAGCTCTCCTGTCACTTCCCTTCTGCTGTGTAGGATGCAGTGGATGCAGAGATGGACATCCCATGAGCTGTCCCATTAAGCAGAGAGTGACACCCTGGAGCAGGAGAAGCTCCCAAGTGGAACCAGTTCAGTGCACCTGAGCACACAGAGGGACTGGGGGGCAGCTGCACCTCACACTGCAGAGAGAACAGTCTCTGGCTGGAAACTGGGGTTTGATCAGCTTCAGTCACTGTCTGAAAAATGGGATGGCAACACATGAATGGAGGGGCTCCAAGGGGTCCTGGCACTGAGTCCTCTCTTGCCTCAGGAAAACATATAGTATTCTTTGCATGGACTGTCTGAACCCAAATATTTGTTGCTGCAATTTGAATTGGGAAGGCCTTTCGAAGATATCCCCTTTTCTAAATAACTAGAGACCTTCCAACTTCCAGTTCTAATTTGCTCAAGGCCAAAGAACATCCTCTTACCACTTGTCCATTTAATTTAAATAGTTCTTTTCTCTGAATTTTAATTCCTAAGAATACAATTTGCCCAGCCCTTGCTTCCCTAAGCTAACACTGGAGAAGTTGTGCTGTCACCCTTTCCCTGCTCCCAGTCCACTCTCAGTTCAGGCACAGGAAATTCCAAAGGAGATTTTTGTTTCAAGAATGTACAAAGACATCAATATTCCCTATCACTACCAGAAATTACCAGAACAAATGTGCAAAGTATTCTTATAAAGAGAGTGATGGCAACATTGTTATCCAGATGGAGATAAATGTTTCCAGCAGGTGAATAAAGCCTTGACAACCTCTGAGGTCTTCAGATGTCATTCTTTTCCCATAAGATTTTGTATTCTATTGATAAATTATCCATTTATATTTTCAAGTCAGCCCCTTTTACAGTGATGTAAGGGATGTTACAGCAGCAGCAGAATGGATGCATAGCAAATAAAATACTTCGATTGAATAAGGTCTTTATAATTTCACCAGCAAATCTACTTTTTGCATCTCTTGGTTAAACAAGAAAATGGATTTTTAAAATTCCATCATAATATAACCTAAGGCAACAAGGTACCTATAAAATTTTGTTAAAGTCTGAGTATAGACACGATGCTGAAACTACTTTTAACATATTTAACTACGGGGATTTTTGGTCATCTACAAGAAGGAAAAATCTATATATAATTGGGCTGATTTTATCAGAATACTTGGAAGAGTATCTATCATCAATTAAGGACAAATGAAAGGGGTTTTCATTTAGAGACAGGAAGTGACTAAAGGTCTTGGAGGGAAACAGGAAGGGAGTTCCAGACTCCCTGAGCAAGTCAAATTAACAAGCGAGAGGAAAACAGAGCTCTGCAGTACTGAAACTATATTGCACAACACCCCAGGTTTTAGCTCTTTAGAAAAGTATTTTACAATCCTGCTAGGAAGATCGTCAACAAATAGGAGTATTTTGCAGATATTCAGCATTTTAATTTACCAACTTAGTTTTCATGAGCTATTTTCCTATAGCAAAGTTAGGAAGGAAAGCATTCCATGAGTGAAACCCCAGCAGGGATATTTCTGAATTTCCACAGTGGTGCTGCCAATGGTTATGTACTGGTGGGTTTTTTTCAGTCCACTCTGACCTTGTGCTTGATCTTACACAGAAGTAATATGATATCACAGCATATCATAGACTAGGATAATAATGGTGATAGGACAAATGCAGTACTGTCACTTCACAGCAGGATCCAACAGAAAAAAACCCCACATTTGGTCACAGATAGTGATTTTAGAAGATGGATTTAAAATTGCAAGGGTGGCTGGATTTCTGCCCTTCCTTTTAAGCTTTAAGGACAATCCCCCAGGTTTCAGACATAATGTCTTTATCTCTGGAAAGATAAAACTCTGGAATTCTTTGTTTTCAGATTATGCCTGTGCTGCAGAGCTTTGGGCATCAAGCAGATTTTCCTCACAGGTTTGTCTTCCCTTGAAGACCTGCTGTACTTCTTTTCAAGATCAGCAGTGCAACATTGTGACAAAATCACTGCTTAGTTTATTAATACAAATGCAGCATATGGATGGGGAAAAGTGTGAAAGCAATAGAACAAAGGGATTTCCATCTCTTGATGATAACTGAGCCAGGCTGGGCTTTATCAGAATCTTCTGTGGGGCCTGCCTTGTTCTCTGCTATAAATAACATTTTCTCGACAATAACTTTTTTAACCTGTTATATTCTTTAGTGTCCCAGGCACTTGCTGTTCTGGAATTGTTTGATTGGAATGAAGCCCATCCATTTCTACAGTAGAAGTCCTAATAACCATGTCAATATACACTATTCTGATCCAGACGTGTCATAACACACCCTTTACTACTCCCTTCAGCCAGCCAGGTGCTGAGCCCATCCATTTGTATAAATGAGAGCAGTTTCAGGACAGCACTAAAAGACACCAAGTTCCACCAGTGAAAAGTTGCCATTAGCTGTAGCTTTACATTCCTACATCCAGGTAATTTCTTTTTGGTCTCTGTAAGCTCTCATTCAAAGGGACCAAAGCTGATGCATGGCTTTAAAATGATGTTACAACAGTGAACAAGAACACATTTGTTCATCATTAAAATATGTACATTTGAAAGGAATCAAAACAACAACAATTCTCCCCAGCAAATGAGACTATGATATGAAAAATTAATCTCATTAAAGATGCACAGGGATCCACTGTTAATGGGATTTTCTTCTGATTAGTCTTTTTCTTGGAAAGAATCATTTAGGTCTTACTTAAAGGACAATACAATTAATTTTATGTCTTACTGACACCCCCAGAATTTTCTAATTCTCAGAATACAGGTAATTCCCCACATTAAGTTTAATTTTACTACTCGTCAGCCTCTCATACTTTTAAGAAATACATTTAAATTATTCACTTACCAGTTTGGCCATAATACTTCTCCCTCTTGAGGAACATCAGCTCCATTTGACCTAGACACAAAAAAATCCATTCTCTATTAACACCTCTTGGAAACAGTTCCAGGTAGTATCAACTACTTCTTCTAATTCATGTTCCCCCCTCCTGCTTTTCATTTTAAATCACCTCTACATTCTGACTCCAGGTACTGAGCTAGTGATGCCACTAGAACTTATAACAGCAAGAATGAACTCTCTGATGTCATAGCATCTTACCCACATTATTTTCAGAACTTTTTTAAATCTTAGGGATTTGTTACAGTTATAATAAATTGGAATTTAAACTGCTTTGCTTTGTAAAGGGAAAAATGCATATAATTTATATTAGAGATCAATTTTTGCTCTTTCTCAGCATTGATATTGACCCACTTAGGAAAGAAACAGCCTGGTAACCAATACTCAGAGTTATTCCCTTAGCTGCCAAATGTGCCCAAGGAGAAAACAGATTGATGGTGGCAACATTTTCACCATTACTGTAGACAAGGCTGATGGCATCACTACTGGAATTAGGAAACTCAACCATACAGGCAAAGTGTGCAGAGGAAGCAGCAGCACTGATCTGAACTCACATTTGAAAGGAAGAGCTGCTACTTTCCAGAACTTTGCTCACTATTTATTGACTTGTTCCTAGCAACTGCTTTTAGCAGGCTCCAGCAGTTGGAGTCTTCACCTGGGCCACAGTGGTGCTTGGGGCCACAGAGCATTTCTGACTTCCACGGACTGAACGTAGGGCAGCTTTGGAAAACACCATCAGGACTGGGACTTCTTTCTTAGAGTATTTAGGGAGCTCTTCCTTTTATCTGGGTCAGACAAAGATAGGACAGCTAAGAAATGTCCAACATGACTTCCCTGCTTTCTCAGCATCATGTCCAGCTGATCATACACTGAAGCCCTTTACCTCCCTCACCTTTCCCCAGATAAAATATTCCAGCTTTTGAACACTTTGGACAATTTCAGTTAACTATGGTAGTGGCAGAAGAGTCAAGGATATTAAACTCCTGATAGTTTTGTAGAAACCAGCAGCTGGCTAAATTACAGACAGCTGCTGAGCTCTCCTGTGGAGAGGGAGCCAGGAGAACCTGGTGGTTCCCCATTCCTCTGCTGTATATATAAGTAGTTTTCACAAGCCTGTCTGTCATTTACCCAGATGGCAAAGCCAAAAAGGAGGATGAGAGGTGTGAGAACGACTGAAGATATTCCAGGATAGAGATGCAAACAATGTAAGACCTGGAGCTATAGGAAACCTGAATTTGCTTGTTTTACTGGTTTTGGAACTAGTTTCTGACTGGTGTGGATAGGGATGTATTTTAGGTGAGTCACGCCAGTGGCGAAGACTACCTAAGTGTAACCACAGTGTTGGCAAGGGAAAAAAAGAAGATAAATCTTGTAGGCTAAATTCTTTCTGATGTATCCTGTGAAAAGGAGCAGAAACAAAAGGAAAAGATACTGACAAAACAGCACATGAAAAAGAAGTGGCACAGGGCTACTTTATTCCCTAAAGAAAACCGAAGTTCTTCAGATTTCTAGAGCATGATGTTTGGCATGTATCCCTTAGTCTAAACTATTTTCAATGCAATTTTTTTCAGTGCAAATATAGTTTTTACTCTTCTCACTGTAACTTGTGAAAAACTAATATATTTCTGTAAAAACTAACCACTTGAATGACAGGTAACATCCGCTCAAATTACTATTTCAGCACAAGCTATTACCTAAGATTTACTGGAATTATTCCATCAGGTATAATCAGGTTGCTAAACAGTAGAAGTTTTAATATATGAGCCTGGAAGTAGCTTGACCATATCCTGGGTAAAATGCCTGGGTAAATTGAAAAAAAACCCAATCAGTTTGGCTTTAGAGGTAGCTAGTTGTATGTTATTTGTTTCTTGTTCAATTTTGCCCACTTGAAGTTTTTGAAAATAAAATCAGAATTTAGAATAGCAGTCTTTAAGAGTTACCCAACTGAACTGATTCAACACAGTTCTTCTAAATGATGGCTACTTAAAAGAATAAGATCATGGAATCATAAAATGGTTTGGGTTGGAAGGGACCTTCAAGACCATTTCATTCCACCCTCTTCCATGGGCAAGGACACCTTCCACTAGACCAAGTTGCTCCAATACCCAATGAACCTGGCCTTGAACACTCCAGGGAAGTGTAAATCATATAATCACATAATTCTGCAACTCCGCAGCGGGCTGTAAAGCCACCCTCACTGAGTGGTGATGAGTAACTTTGGACACTGCACCAGCAGCAGTTTTTTACCTAGACTGTAACCTGGAGGAGGAACAGGGCACACAGATATGTGCTCGCTTTTAGGTTGCCAATGAATTCATGTCAATTTTATTTGTTCTTTCAGCACACTGTATTTCTTACAGTGTAGAACTGTTTTGTAGGTATCCTAGTAAAAAAGCACAGACAGAAAACAAAGGCCTGTTGATTGGTATTTAAACATATTCTTTGCATGATGATAAGACAACCTTCCTGTTAGTTTCATCTAAAAATTCCTCCATTTTGCTCAATAACTGGTGATCCCAGACTATATATAGGCAGTTTCTTGATACTTTGGGGTGCTCATGTAGCTGATGTGATGATCAAATGTACCTCTGATTACTCATATGGTCTCTTTGCACCATTTATGCGTCATGCTTACCTTCTACTCTTGTCTCACAGAATCCTCAAATTCAGTCCACTTGCAGCCAAACCCCCCCAGCAGGTCTTCACTGCCCTCATGTTCTGCTCATCTGACCTGGTTTAGCCCTTCTTGTAGCTTGGAAGTTCATACAAATGTTCAATTGTTGCACTGAATTCTTTCTTTGAAGCAAACTATCCTTTCTTTTTCTTCAAGGATGTAAGAAAAAGAACAATTGTAAGGCACCACAAAGTATATGCTTTTTATGTTAACTAAGTGTAATATTCCATCCTGGATTTTCCAGGAGATGGGTGATGGTTACTACCTCTGGAGAATCAGCCTCTCTTCCCTCATCTGAGGATTTCTCCCCTCCACGCCCCTCTCCCCCCTCCAAATCCATTTCTATGACTGTTCCAGAATGCTGAACTTGTAAAAGTAATTTATGTATCCCTCTATGGGATAAGAGGGAAGACAGCTGGGAGGAGACAAGAGGAGATTCGAAAATGGACCAGACCTCCAGCTGCTGACTCACAGAACAGAAAGATCCAGCTAGCAACTGGTACCATCTCAAACCATTAACTTTAGTTCCCCCAGACTAAAACAGCCCAGGACTGGGTAATTCTTACTTCTTCATATAGCATCCATCTATTGCAACTAAATAAAGATAAACATATTATTCCTAAAAATAGCACAGGATATCATCACTCATATTTTTCAGAAATAGCAAGAGCTAATTTAAACTGCTTTGACAATGAAATCAGGTGCCACCATATAAATACACAGTATATGATACACTGGCTCAGTTTTAGATAATTTTATGGCAACTGAATGATATTTAAATTTTTATTGCATTCCTACCACTATATATTTTAACACATTGTGTTAGGGGTTTTTTTCCTCTCTGCTTAGAAATTTTAGTTCAAATTACAGATATCCTTTCAGTCTAAGTATTTTTGCATTTCTAGTTGTGTGTGGCATATATGCGGATGGATGGATAAATGCATGTTCAAAATGTGAACCAAAAAACCCAAATTATCAGACTGGCTGTTGGACACTAATTAGGTTCAGTTTACTCTCTGAAGTGCTCAGGCTCCCCAGTCAAGTATCAAGGCTCAGCGCGTTACACAACGTTGGCACGTTACGAAGTCAATTCCTCCTACACACAGTTCACAAAGCACAATACAACAGGTGGATGAAAGAAGTGTTGCGTAGGGGTGTTTTGGAAAACTGAGGCAACAACAAACCAAAGGGGTCAGTGGAAAAAGAGCAGTCAGCTTTGCCACCTCCCATTCTTGGGTAGTTGTTTTCTCTTGCAGATGTTTGGGATTTGCTTGGATTTGCAAGACAGGTCTAGAACAAGTAAGGAAAGATATACATGCATTGAGAAAATAAAAGAGAGCTCAGAATAACATCCCATAATACTAGGCTTAGCTCCATACCCAGGCACTATCTGTTCTCTGACAGGTAATGGCACACACCCCTGTGAGCCCTCCTCAGCTGTAAGCTCCTAAGGCAAAGCCCCCATAATCTGCGATTTACAGAGCACAGCACCACGAACCCACAATGCCCAAGGCAGCCCCTGACGCTGTGGCGGGGCTATAAATACCTGCTGCCAGCATGGGCTTTTTCAAATCTTTTCCAATCAGATTTCTCACCACTTGGCAGCCAGACCAGACACATCAGCTGGGAGCACTGCCGAGCCTGGGAACCCACGCCGGCAAACTTCAGAGGAATCGTTCTGCCTATGAAGTTAATGGCATGATGCAAAGATCAATTTAATTTTTATTTGTTCTGTGTCATGTCAGCACAGGACTGGTTTAGTCTAAGATCCTCTCTGCGTCTTGGCAGCACACAGATGTGTGGGATATGTGTATGCAGTGTTTGTAGCCCTGTCACCTGGGGCAACATCACATGGGATTGGACAAGATAGGCGGATTTGGGGTTTGGCAAGACCTGGATAAGGAACCCACATGATTCCTGCATGTATTTGTGTTCTCAGTGCTGCTATACAGAAACTCTGGCCCTGCCATAACCTGTGTGCTGCTCTTCCAAAAATCCTGGTCATCTCACAGAGCCAGCATGGAGAAGGGCTGGCAGTTCCTGCCCATGTGCCTGAATGAAGTCATTTTCTCAGGCAGAGCAACCAACACTGGAGCTGGGAGTTGTGGGGCTCACCAGCAATGGTTACATGGGGGAGAGATTGAAATGGCAAATGGGAAAGGAGGGAAGTTGTGGACAGAAGCTGTGCTGGTCTCTGAGCAAGCTTTGGGGTGGGATTCAAACCAAGCAGAATTAGTCAGCAGCAGGTGGAGAAAGAAGAAACAGAACAAAATGGAATCTGTATCCCTGAGGTTTTGGAAAACTGGCCCGTAGTCAGACATGAGAGGGTTAGGAGAAAAGAGTGAAATGAATCATGAGCATAATATACAGAAATTGTAACAGATGAAGACAAAAGGGAAAGGGAAAGAAATCACCTTTTCTAGAACAAAAATAGATGAGGCAAAGAAACAGTGAAAAGTGTAATTTCAGGTTACCTTGCTGTACTGAATGTATTAATAGTTTGATTCAGTTTTATTTGAAAAGAAGATAGAAGAAAGAAAAGGGCATAAAGCCCTCATTACAAGCAGAAAACCAGAGGAGGCAGAAAACAAAAGAAAAAAAATCTAATTTCAGGTTCCCTTGCTGCATTGAATGTAGCTACAGTTTGAGTCAGTTCTGTTATTTTAGATATACAATTAAGTCTATATTTTCTCTACTCACCTTTTTATTCAAAACTTATTTCTGAGGACCACTTTTTCTCTCAGGGATGTGTATCTAAGTGTTACTACAGTAAAATGCAGTTTCTTATAGGTATCTGAAGGCAAGAGAACTAAAATCTGGTACAAGATAAATCAAGAGGCAGTGGTTACAGTGCTCTCAGTATGACCAGGACTGACTTCACAGCCTGGCCTTCCATTCTACTTGTTCCAGTTGTACACAGATATCAAAATAGGAAGGTGCTACCCTGAGGCAACACTCTGAAACAGCCATGCATTCATTTATTGAATAATAACAAATATGAGTCTCTGCATTTATGAATATTACTCAGACCAAATTTCTTGTAAACTAAGAATCCACCCTCAATCGACTGTTAACCAAAAAATCCCACCCACAAATAAAAGCTGAAAACACATTTGAATGTATAATAACAGTAATAAACAAAACCATTGCTATGATTAAATGTGATTAATGCATTTTGGAAGGATTATGCCTAAAACTTAGAAAGCACAATGGAGCCGGGGAAAAAAAACCCAAAAGGTGTCCAGACTTGGAAATGAACAGTTGAAGAGATGCAGCTGCTCAGCTCAGCATTTCTCCTTCTGTACATGTACAGGAGTGACAGTTCAGCCACTCAGACCCAGGGACTGCTGGGACCAAGGGAGAAATACAAGTGAGCTGAACTAACAAAGGTCAGGGAAAGCAACATGAAGCCCAGCTAGCAGGGGAAAAAGGACACTTAGAAAGTTGGTATTATCCTAATACAGTTGCCCATATTGCTATAATTCCCAGAGCTCACAAGGGTTTGAAGTTCCACCCATGAGAAGCCCTGCTGCAGTGGTTGGAGCTGTGGATTAGGGACCACTTTCTGGGCATGCAGCAGGGCAGAGAAATCCTCTCCCTCCTGGCTCTCCAGAGGGAGCTTTTCTGCACAGCTCTGCAGTGGAAGGAGCACAACCTGCTTCTAAGAATACACAGCACTTTGTCACAGCTTTGCACGTTATGTTGGTAAACCACAGCATGTTCAAAAGATAACTCCAGAAATGTGTGTAACCATGCAAAGGTGTATTTGCTTTAGGGAAAAGGGAAGCCATCCTTAATTTTTACCATCTTGAGTGAAGATTAGCTCTAGAGAGTTCATATTATGTATTTAAGAGAATTGCCACTAAAATCAGATCCAAGCCTTCTTAAGCAAAGAGCTGCTGGATGAGACCTTCAGTTTGCATGGATTCAGGCTGCTCCAGGGCAACCCCCATGCTGGGAATTGGTGTGAGCTCAGCTTCTGGCTGGCTGCACTCAGGCTGAAGTGGTTCAAGATTACCCACATGAAATGTGGGCTACATGAAAAGCACAGTACCAGCAGGTATCTCTGTGCAGAACAACACTCCCAGCTAAGTGCTGACACCAAACTCACCCTGTGTCACAGACCCCCGAAGTCCACCTTCCAGATGTTTAGTGCAGAGAGGTCAAGAGACCCTCCACTCTTCACACACCCATAGAAGCCAGAAAACACCTCCCAGTGCCCTACTACATCTTTCATCCTATAGCAAAGACCAAAAGACCAGATATTTCTTCTTTTTTTTCCTCTTTTTTTTTTTTGTTTGGCTTTTTTTTTAAATGAATGAATGTAGGTCTCTTCACAGATAAACTTTAGAAATACTCTACCTTCAAAATAGGTTACATTCTGTTTCCTGTTGTTTTCTCTAATGTCCCCCAGTAATCTTCCTCTGTGTGTTTGAAAAAGCAAAACCAAGTTGGGAATACTGCTATTGTTCCAACTTGAGCCCATATTCCCACTCTTTTAGTTTCTATTTGGGATGGTATGTAACACTGACACCAAAGAGATAGATTTAGTAGGACCATGCAGTGCTCTCAGGCTGACAAAGAAAGAGGCATTAAAAGAGCTTTGCAAAGTTTAAAAAAAATCAGGAAAATGTTTTAAAGTAATTGTTGTTTATAAACTTTTTACTGCATACTAGGTTTTGTACAAGACATATTTTTAATGACATCTGCCTTCACTTTTAACTGTGTCTTTGAAAAGAAGTGAATGTTGCCACTCCATGTATTTTTCAGAAATAAATGGAATGGGATGTACCTACAAAATGATTTTTAACTGCACCCATTCTTTTGTGTTTGCAGATTTCATCTCATCTTTGTACTTGATTCTAAACTGAAAATTCTCCTGGATGAAGTCTACACATTTCTAAGAACAAGTAGTCCAGATATTTCTATTCTAGTTACCACCATACCACAAGAACTGAAATAGCATCAATTAAAATTGTCATTGACCTTTTTGTTTGGCCTGATATAAGGGCCATTCTCCCCATGTCCCAGCTGCTTTTTATACAACAGGGTATTTGATTTCCTCTGAACATTTGATAGAAAGATTAAACCATCCAATGTTTCCAATTAAAAACAGTTTGTGTTCTACAGTGGATTTAACTACTTCATTAAATCACTCATTATGGATCTCCTCACAACCCTATTTTCAGCTCTTTCCTTCAGTCTGTAAATTTTTCACTTATGGATCTAATAAAACCATCAGGAAGCCTAAATTTCATTCATATGCCAAGTATCACAAAGATGTAATTAAAAATCATTACCAGGGTTCCATCTGCCACTTCTGTGCACTGTCAGTGCACCTGACTCTGCTGTAAGCAGAGTGTTAAGAAGTCTGCAAATTATTGCAGTATGAGCAGAGAAAATGCCTGTGTTCTCTAGATATCCTTAAACTCTGTGTTCCCTTCACAACATCTCATAGCGCTCCTTCTCAGCCCTAGGGATCAGCACACAACCAGTGTGCCTTCATGGGAGTGGAATGCTTCTTCTTGCTTTTTGGGAATATTGCCAATCCACTTCCTTGCCTCTTTGGGATGCGCCTGCCCTTCCTCATGTCTGTGTTTTGTTCCATTGAGGCCAGCGTGATGTCAGACCCTCTCTGCTGCTGTGTATGCATGCAGAATTAATAGACTTCATGTGCTACAAAAAGATGTTGGCAGGAGTTTTGTTGGCAGCAGGCAGAGTAAGCACATAACTCCCTTAGAGGCTTAGTTACCCTGGTTGCCAGCCACATTCAATATTGGCCTCAAGGTGCTTCCTCTTGACCTTTAGAGCCTCATGGAGTGGCCACCGAGTGCTTTCTCCATGGCAGCGACCCCCTCACCTTCCAAGTGCCAAACTCAGGCTCACCTGAGTCCTCCCTGTCCCACCAGCAGGTATCAGGTGGGCCCAGGTAATGGGCAAGTCAACAGCTCTGACTGTCCTACTGCAGGCATGTCCAGCCTGCTGTGATCACCACAGTTACACAAGAGTTTTTACCCTTTTTCTCCCCAAATGAGGGTTTGGCATGCAAAGCTACACTGAAGTACTTTATTTCTGAGTAAATGCTGTATCTGGTTGCTCTAAATTAAAATACAAATTGCAGTTGTCACTCTCAGTCACTTCTCCTTTATCAAAACAATACTGAGCTTTAAGAAGCAGGTGACAGACATTCAGACACTAACCCTGATGGCAGTTTCTATCACTGGATGAAAAGATAAAAAATAGTGAATTCTCTTTGGAGATTTTCAGCACCAAACTGACAAATCTGTTTAAACAATGGACAGTAAGTATTAAAATTAAATCTTCACTTAAAAAAGAACACTTTTTTCTTTTTTATTTACTTTGCAGGGGATGTGAACCTCAGCTCTCCCACAGAAATGGTTTTCATAGATGAAAATTTTGAGCTCTTTTTAAGAGACACTGTTTGCAGAGAAACATGTGATTGTGTTTGAATGGAGGGCATAGCTTGTGTTTTCAAAACTCTGGTTATATTTAACAAAGTACTGACACAGGCCTGCAATGCAGAGGGCTTATTTCTGAGCATTAAAAGCCAGCATAAAAGGGGAAAGCTGATACTGGCCTCTTTTTTCTGGAAAGCTTGGCTCAACTCCAATCTTCTCTCAGTTTAGAGAGCAGTTAAACTACTTGTCAGCCTAAGAAAACAAAACTATTCAGTCACTTTGCCTTTCTGAGATCATTTTCCTTGAGATCTGTTCCCTATTCCATGTGCCTGAATTTCTGTGGCAATCGCAAGTTAACATAAAGGGAGTGTGACAAACCCCTCACGGTGCCTTTGCTGCAGATACCCTGGAATTGCTACAAATCAACCTTTTTATCATAGTAAAAGGAGGTGTGGTTTGGTTTGTGCCTGTCAGAGGGGCTGGGGGAGTTTTCACAACACAGAATCAACACTGCTTTTATTTTAGCAACAAGAGCTGTTCAAGTGATGGTATTTAAGGAATGAGGTCACATATTCAAGCTGTTTAGATACAACAGTGTTTGGAGATGTCAGTCAGGCTCCAAAGTAGATAAAAAGTGCATCAGCTTATCAGCCAGGCATTTCTAGTGCTGGGCATGCAAAGTGAACTCCAGCCTGGCACACGAAGATGCTGCTGAAGGCCTTGACATTATACAGCAGCTAGAAAATATAAATTGCAAGACCTGATGCACATCTCTCAATGCCTACACTTCCATGGTTCAGAAAAAAATGTGTTCTTACCTGAGTCAGTGGTTTTTCTCTGTTATGAAAGGTTTCAGCAAGAGGTGTTGCAGCAGGAAATCTTACACAATCTAACACATTTCTTTACTAAATTGGTGAAACTTACTCAGCAGTGTAAAGTACTAATCTGAGTTTATAACTTCATCCAGATATATTTAATTAACATTTCGATCAAAATTTTTGGCCAATGGCAGAATATATTGTGTTCCCATGCATCTATACAAAGACCAAAATCTACTTTAAGTATCCCATTATGTAAAAAATGGGCCAATGGCTGACATGGTCTGAAATTAGTTGGAATGACTGTAACCTTAGTAGAAATTTGCTGGATCACAGCAAGACTTAAATTTGATCTTTTGTAAAAAGATCAATAAATGGTTGATAGACAAGTCCAAATCTGATTTACCATAAGCAATTCAGCTAAAACCCACAAGAGTGTAAACACTGAGACCAGATTTTACTTGGCTCATAACATTGACAATAAATTTCTTTTCAAATGTAGCCAGTTAAAAAATTAATCTCTGTTTTCCTAAATACCTGTAGCATGACAAGTCGAATGCATGGACACGGAGAGTCTATCTGAAAAATTTAGATTTTGTCTCCCAGCCTGCATAAATGCAATGTTTTTTCACTCCTGTAAATTTCTTCTCAATGGCTAGCAAGTGATATGTCCTTTCTCAAAACACATGTTAAAAAGGGTATTTGCCTCTTCAGTTGTTACAAATATGTTTCTGATATGTGTTTAAATTACAATTCCTGTTACACCAGAGCCAAAAATTAGGCATAATAATCACTCCTCTGAAGAATTTACACTGACCAAGGCTCCACATTGAACACATTTACATGCAGAGTTCAATAAAAGTATTCACATAAATAAAATTCATGTGTATAGAAGTTGCAGACTCCAGCCAAAGAGATGACGGCACTTAGAACAATCCCCCTGCAATTGTCTTTAATATATGAAGGGTAAACCACACTGTCAGGCAGTGATCTGCATTCAATTTTTGTGAAACAGTTTATGCCAAATATCCATCCTCTGATTTCAAAAATGCAGAAATATTTTCAGGCCCCATATAACAGCAGATGCTTACATTAGGCTGTAGTAATTTACATCATGACAAAGATATCAAGATTGGGCCTTTGCACTGGTAAATATTCCAATAAATGTTATTTTTAAGTTTCTAGCTTCCCCTAAGTTGTATGTTACTGTCTGTGTATTGAAGTAACAAGATGGCGACAGCAATAAAAATACACACAGCACACTTTGATTCACATTGCTTCACATTGCTTCATGTAGAGCCTTTTGGCTGAAGCTGATAATATCCAACCAGCCTCACCTGCACATGTGAATTTTACTCAAGGAAATAAGCGGTGTTGCTTGACAGCAACACTGAGGTGCATAAAGAATTAGCTCCAAAGAGAGGACCTGAATTTCAGGAACTATCCCTGAGAACTCGCCGGAGCGCCTGCTCCCATTATTTCTGTACAGCCCCAAGGCACTGCAGAATTGGCTCTATTTGATCCCAGGAACCCAAGACTACTTAATGATAACTAAAAGTTATCACAACTTCAGCCTTTTCCAAATAGGATCTTACAGAAGATTCGTTATGGTAAAGAGGAACAGCAGATGGATGTGTGAAACCTTTGGCAGAGACTTAATTCATAGCAGTCATGCAAAAGCATGACATAATCCTGCTCAAGCATAACAAAAAATCAAGCAGCAAGTTAAGCAGAGAATTATTTCATTAAAATCTGACCAGAAAAATTAATTCAATAAGTGTCCTTTTCCCCCTTATAGCCCAGACAGCCGCCTGGGCTGTAAGATATTCCGTATTTATCTCTAGAGAGAAAGCAGAAATGTGGAATGTCCAGCTGGAGAAATGATCAGTGAAAGTTCTGCCATGGAAAGTGAAAGTACCTAAGGGAGTAGCCAGTGGGTAAACTGAGACAGCTGAAACTGAGTTCCTGTTTGAAAAATAATATTTTCACTGACATGACTACAATTATTCTTCTTAATTTCCACGCTCTATTGATCATCCTTTTCTTTCTCTCCATCCACCAACAGCAGACAGATAACTTTGTCCTTCTCTTGTTCCAAAATGCAATTAAAGCCTGTCTGAAACAGACTGGTTTTTCTTTCAGAACTTTGATCTTGCTCTTTTGACTTAGGCTAAAAACTTTTGACTAAAACTCTGTTATCTGTACAGTACAATAAGCACCTAAACAGCCTCTCAAACAAAGGAAACCTATCTCAAGTTGCCCATTAAGCAATTTTCAACCAAGGTAATTTACTTCCATTGTAACCAATTAGTAGAGTACTAAGAGCATTTTACCACTTCATTATTTATGTTATCAAAGGGTGGGTGATCTACCACATCCAAATATCTCATTTCATGGCTGAACAAAAGCTTTCATTTTACATACCTGAGTCAGAAAATCTGGCACTGCTTCTTCCAGGTAGAGTTCAAACAGACATGGATGACTGAGTCTGTTTTGGTTATTTACTGGATATACCAGCAATTACAAGTGTGTCTAATTTTTTGTTAATTGAAGGTACATTCAATTGTGCTACACGCTGTACTTATTTTGGCCAGATCCTCAGCTACAATAAACAAGGAGACGCCAATTATGTTAATTAACCTGTGTCATTGAGGCCAGCTGAATGTAACTGCCTCCTGGAGGTGTCTGCGTTTTTCCGGCTTGCCCTTGTTTCTTGTGGGGAAGCAGAATTACTGACTGTAAACGCCAACAGAGCAAAGGCCACTAGAGTAAGACTGGAGTAGCCTCTTTCAAATCAGACATCCAAATCCAACAATTTTAAAAGCAACTTCGGCCCTCACTTCAACACTCTGCTTCATTCCCTTCCTCTTTTCCTCTATAGTTATTTCCATATTTCTATGCTTATTTCCTTCAAACAAACTGTAATATTTTTACGATTTTTAAACAAAAATACATTTTATTTTTTTGGGGAGGGGAGGGGGGATAGTGATAAAATTCACTGGTGAATGATAAAGGGGACACACAGCTTTGAGGTGACAGCAAACCTTGTCCCCCAGCTTTAGTCTCCAGATTACCCCAACTCCTTAGGGAATCTTTCCTCTGAGTTCCACGGACATTAAGTCTTCATGGCTTGACTTCCCCATCTTACTGACACATAGAACACACTAAACTGTGACAGGCTTTACTGTTGTTTCTGGCTTACTCTCAGAGTATTAAACAGCAGAATTCATTTTCTATCTGTCACTCACCTTCCTTTGTAAATGTAACATTTATCTCTGTGTGTTACCTAGTTAAACCAAGTCAATTAACTGTTTGTTCTAAGCCTGGATCTCTTGATCAGTGCCAAGAGAGATGATAGGAAAAATCCTAGAGACACTGGGATATCACTCAGCTCTAAGGAACATGCCATGTAAAGTTCTCTCAAATATTTCAGGTGTCCTAAGCCAAAATCTGTAGCCTAAATTATTGATACATTTCCCCATCTGTGAAATAGGTTTCTCTTTTCCAGCCCCTATTGTGCTTCACACGTTTTCACCTGCCAAAAACCAGCACTGCGCAATTTCTTCCCACAAACACCCAAGTGGGAATCCCCATTAAATAATCTCTGCAATCTCTCTTCCAGCTCAGTGCAGTGGCATAACCATACTGGGATTTTAGAAGAAGCTTCTTCTTTGGAAGAAGATGGTTGCATCTGTCTAGGGACTCCATGTATTTTGAAATAAAGCCTAAATATTCTCAGATTATTCAGCTTTGAAAAAGGCTTGTCTGAATCAAAGACTTTTCCTTCCCTGCCTTACAGCCTCACCTAAGTCAGACATATCAATACAGACAGAACACTTTTCTATTTGGATTATAGATTGATTATAAAGTTTTATTTTTGGTTTTTCCCTATCCAGACAACAGTATTCTCAGTTCATGAATCTCCCTCATTCTTTTTTTCAAGACTGCAACAGTGAAATAGTGATCCAACAAACACACTTCCTACAAACACTGGGAAATGGCATATGCCAAGCTCTTCATAAGTACAGCACAAACATGGGCCATCAGGGAATTTACTCCACAGAGTTTTTCTGGAAGTTGGAATCACATGCTAAGCCTGAAGGATAAATAAACATTTACATTTCTTAACCTTATCAACCTTATCTTAACCTTGAACATATATGTGAATATCTGGAAATCTGAAGCCTTCTAAAAGGCAGAGGTTGGGCTGAGGCAATGGAGACAATGGAGTCTTTTCTCTCCCCATGGTGCTTACACACGTTTAGTGGCACAGATGCAGCAGTCAGGTAGTCATGATGCTTGCCCAGAGTCTGCTTTAGTCACAAGCCATGAGGTCAGACAGGTCTTGTTACTGCCTTAGGCATGACGAGCATTTGGGTAATTTTTTTTCCCATCAACACCCCAGCAGGAATTCTCACTTGAAAACTTAAAGGCCTCCTTAGTCTCTCACAGTTGCAGTGGCAGAGCTGAGCACAAACCCTACAGATAATAACTAATCATCTAAAAACACACCCTGCTCATTTTCCCAGTGAAATGTAGCAGCTACACAAAATCCATTTACAGCCTGTCAAAGATGGATGAAAGAAAGAAAGGAAAATCACAAAGGAGCTAATTCTTCATCTTTTCCCCTTTTTAGTCATTAGTCAGAGCCCATTAAGCCCAGCTCTGACTCCCCTATTAAGGAGAGAAGACCCCTGCAGATATAATGGGGAACTGGAATGTGAAGAGACCCCTGGCCCAGCCTGTGCACTGCCATCTGCTACCACCAGCTTCCTGGTGACAGGGCTTCATTACCAGGAGCGTCTTCCCTTAGGGATCTTGGATGCAGCCAGGCCATTGCTCTCAGGCTCTCTGGCTAAGCAGCTTTTGCATGAGAAAATGTTCAGTTGTTTCACTGCTGGGAACACATTTTTATTTTAGAGACTCAGCATTTCCTAGCTAGAGCTATACTTCTAAATATGTGAGGACAAGTTTGGCCCTCAGTGGGTAAATGCTGGTGAAGAGCTCAGAAAGGAATCCACAACTAAGCCTCTTTTTCCATCCTGAGGGTTGGTAAAGGATGGCAGGACACACAAAATGGACAGAAACCAAATTGTTAAAGATACTACAGGATCAAATTCTATTGTCAACAAAATATGAACTACAGATACTCTGCAAGAATTTCCTAAATCTAGTACTAAAACTACCTGTCTTTTCAAGGGTATGGAGAAATAGTCACAAACCCTGGGATGGATGTTCCTGGTGAAAATTACATGCTGTAATTCCACATGCTGTAATTTCAATACAACATTGACCAATGCTTTGGAACATAACATATAACTTAATACCAGCTTTGTATTTACTACTTAAGAATATGGGAGACAAGTCTTCAGCAAAACTTCCTGACGTAAAATATATTAAGTGCAGAAAGGTTGCCTCTCAGGGTGGTGAATCTGGTGCCAAAAAGTAAGGAACTCTTTGTGTGCATGGATGCAACGTGGCAAGCTTTTGTAGGCTGCCTACAGCCACCTCCCTCTTTACATTCTGCACACACTCTATCCTGCAGGAGCTGGTTTTGTTTGCAGATGACAGGGTTTCTCAGCAACATAAGAATGCAAAACAGAAACATCACGTGTCAATAAGAACAATACAGAAAGTCAGTCTTGGTTTCCTTTCACAATTTGGGAGTTTTCTTTTCACGCCTTTCCCCTACTCTGCTCTTTGCCTGCAGATTACAGAACGATTGTCAGAGCCCATCTCAGGTGTGCTCCTGCTGTGTACACAAAAATGCCACAAAGGAAGAGAGGAAATAAAGGGTATAAATGTAAGTATGGAGATGAAATGGTTCTGCTTCACATGCAACTCCACAATACAATTAAATATTCAAGGTCCTGTCTACATTATTGTGAAAAATCTCAGACACGATGCAGTTTTAGGTCTGTTGATAAGCAGGATTGCAGCTCTTTGTTTAGCACTCATATTCAGCCCACCTAGATATTATGAGTGCTTCTGAATAATCATACTGGTTTTACCTGATCCATGAGTGGACAAGTTTAAAAAAGGCTCTAATGATCAGTTTAACATTCAGGAAATAAGCATACTAGAAAGCAATTTAAAGTTTTTTCTTGATGGTTACATCTTAGAGTACAACCATTGGTCTCTTTGGCACTTCTGATCACCAGTAACGTTCCTCAGTACTGATGTCACCATATTAATCAGATTTTAGATGAAGCCCCCTAACTATTACTCAGAGTTGCTTCTTCACCATCACTGAAATGCATTAGCTTTTGCATCAAGTCTCAAACTGATAGGCAATGAGGTCAACTACAGAAATAAAATGGCCCCATGTAGCCAACACCAAAGTGCTCTCTCATTCACACAGCCCCTCTTTAGCTGAAGAGAAGCAAGAACAGCCTGGAGACTCAGCACTTCTGGGAAGATCCAGCCAGCCAGGCTAAACAATATTCACTTACCAGCTCTAGCTTTGTTTGCAGAACTTGAAACCAAGAGGAAAACAATACCAACAACTCCTCGCCGCTCAGCTCCATTCGTCCTCTAACAGCTTATTTTGGGGAAGGAAAGAAACTTGTTGCTGGACACCTTTTGTGCCTTCACGAAGGAGCACAAAAGAAGGAAAGAAGTCATGTCTCAATTTCACTGTTCCCAGCAGGCTTATGTCCTGCATACTGTCAATCCAGCCCTGAATATTTATATCACTGCCAGTCAACAGACTGTGTTCTCTCCCAGACTGCCAGCCAAAGTGATTGCTCAGAGCCAAGCTGCTGCTGTTCTTCCCTGTGCTTTCCAAGGGCTCAACTTCACGTCACCAGACAGAGAAAGACCAGCCTGAACAAGGGGAAAATGCACACATTTTTAAGTCTCAAAACAAGAAAGCAGATTCATCCACTGTCACAAGAACCAAGGGCAGAAGGAACAATCAATTTGTTTGATCCAAGATCTTTTGGAAGTGGTGTTGCATTAGGAGACTCTAGAAGAATAACATGAACATTTTGGTAGCTAAGTCTGTGAAGAGGCTGGTTGGAGCATCACAGCAGAGGTGACATTTAGCTGGCCACGTGCCTGCCAGCTTGAAGGGATCAATCACTGCCTGAGAGAGGAGGTGATGGATTTCAGAACAGAACAGGAACTATAACTCAGCACTTCCAACATGCTGGATGTCACCCTGACTGTTCATCTAACACATCCACCACATGACTAAAGGAACTGGGACAGAAATGCTTTTTGTTGGTGTCATTCCTCTATTTTGCCATTCCTTACATTACCATCTGACCAGATGGGCTAAGTGTCAAAGTTAAATCTGCAGCATCTGTCCCACTCATTCTTAGCAGGATGTGGGGAACATTTTATTTTACTAGTGATACTTGAATTATCCTCTGAAGAGTCACAGACCTCTTCTGTGACTTATTCAGCACACAAGGGCTTATTTGGCCTGCTTGCAAGACGGAGATAGAATCAACTACTCAGAGTGTTGGTTTTTTTCCTAAACTCCCCTCTAATTAAGACACTTTACTTATCCAGGACAGTTAAATTTTATTTTAATAAACTGCCTTTTGAAACCGTTATGGAATTTCCTCATGCTCTGCAGAAGCAGGGCTCTCCTCACTAATACCAAACAAATCTTGGGGTGTCAATTTTTATTTCCCTCCTGGGCTGCCCATAGTTTTTGACAGTAGGCCAGACTCAAGGACATGATCACTCCAAGAAAATAAATTTTCAGCTAAAATCATTAATTTCGCTATTTGCTAGCATGGTTAGAGCCTCATGGCAGTGGCATTTTCACAGGAATGTGGCTCCAAGGTGAAGACAGGATCATGTCTGAAATGTGATCTTTGAAGAACCAGAGATCATTATATATACTCTTCATTGTTCCCCAGATACTGAAAAACATATCATTCTGCTAAAACTGAATTACCAATATGAGTACTTTGAAATGCTTGTGCCATATAGATCAGAGGAGGCTTCCTGAGTTCCATTAGAACTAAAAAAAAATATGAAAAATATGACTAGTAGTATTTTTGTCTCTATTTAAGTTTTTGGCTGTCATCTTCTGATATGAGGCCCAGTATTTGCTAAATTTCATCCCCAGTTCAGGCCTATGATGGACTACTCTGACAGCACCTGTATACACTGCATATGAGCCACACCACTCTGTGTTATCTCAGCTCTCTATTTGCCTAGAGCAATAGACAGAAAAAGATGATGAAGAAAAGATAAAAGTATTTTCCCTTTTTTACCAAAAAAGCCTGTAGTAAATTACTTGTGTTAGAACTGGCCTGAGATCTGAGTTTAGATCAAACACTTATAATAAAAATTAGGACAAGGTAATAGCTACTAACCATAAAGCAAATTGTGACCTCAGTTTAAAAGTGGCAAAAAGAAAAGTCTAGAATATGAACTTTAATTTTTTTTCTGCTTGTGAAAGACAGAATGGGAACGAGTTCAACCTACTCCAGTTACTGCTAGATGATGGATGACTTCATTCATTCAAGTTGCAGCATTCCCTGAGGTTGCCAAGACTCAGAGAAGACAAAAACTTCTCCAAATTCCAGCACATGTCTGCAGGCTTTGCACCAGCACAAGCTGCAAAGCTTGGTGTTCCTTTGGGAAGCACTCTGGAACGTGGGACACAGGGACTACAGACACACTGAAATGCCCATGTGGGCCTTACCAGTATTGGGAAATGTACTTTCAAAGAAGTATTGAAGCTTTACCAAATTTGGCCACTTAACTTCAGACTCAGTAGTTAAAGCCACAAGCAAACAACAATGTTCCAACAATACAGTTTTTCCAGTGCCTGCAGGGCAGTTTTAGGCTTCTGGTTCTGGCAAGGGAAACCTCTGTTCTGGTGGTGCTCCTGAAATGGAGAATAGTTCCTGCACGCAAAGAGGAAAAAGCTGCAGTCACGTGCAGTGTCACACAGATGAAGTCATGCATTGGCATAACAGTGAGTGTTGTCAGTTGTCAAAGGCCATCTGTAGCCAGCAGACTTAAACTGTCATCCTGGAAAAAGATGCAAACAAGCCTAATGGGAGATTGCATTATCCTCTTCCTGGCATTCAATCAATGAAGCTTGTTCCCTGAACAGATACAGAAAACAAAGGGCCACATTCTTTCATTTTCTTTTTTTTTCTTCTTTAAAAAGAAAATTATTATTTTTTGGCAGTTGCTGTATTTGCAAAATGACAGGGAAAATAGGAAGAACCAAAGAACTCCAGAACTAAAGAGTCACTTGTCAAATGTGGCATGTGTGTACTCATTTGGCCCTACAGGAAGAGAGGGATTGCTCCACTGTTTGTGGAATTGACTCAGAGTTTGGATTGGATCATTTGGAGGTGTTCTAGGTAAGCAATCTGACACGCTGTTTGGGTGCTTTCTCTGGTCTTGGGGGTGTGGGGAGTCATTTTACAGTGTCAAACACACTGTGGGAACTGCTGGAGAAGGATATTAAATAGGAGATCCATTCCTTGGAGCAGAAAATGGAGATAACACTTAGAGATGATGCATTAAGCGTTCCCGAGGGAAAGTAGTGATGGCTCCCAGTACATTTTGTGTCGCTCCAGTTGGTGTCAGATTTCCCAACCAACCTGCAACAGAAGCCAGATGTGCTGGGGAGAAGTCCCATCCTACCACGTGTTGGCCCCAGGGATGCATGAAGGGAAATACTCCAAGTCTGTGTTCCAGGAGGCAAAGATAAATGTGCTTGTTTGGTTGGTTCTAGTGCAGGCAGGGGCCAAAGAAGAGGAGCACTGAAAAGTGAAAAATGAGCCTTGGGATCTGTGCCTGGTACTGATGCAAATGAAGGTGAAACTATACAAACAGCAACACAATCAGACCATTCATCAGTCCTTCATTAGCAGCTTTTCTTTGCAACTCCATCAGGAAAGAAAAAACCTTCTCTCTTTTTATGAAAGACCAAGAGGGTTGAGAAGAAAGCCTAATTGGTGAGTGTAGGGCATGCACACTGTAAGGGCATTTGTAATGCAAATGGGCTAGTGCCGAATCCATAGGTGGTGTTAGAGTAATTCAATTTACACAGCCTTTGTACTGTGGAATCTCACTGAGCATGTGATAGGGAACCTCAACTTGTGGCTAAACACTGTCTGCCACAACCAGAAAAGCTTCCAGCCACCGTGCTAAGATACAGATCTACACTTGGGATGAAACCAAAGGCATGTCATCTCACTCAGATTTACAGGAAAGGTCAGATTTCCATAATACTTGCAAATCTAATGTGCTGGCTTTGTTTACCCACAGGAACACAATTACTCGTAGTGAAAAATGATTGTTTTAAAATCTTTTGCATTTCTTTAACAAAATAAAAGTTTTTCCTGTTTCATTCCCCTGGATGATTTAACATTACTGTTCTGTTTACATATGTGTGCATTATACTCTGGGCTCTCAGAATTCCATACTGTGAACGTTCCTGCCACTCCCCATTAAAACAATCTGACTTGAGCTTTTTACAAACCTTTGTATCAAAATTTTCCATGCCATTGGCTGCAAATTTTGGAGAGCTTTTGAGCAAGAAATGATTCAGCTGTTTCCAGGAGGTAAGTCAGAGGTAAAAACACACTGTCATGGTGATAGTAAAAAAAAATTTTACAGGCTTGGGTTTTGGGTTGTTTTGTTTTTTGTCTGGAAGAGCATGTAACTGGTAAGGTGCATCTTCTTGTCCCTGAAATAAATGTATAAATATTAGAATTATAGAGAATCATAGAATGGTTTGGGTTGGAAGGGATCTTAGAGATCATCTTGTTCTTCCCCCTACCATGGGCAGGGACACCTTCCTCTATCCCAGGTTGCTCCAACCCCTGTCCAACCTGGCCTTGGACACTTCCAGGGATCCAGGGGCAGCCACAGCTTCTCTGGGCAACCTGTGCCATGGCCTCAGCTCTCTCACAGAGAAGAATTCCTTCCATGTATCTAGCCTAAATTTCCCCTCTTTCAGTTTGAAGCCATTCCCCCTTGTCCTATCACTCCAGCTCCTGATGAAGAGTCCCACCCTATCTTCCTTGTAGGCCCCTGCAGATCTGGAAGGTGCTGTGAGGTCTCCACAGGTGAGGTGCTCCAGTCCCCTTATCAACTTCACAGCCTCCTTTGGACTTTCTCCAGCAGTTCCATGTCCTTCTCATGTTGGAGGCACCAGAACTGTATACAATATGTCAGGTGGGGTCTCACAAGAACAGAGTAGAGGGGGAGAATCACCTCCCTCAGAAGAATTCTGACTCACATGTACCTTATAGAGTTTCTTGAATCTGAAGCCCCTAAATTTCTAGAGATCCCAAAGTCTTCTACAGCTCTGTTTGTAATCAGACAGTGCAAGCACTACCCACTTGCAGGACTTTGATCTGTAACTGCTGAAACCAGTTACAGGTGCTAGAAAATGAAGGCACTGAAAAGGAGGTCAGGAACCTGGTTACCCCTGTCCTGCCCATAGCAACCTCCTCTCCAGTGCAGAAGGCAGCTGCTCTCTTCAGATTGACACGTTATGCTCAAGTGAGCAAAAAGGGATAAAGTGTCTTGCCTGCACAGCCACAGAGAGCTGATTCTACCTATTAAATATTTTCCCTATTAAAATAAAATAAAACATTGCCAAGTTACCTAGAGAGATCACAGATAGGGACTTGGGGCAGCACAGTTTGTTTCTTACTTCTCCTCTTTGTTCCAATCATAACATTTGTAACACAATGCATCACACTCACTGAACTGCTGACCTGTGGTGTGACAAGGCTGGATTTTAACCACAGGGAGACAGGGAGAAAAGCAGAGGCTGAGTGTTCAGCTCTGGCTCTTTGAAAGAGTGCCTTATGCCGCACTGGGTCCTGCCTCTGGACACACAGAGCACTCCTGATGCAATTCCAAGTGTGCTTGCATGTCAGCTGAAACACTGCTGCAGAAGTAGGATGAAGGGGAAAAATTACTTCAAAAAGAAAGTGCAAAAATACCAATAATCTATAAGTAATTTGAAGGACTGCTTCAGGAAAACTAACACAGCCACAGAAATACCATTAAATTCTGTGGAGGCACAAGGAGGAACAAAAGAAGTTCAAGACCAAAAGGGATTAAGCCTTTGGAAACAGACCAACAGCCAAGGATTCTTTGGATTTAAGGTCAGCCTTAGCCACTGGCTGCATTGCAGAAATCGTATCTGAACAGATTAGAATAAATGCAGATTTCAGCATTGTGGTGCCTGAGCCTGAACACTTGCCAGCCCTGTCCTTGGTTTGACTTCTGCTTAACTCCTTGCCAAGTCTGAACAGCACTTCTTCAAATCATGGCTGATCAATAAGCATCTTTAACGCATGAGCTGCCCTATTATGAAATATATAATACAGATAACTGGCAATAGGAGACAGAGGAATTCAGAGGAGAAAGCTGAACTTGAACACAGGTAGCACTATTAATTAATGCAGTGTGTGCTTTTGTACCTGGCTGCTACAGACAGTTGGTAGTACAGATATGCAGATGTGATTCCCACAATCAAATCCTAGCAAAATCAAAAAGGTAGGTGGAAGTTTGGTTATAGCTGGGGGTTATCTCAAACATCTGTGCCAAAGCAGCTAAATAAAGATGGCCAGATCAAGACATTCACACGTTGTTCTTGCCAGTTTGGAAGGGACTAATTCCTTTCAATCAAAAGGTGGGCATACAAAACAACAGGATCCAAAACTGGAGAAACAACTGTCCATGGTGTTCCCAAACCATCCACAGGTGCAAATGCAAATCTTTAATGCTAGCTAAAATCAGCACAGCTGATATTTATCAACCTGGATTTATTTCAGACTCTGTCTTTCCATCTCCCTTCACATGAAAATAGCACGCCTTTAGAACAATTTAACATGCACAGCTGCTGAACCTGTCCAAGCATGACTCAAGAGTGAAACACGAACTGCATAGCAGGAAAACATGGCCCTTGATCTGGGATTTCACAGGCTTGGGTCACGACTCATCATTATTCACATTTGACTTCAAGGGGAAGCTGAGGCAATGACCACCATGCAAGTGACTGTAGCAGGGCCTAGAAGGACACAAACTGGGATCAGGAACAGTGCAGGGTGCTGGACATTGGACAGTTTAGTTCACCCTCTCTACAATTTAAATCCTTACAAATTGGAATTATATGCAAGGTGCAACATTTCTTCGCTCAAGTAAGAAGGCAGGAGAGACCTCCTCTGAGACCTCCCTGCGGTTCAGTTCTGAGAAAAAGGTAGGAACAGTCAGTTTGGCTGACTCAAGTTTGCCTGTTTTTCTGGTTTTAAAAGTCAAGCTGACTCATATTTTGTAGATTGTTAGCAAACAAATTTTCAGAAATAAAGAAGGTCACAAAGAAAACTAATGAATATTTCTGATGGATATTTCAACCTTACAGGCCGCTTGCAGGGCAGTCTGTGAGAGAATAACATGGTCACATGGCCTCTTGAATTAAGAGGCAGTGCTAAAGCCACATGCAAACATAACTGGATTTAAAAGATACCTATTAAACTTCACAGATTACATCAAAAGAAGTAAAACGGTCCTTTTTTTCTTGCTCATCATTCTCAGGAACTTATTTTAGTAGCACCACAGCAGAGTTATTGCTATTTTGATGCAGTTTCAACATCCTTTTTAGATGGAGAATGGACCCAAGACATGACCCCCTTCCACTTCAGCATTCTTTCTTTCCTAGTTGCTGATGCTTGCGCAGCCCTTAAAGATATTCTACAAAAATTACTGGCCACACCTAATATTTGTTATTCACAATGGATAAAGCTTTTTCTATAGCACACAGAACATCTTCCCTAGATTGAAGTGGGAAAACCAGAACTGGATGGATCCTTACTGAAGCCTGAGATACAATTCATAGAAACCAAAACAAGTTTTAAACAAGCCCAGCTTGTTTGACTGAGACCTGGAAGTTCCCTGGCTGCAGCAATCCTGAGGAGAGTCTGCCATGGGCTAATTTTCCCTGTTTCTGGACAGTCTAGTTCAGGGTCAGGTTGGATCCCTGGAAGCCACAGTGCAGTTTTCAGTGCAGACATGGCCTGAGGGGGACAGCCAGCATTGCATTCAGCCTGAAGCCATCAGGACTATCCTGTCAGGATTACATCACCCTAGATTTACTTTTTCCTTTTTAAAAACAGTCCTTCCAGATGCTACAGCTCAAAAATTAAGCAAAAGAACAGCAACAGAAATACACTGGTTTCTTTAGTACAGAAACACTAACAATGGTGAGACATGAGCAGTTCTTATCAACAACTCTTATTTTTATATCCTTAAAAAAGAAGCTGTTCTTGAACAGCCTTTGTGAAGGAACTAACAAGGAGTGCTGCTGGGTAATTTTGGTCACTAATTATGCTTGGGAAGCTCCTAGGCAGTAGCCAAGATGATCTATGTGCAAAGAAGTCCTTTTGGCTGGATGCTGCTCTGCAGGAAGAGACCAATATTAAAACACAGACACAAAGCAAAAGATGTTCTGATGCACCAGAAAGGAGGGGAAAATAGCGTTACCACAGAGCCTGCCAGGTGTGTTAGCACGGCAACAGGAAAGCCTCATAACTCATGTGCAGCCAGAGATATTTCTGGAAACCAAAATACTTCCATGTAGTCCAGACTCCATTTCCCAGGATAAGGAATAATTTAACATATACAGTTCAAGAATGAAAATTATAAGGCATAATCTGTGTTCACAAGAAAAGTTTTTATCACACAGGGTGAATTCCCTTAATGAACAAAATGAAAGGTTTTATGTTCTGTCAATTGCACCAAGAGTGATGTCAAAGACAAAATATACACCAGACATCCAGATGGAAAAAAATTCCTCCTTATTTCTAGCCCAAGGAAAATTCAGAACTAGAACTGAACTTTAGAAATTCAGCTTTTAATGGGATTCCTATAGACCTTCAAACAGCCCCTAGATGCAAAGGAAGTTAAGATTCAAATTAAAGTTTCTCTTTTAGATCCCCCTCTATGCCTGAAAACATCTGTTAGACATGGAATTATCCTGTCCTGAAATGTGGTAGTTAAAAAAACCATGAACATCTCCCAGGACCATGCTCAAATCAATTGGGAGTGGCTTTTCTGGTTTGGGGAAGTGAATTCAATGCCTGCCAACACCAATATCTCAGGTAGAACTGCAGCAGCTGTTGAAACTATCATACCTGTGTTCCTTATATTCAACTTTTACCTCAAAAACTACTAATAGTAATAACAGTTACACTACTTGTGACTAAAAATGAGAGTGAGCCAAATGAGTAAAGAGCAGCAAATTTGAAACAAATTTCCAATTATGAGTAAACTCTTTTAGAAACTTCAGGTTAAATGAACTGCAGATGCAATTTGTTTATGGCCATATTGTAAATGATGGAAAGACAGAAAGAGCCCAGTGTCCCTCAGTTTATTTGGAATGAGCAGAGTTTGCCAAAAGAAGAGGATGTCTCTGTCAGTGAATGTGTAATCTCAAGGACAGCAGGGCCTGGCACGTTAGCTTGGTACTCTTATTCTATCATAAGAAAGGTTAAGACATATTTCTATCGGATCAACGCTGTCTCAGCACTAGGGAAATTGTTATCCTTCCAGTTTCTTCTTAGATAGGTACAATTATTATTGTAATTTTACACAGGGCACAATGGTAACAGAGACAAATCAGGTCCCTTAATTACCACCGACAACCTGACAATGTTGTTTCAGGTTAGACTTTGTTCTGCAAGCAAATATATTTATTCAGTATTTATCTCCATGTTTATTCCAGGAGCCATGAGCAGCTCAACAGGTATTTTTGGAAATTGCTGCTTCTGTGTGTTTGGGGCTTCAGCAAGAACCAATTGATGCCCCTAACCTGGCCATGCAGAGTGGTGGCAGTCAGGGCTGCCACGCTGTGCAGAGGGCTTAGACAAGGACATTTTCAGTCATGAATAACCCACTCAAGTCCACAGACAGTCCAAGCAACATCTATATCCACTGACTTTAGGGGGAGACACTCTTAAAGGTTCAGGGTGTCATGCCTGGAACAGAAAATTTCATTTTCCCTAGCAGCAAACCAAGATTGGTATTTACTGCAGAGAGCTATTACAAGGGTTGCATAATGTTGGCAGAGTGCTGTGAGCATGAAATATGCCTCATATCATTAAATATGTGACAGATGTACCTGCAGAGAACTCATTAATTCTGATTTCTATTCCTGTTAGTCTAGAAATATTAGCATCTAATTGTTAGTTTCTAAAATATTCTGACAAACTTTTTTTAACTGAAAAACTGTGTCAGCATTTATTTTGGAATATCAGATGAAGTCTGTTCTCTTGTATGCCCCTCAAGTAATGTGTTACAATAACCTCAATTACCTAACAGAAAACGGTGGGGCCTCAGCAGGAAGGCTTTCTGAAAGGTTTTAAGGAGGAGCTGGGAGGTCTCTGCTCAGTAAACCTAAATGGAGAAGCCTTCAGTGGCACAAGAAAATTCAGGATGGACTATTGTGAAAATGAAAGCCAAACCCACTGCATGTGTGAGACACAAACACTATGGCAGCACTGTAAGTATTCTGAGGTTTGACTGCAGTGCCCATCGAGGAGCAGAGGGCTGAGTGGAGACACACCAGCAGCAGTGTGCTGTGTGCTGCAGCTGCAGTCTGCTAGAAAAAATCCAAAGGAATTAGCACGTCTTCTTTCCTAGAGCATCTAGTAGAAGAAACACTGATTTTCTCTCTTCTGATGCTTTTTTCCCCCGGAAGTCTCAAGATCTGTTCATTCTACACAGAAACAAGAGCCTGGAAGTAATACCAATAGCTGTGTACAAAACCCTGCAAAAATGAATCCATCCATCTTAGTGCCAGACAGAGCTCACCCTTCCAAGCACTGCTTCCCTGGAAAGGACAGCAGGACACCACATGTTGTTCCGTACAACAGCATATGGGGACCAGGAATTTACTGTAGGTTTCCCCAGACTGCAGCTTTGGGGACAAAATCTTCTATCAGCTTAGACCTCTCATCCTGCTTCATTAGCATCTGGTGACTTGAAAGCCTGACAGAGGAAAACTTCATTTAACCAGAAAGATACCCAAAAATGGGTATTCACAGCACCAGTACCTTTGTAAACACTGAGCAAGAAAACCAGCTGTGTGTGAGAAACTAGACCATGAAATAGAAATGCTGCTTTAACACCACAGTTTGCAGCAATTACAGCCCATGGTCAATAGTAAAGTTGGAAATAAACTTACTGGCCAACAGATCTTTGCAGGAAATAAGCTGTTTAATTATTTAATTGTTTGGGGAGGGAGCTGGAGAGAAGGGAAATGCACAAAACAAATGTGTGGAAATGTAAACATTTGCATAGCGTGGCTGCACAAGTTGGACAGGAGAAATCCCAGTGTGGGATTGCTGAGCTGTTTCCCACAGAACACGTACACAGCAGGGAGGAACCACATTTGCATAGGCAAATCAGGGCAGTTTTCCCTCTCTGCTCACCTCACTGCCAATTATTTATTTTTTACTTGATTGTTCTGTTAATCTAGAACACAGGTCTGTCTTGCTGAGGCTGAGGGTTGGAATAACATGCTCAAACACTCTGCAGCAGGAGGCCTCTGCCAGTGACTCCAAAAGTCTTAGAAGATTTGTCTTCCGAGTGTGCTCAGTGAGTAGCAACACTTTCCATAGGATCTGAGGGGTTTTACTGCCACAGTTTTATTTTTAATTCTGACTAAATATTCACAGGCTACACGTCTACCTTTGACTTATTTTGGTTTGATGAGGTTTTTGGATCAGCACAGTGTGGTATCTCACCATGAACAAGAGTTCAGTCTCTGCCCATTCCTTCAGTACCTTGCACACTGCAATTTCATAGAACTCAGAGTCCCAGCTGAGTGGGATGAAAGTCTTTGAGATCTGTTTCTAAGCAGTACCATAACTCTTAAATCTCTAACAATATTTGTACTTTAGGAAACCAAACCAAAATTGGGTTCTTAACCACTATCAGTGGGAAAAAAAAATTCTGTGAAACAAATCATGGTGTGTACGCAAATGGCATATTGAATTTCTGAATTACTGCTAAGTAAGGATGCAAACCTTAGGAAAGGGTAACACTGTTGCTTTGAAGTGCAGCAAGGCTGAGAAAATGTTTTTGACAGGTCTTAGAAATGGACTTCTGCTCAGCTTGGCACATTTTCTTTGTGCCATCCTGAAACTATACTGAGAATTACAAAGAGGACACATGGAAGAAAAGAGACAAAGGGGCCTGTAAAGGGTCAAATAGTTCACCAGAAGCCATAGAATAAATGGAAATTATAGACACCAGTTTCATACTTTCAGTCCAGTGTAGAACTTCAGTGACATGCCATTTAGGCTATATGTTCAACATGTTTAGGTAGGTAACAAATTATATGCTACAATACACTGAAAACAACACATTTCAAAAACTTCTGTTCCATGTACTCTGTGGGATTTTATCTGTAGGACTATTGAAGGGTATTCCTGCTACTCTCTCAGTAAAGCTATTAGTACAAATGGGACCAACTCCTACTGTCACAGACAGCATAATGCTAAAAGGTTTAATAGGCTGTTTGGCAGGAGACAGACAGAATAGATTCAGCTGCTAAAATGGTGACACTGACACTTTGCCCTTCGTTACCCGGGTTCTTATCTTTCCCCACAGAAAAATCAGTGTTGGATGGTGCAAGCTGTCAGTCTGTGGGTTTCTAGTTAGGCTGCACTACAATGGCCCTGCTTCACAAAGAGGAATTTATTTCCCAGGAATATTTGTAATCTGTTGCTATTAAAGGTTTAATTAAATATAGCTTTAGGGTACTAATTAACACATAATAATTACATGCTCTGACTCTCCTCCACACCCATCATCTAGAAAAATATACAAGATTAAATCAAAGTAGGTGCACAAAGTATATTCATGGCATGGCCTCGCTTCCTTCCCATTGAATTCAACAATAAAGTTCTGAAATAATCAGGCAGAGAACTCTGTATAGAATAAATTGCCTAACGGTAAATTTTTGTATCTTGACAAGATGGCATAACACGACAGTTTTAGTATTCATTTATGGGTCACAGTTTTATTTCCAGTCCTGCTGACATTTTAAGGCACATGAGACACACCAAGGAAAGGACATCTGAACAGAATTGTGCAGACACATTGGATACCCTGAAACAGTTAAAAAGAAAGATATGCAGGGGAAAAAATGATCATCCAACTCAACAAAACCAAACCAAGCTGTACATCAGATAAAACCTAATATAAATATTGTGCTTTTCCAACCAGAAAAGGGCCAGACAGTTTTTTGTAACCTTTCCAATTAATAGGCCAGAGCACTGTTCCCAGAGTTCTCTACTCCCTCAAGAACTCTTATCTAATCCATCTTTAATCCCTCTGTGTTTTCACCTGAGTGCTGAGAGCAAGAGAAGAAAGCTCCAACATCTAGGTTCCCATCTTATTCTCTCCAATCTTTATGAGAGCAAAGAAATGCTTGAACACACGTCGCAAAACATGACTAAGCAAAAAAATAATTCCTGACATACCAGCCCTCCCAAGCAATTATTTATTTGCAATGGCCTGGACTTCTGCAAGGCTTTACAAGGGCTTTATCTGCCACATGAATTTGTTTCAGACAAGTCACTCCTTAATGAAGCCATATCTGGAACGAGGGATTTTTTTTGTCCTGCCATGGGCTTTATCCTCTGGATCCTGCAGTGCCTGTCTGTCCCTGTCACTAGCACTGCAAGCAGCCTCCACACAGCTTCAGTTCTCACACGGAGCGATGGGTGAGTGTCTCTTTGGTGCATTCCTTGTTGCCGTGCGATTGAATTTCTGGAGACATCCCACGTGGAGGTCCTTGGGAGCGGCACCAGGAGACACCGAGCCGGGACCCGGAGTGGCACTCGGTGTTCTCGGCTGCCACCTGCCGGCAGCTCAACGATCACCGCCACCTCTGCTCTTCCCACAGGAATTTTCCCTTCCAGAGGTGGAAGTGTCCTACCTCCAACGTCCGGCAAAGCTCCTAAACCACACCCTGTTCTGCTTATGCTGCTACTGCTACCCCACCGTGTCTCAACAGCTGATCCCATGCCACAGAATATAGGTCTTGCCTTGTGGTCACTCTGACCAGAAGTGAGGCTGATTCACCCTCTTGATAAGAGATAAAAGTGTGGTTTGTGCCAAGATCTGGACTCAAAACCATGAATCTCTCAAGACCATGAATCCCTATTTCTCTGCAGCTCAGAAACACAGGGATGTAAGATTCCAGTTCATGCCTATTCCTAGTCCAGACTTATCCTCTCTCTGCAGACAAAGGCATCACACACTGTTCTGGAAAGAACAAACTGTTGTTTGTACGGATCTCTGTCATTCCAAGCCCAGCAGAATAAATACCTCCAAGAGTCAGATATTCCCATGAGGCACGAGAGAATTCGGCATTATTTGTGAGTGACAAACAGAATCTAAATTTACAAGTGTATGAATCAAACAGGGAATTTCCAGAAGCATTTTAGAATGAGAAGACCATTGAGCTGTCTCTCTTCAAAAAAACCTCCTGCCGCATGCAGGCTGTAGAATGAGGAAGAAATTCAGCTCTAAAATTCTCTGCTGATGACACAAAACTCAATTTGGAAACATTAGCCAAAGAAAAATACAAACCTGTTCCTACAACCACAGCTATGAAGACAAATTGCATACACTCACCAAATGGAAATTAGAAGTATATTTAATAGCAGGACTTAGCAGAAGCAAGTGTACAACTATTAAACCCTGTCATACATTTTTTTGCCAAAGGATCAACCCTAAGAATAACTAAACCCACCCTGTAAGTATCTCAGTGCAAAGAGGATTTAGACATGTGCAACTAACGAGGGATGTATTAATCCTGATGCATAAGAATATTTATACCCATGGTCAGTGCTGAAGGAAAATCCTGAATATAACCTTGTATTCAAATATTCCATGAACAGCTGCCAGTTCCTGTTTGCAGTTCAAATCCCAGCCTGGAATGCAACTCTTGGGATGCAAATTCATGCAGCATTACTGGTCTGTGAGTCAATTAAAGATACAGACCTGCTGCAAATGGCAAAGCAATGCTGGTTCGGCTGATATGGCACCGATCCTGCATCGCCCCTGTGCTCACACAGAACGTTCAGGAACCCCCCAGTCACCCCTCTGCTCTGCTCTCCAATCCAGTTTCAAATATCCCAAAGGAGAAAACCATAATCTCCCTTGAACAACACTTTCTTAATATTCACACTATAAAGAAATACTCCTTCCTAGCCAGAAGAATTTCACTTTTTGGATATTTCAGTTCCATACTAATATGACTGTAAACAATTCCATTCATTCTTTGGGCTTCTGCGTCTCCTTCTACTGAAGAGCTCAGTGCAAAGAAGCTTTTTGTATACTAAAAAAAAAAAAATCCCCAAAACCAAAACAGACTACCTTAAAGGAATTAAAAAGGAAAGGTATAAAAGCTATATACCCACCAGGTGAAGGGTTACTGGATGACAGTCTTTTCTACTGAAAAATAAAGATATGCCTGTCTTCTGACATTCCTTCAATCTTTTTTTATGAAATGATGGTTGCTTTCTTAAGCATTCCCCACTGTTTACCCAGAATCATTTGCATTATTTGATTTTCACAACTCAAGGATTGCCTATGCTCCCTTAAATTTCTGTATCCTCTCCTACAGTTTTGTCCCGTTTTGTTTTTCTCCCATCTCAAAGTTTAGAAATAATATTAACCATTCCTCTCCTCCTTCCTCCCTTGCATCCAGGTCTCCTCTTTGAGCCTTCCTTTCCGTGCAGCAATACACTGTCCCTCTCTGCTCTTCCTGTTCTTGAGCCATCATTTCTTTCACAGATGAAAAGGGTAACACAGCAAAACTAACTACTTATGTATCTGGTGATGTGACACATACATTTTTATGGAAAAATATCACCCATTCACAGTACAAAGTTGCAGTTTTCCATCAAATGTGAGATCCTGGCTGTTCTGCCACAAAACCCTCAATACCAGTTAAGCCCCCCAGATTCCAGCACAGAATCACCATCCCTCTCGCCAGCTCTTATCTCCTGTTCTTTCCATGGTGCTCATTACCTTGCAGTTGACTCTTAACTAACTTTTCTTCCCCTTCAGATACATTTCTACTTCTTTTATCACTTCCTACCCTGATCTAATAAATTCTATTTATTCTTCTTATTAGTTCTAAATTCTACATCAAGTTCCCAAGAATTCCCTCTGTGGGGACTGATACAAATGCAGCCAACTGTTCTTCTCAAACTTCAAGCTTGGAGGCAAAGTGTAAAAACTTGAATGAATATTTGTCCTGCAGCAGTGGCAAAACCTCTTCCACCAGCCCCCTGCAGCCTTTGGGAGTACTCCCCAGCCCAAACAGCATGAACAGGTCTGTCAACATCATTGTTCTGTTGCTGCCTTCACTACCCATTTTGATGGAAAAATACACAGGAGGAAGTTATGATTTCTATGACCACGCTGCACAAGAGCCCTGAGCACAAACAAGACTTCATTTGCAGGACAACTATATATAGAACAAAAGACAATCAGGGCTCCAAGGAATTTACTGTCTGAGATGAGACCCAACACTGTAAATTTTCTACAAGGGAAGTAATGAGATAATAGTATTGGCCAACATGAGAAGAGCTAATCATGCAATTATGATCAAGATTCGCTGTAAGAATTCATTTCAGAACTTTCACAAAATAACCACGAAAACAAACAGTTTGATCCAAACAATGTAATTCTTTGCAATTAAGGAGAAAAATCTTTTTGTTGATAGTAGCTTTGACTGCAATGCAACTTCTAAAGATTAAGATGCCTTTTTTACTGTATCTGACATAATCTAAAGTTTTTTTGCACAAAACAGCTAACAGAGAACAGCAGTAAAATTTATGTGAAGGAAAACCTGGATCCTTCATAAGATGTGATAAATATAAATGCCAGTTCAGCCAATCAATTTTAATTAACTGAAAATCAGAATTGCAAAGCCAGACTGTACTAAAGCCTAAAGAGTGTTCATGTTCTGTCACTGATGAGATAAAAGTAATAGCTATTAAATCAAATTATAATGAAGAGGTAATGTTAAGAACTAAGAAACATTTACTTTTAAACAGTGTTAAGTTTAAAGAAACTTCAGTAACAAGTTCTCATTTTGACCAGTTTTGACAAAGGGATCAATACCACAAATGTATTTGTAGAAATGCTAATGAAAAGTGTGTGGGGTTGTGCTTTTTTTTCCTTTTAATGTTTTCTAAAGGAGGATGATCATAGATGCCATCTTCCCTACTTGGTAAACCATCTACCAGCAGCCTTCTGATTCTGATTCTTGGGGCAAGAGCCCCCCAAGACACAGACCATGGTCTCCTGAGAGCACGGAGGGGGCAGGAGAAGCCCTGAGCGCTGGCAATGTCTCCTCGAGGTCCCACTGCTCTCCTGTGTGCCAGAAGAGCTTTGCTACTGGCCCAACACAGACCAGAGGAGATGCCTTATCCCAAGTTTACCAGGTAGTCACCTGCATGAATCCTCAAGCATGCCATTCCAGAAGGATACTAACACTATCCAACACCTGCCACCTCGTTCCATCTGCTCACCTCCTGCCAAAGCCAGGAGAGGGAAAGATGCCTCTCCAAATGGGAAGCTCAGAAAGCAGCATAACTGCAGTGCTTTGAAGGAGCCTCTGGCACTGTTGCCTGTACAACGAGGGCAAATGTCTTCTCTGAAACATGTACTAATATTCTCCCTCCTCTTTCCTCCACCCTTTCTACAGCCCTTGGGAAATCTCTCTCCTCCCACTCCTTACAGTTTCCTTCTGTGTTTCCCTGCTGCTGAATGATCCTGTTGCCTGAGCAACGGCAGCTGAGGAGGGGAGCAGGGAGAGGGCCCGGCCCCGTTGTGTGCTCTGGCAGCAGCTCTGCCTTCTGACCCCACAGAAGAGCCTCAGAAAATGAGCCGTTCAGCTGAGTGAGGGGTAACCTCCTTAGTAGGTGCTGGGGATTTTGTAAATACCTTATATTTTTGTGCAATTATAAATAAAATAACCTAACACTCAAGGCTGTCAAGCAAGTAGTTGTTTAGCTTATCTACACACCCAGATTATATTCATAATGCAACAACATTTGTCACTCTTTTATTTTGGTCCTAGTAGAAGTCAGATGTACAAATCAACCAGCAATTAATCTCTAGAATCAGAATCTGCTCTAAAAAATTCAAATTATTATGCAGTGTCTCTCTCCCCCTCTGCTTTTTTCATTATGTATTTTAGAATTCAGATTAGTAAGCAGAACAAAAGTGTCTATCAATGACCTTTCCAGATCTACTTCAATATTTGTAGTGTGCTTTCTTTTCATCTCTGCTGTCTCTTGGTATTTGAGCAATATCTGGTGAAATGAGAATGTAGTCTCAGTGCTATAGCTGTGCAAGAAATAATAATCTCTGCAAGATATCCAGCAGAGATTTCTTTTCTAATATTGTTTTATTGGAAGAAATCTATTTTTTTTTTCTTTTTAATTCTTCTTACATGGTTTTGTGTTCCTACAGTTTATGAAACTCCATGGGCTGCCTCTCCCTCCCTTGGTGGTTTATGATCATCAAAATGTTTGTAATTGGCTACTTGCTGCTCTGGTGATTACAGGAGGGAGGGTTGTGCAGTTTTCCTGCTTTTGAGCAACTAGCACTTGGAACAACCAGCACAGAATAGTCTCTGCTGATACATCTTAAATGAGTGTAGCTACTCTGACACTTCACTCTCTTTTTATTATAATTTAACTTTTACTCCTGAAGTAGAAGCACAGTTAGTTAGATATGCCAGTTGAATCAGGCACTAATAGTGAGCTATTGGGAAATTATTTGACCTTTAAAATTTCATATCAACGTGAGCTTCATTCAGAATTAATTTACTCCATCTTATCCAACTGCTTTCAGCAGCTGCGTGCTTGCTAATCCTATCCCTTGCACTGTATTTATAGAACTTTTTTTAAAAAAATTTTTTAGACTATGCTTATTTTTGTTGAGCATAAAATAAAGAACAACTGGAGTTTAACCCAACCACAAAAAGCTCAGAAGCTAATCCTTCATTTTTTGCTCTGCTTTCTTCAGGGATAACCTACTTCCATTTTCGGCTCTCCAGCAGAATAGTCAGACTGAGTATCATCAGAGCAGAACACAGTCCAGAATTTATGGCTTACTAAATTCAGGGAGAAGCTTTAATTAATGAAGTCTGCAGCGCTGTGACTAGACAGCAGATTCCAGCAATTAATTTGGAATACAACTGCCAGGATTTCTCAGTGTATCAGAAGTCTCAAAACCATCTGTCAGAAGTGTTACTGTCTTTAGGTCATAGGTAATTGTGCTTGGGAGGGCCTGGATCATTGGCCAGAGGTGCCTTTTCCATGGGTCTGACCAATGGCTTCAACAAATCAGGTGGCTCTACCCAGCTTTCAGAGCAGAAAAAGTCATGGAGATCAGGGAAGGAAATGGACTAAGGCCAAACATCCTTAGTGTGACTCATGGATTTCGATGGGATTACAGAGGGATGGAAATAGACTACATTTACCCTATTAGGTCACCATGCTAATATCATTAATCTTCTCTCAGGGAAAGATTGCTTCTCCCATGCTGAGATTTCAAGTAAAAGGATAATCGGCCCATGGGGGTACAAGGAAGGTAGAAGAAAAAAAGTGAAATAATGGTAAGAGCTTGAAGAAACAACATAAAAGAATTTTGAATATCCTTATTTCCCTTAAAAAGTCCTAATGAATATCACTCACATACTCTTATCTATATAAACCCTCATCAATACATTTACCATTTATCTGTTTATCAACACAAATTCTTTTATACAGATAACCTTCCACCTGTGATTTGCATTTGGTAAAAGCTGTATCATCAAATTTTATTTGGCTTTGGATAACTTCAGAAAACCTAACTCTCACATCACATAAGAGATTTGTGATTAAGCATGCAAAAAGCTGAGTTATGCCCATCTCCACTCCATAAAGCTTGTCAGAGTAATATTAAAAAATCTCACAAAGACAAGGCTTCAATAAAAATAATATTATACTTTCCTCAAGTTCTAATGAAATTTCTTAGCAAGGGGGTGGAGCAAAACCATCTTCTGTGTGGTAAGGGCACTCAGCTGGAAGTGGATCTTGGATGGGCTTTGCACTTTTTCCAGTGAATAATGAATTAGAGACAGAAAATGAATAATGAATTAATCTTAAATCAGAAGAATTCCATGAAGCAAGAAGAACAGCTTATGACTTTCTCCTCCAGGTAAGTGTCCTAGGCTTTGGGCTATGTAAGTAACCTCCCATTTCCTCTCATTCCCATATCTTTAACCTCCCATTCAGTAAGATCTTGTGACAGCCTAATTTCTTCATAAATCAAGGCATAAAGCTGTGGCTGAATTTTGGGAGTGACTGCAGCACACCAGTCAAGAACAGACAAGAATAAATTCAGCTTCTCAGAGCTTGGCAGTAATAAATTGCATAGGACCATGATGCTGTACACCTGTTCATTTTGTTCATTCTTGAAGTATTTTAAAAATTCACAACTACTTTTTTATATTTTGACCAGACAGTTTCATCCAAAAGTCAGATAGACACTGACAAAATGATAAAATCTGAGTTTGATTAATAAACAAGAAAAAAGAAACATGAGCACCTCCAGTATCCAAAACATTTCAGAATCTCTTACCAGTGAGGTGACAAGACAGCTCTCGTGCTTCTTTTGTGAAACTGCCTAACTTTTCTTCAAAATAATGTCTGAGATTGGAGACAAAGTTTTGCAAGGCATGGATTCTTAAACTTGTTTGGGCATTTACAGACGTCTCTAGCTTTCATGAATTCCTATTTCTTCCTTATACTTAACTTTGGGTGTTTGAACATTGCTAAAATACTGCTTGGCTTTTATGGACACTCTGGGTAAAAGTATATGGTCATCTTGCTAGAGAATTTTTAGAGAGCTTTAATTTTTTTCAAGATGAAGTAACTGAAAATTCTTGAGGTTACTGAATAAAGCATGCACCTAAATTGGTTTAAATCCCAATGGATGATTAGCAACTGAGTCCTGGACTGGGAGACACCAGGTTCTTCTGAAGGAAACAGAGACATACAAGGCCACACCAGTACAATCCTTCCCAGTTTGCTTTAGATAGTATTCATTTGACACTGCACCTGCACTTTCTTATGTGCCTTGATTTCTAAAACTTCCAGAGCATGCTGAATACAAAACAACTAACAAGGAAATAGGTCAACAACAGAAGCACCTACCTCAGGCCTGCCATTTGGTCATGCATCCCTGCTAGAAATCCCTGCTGCACAGTGAAAATGGCTGCAAAGAGGAAAAAAAAAAAGAATAAAACTTTGTGGTTTGGTCCTTCACTGTCTTGTTGGACTTAACAAGCACTTCCATTTCTCAGCTGCAGCAAACATTAAACAAGAACCATGAAATCACTCTGGGGAGTGTGGCTGTTACATCTGCACTGCTTTCTTGCATTATGTCAGCTTCTGTGCAGTAACAAAGTCAGTGAGTGACCTTTTCTCTCACTGTTTTCACTCTTTTGGTCAAAATCTGATCTATATTACACTACAAATTGAGTTACATTCTTAAGGGTTATATACTTAAGGGTATATCACTCTACATGTTGATAAGTGAACTTGCATCTCTTTCTCTATTCCTCATCCATATAATACTTCCAATACCTGTAAACTTGTAATTCTTCTTTAAACTACAGTTCTCTTGTGAATCCTATCTCTGCAGATTTATCCATATAATAGATATGCTTTTAAAGAGCGCCAAAATCTATTAAAACTGAAACAAACTAGCAGTAGCTGCATGTAGCTTAATTAAAGAGATAAATGTTATTTGGGAACATGCAGCACAGTGACAACAGCAGATGATTCTTCCTGAACAGTTTTCTTCCTGTTGATACTGGCTGTGGGCTGAGAGCTAAAAAGAGGCTGTGCCAAACAGGCACCCGGAGAATCTGCAGTTGGGCATCTTCCTTCAGGCTGAATTATCCATTTCTTCAGGATCAGTCTGGGCCAAGCTCTCACACTGGCTCTTACAGTTTAATATGTTCCACAAACCAGACAGTTCCCACAGCAGCCCAAGGAGCAGGTGGATGCACGTAACCAAAGCCTACATTTGTTCCAGGCAGATGTTTGCTGTTTTGGCAGGATTTGTTAGATTACCTCGATAATCTAATTTGTACTGTGACTTCAGCAATGACATAGCAGAGAACAAACCAAAAAGACCAAGCACTGGGACAAGTCTACACTGCATCCCCTTTGTGCAGCTCCCTACTGGGGCTTCACTCAGAACAGTTCACTCACACTGACTCTAAACCCTTGTGCTGACCACAGCAGGGACAGACCTGATGTACTAAAGCTGAGGACATGGATGCATACACCACTTCCATACCCTTCCCATACTATTCCAGAGCTTCCTTCTACACGAAGAACACATTTTCAGTTAAAATACAAACATGCATGCATTCTCACACAGACACATTAAATGGGCAAATAACTGATATTTGCTGGTAAAAGCATTCTCAGCATTGTTTGTGCTGCTCAGTGTTTCCTACAGCTCCATCCAGAGTCAGAAGGACTCTTCACTTGCCTGCTGCAAGCGCTCCCTCTGTTGTTGTGCAGAGAAACTACCAGCAAGCGTGTTCCATCAGACTGGCACCTTTCTCATCTACAAGCACTCCATCCTGAGATAACTTCTCATGCTTATATTCTCCACAAGCAACTGCTGTCTTGTCCCAGTCTTCCAAAGTACCGCTGGTATAATTTAGAATAACAATGCACCTAAGAAAAAGTAAAAAACACATTTAAATATCCTGCATTTGTCCTAAAAAGCTTTCTACTATTCATATTAAGTATATTGCAGAACCCATTCACTAATTTCAGTAAGGATTAGAAATCCAAAGACTGAGTTGAAAAAAATAAAGGTGATGAAACTAATGACACATAAGAGAAATAGTGTTTATTTTAATTTAAAAGGTTTAAAGGCCAAAATCCCTGCTTGCACTCAAAATAATTTCTGAAACCCAGAACAGCAACAGAATGACAGAGGAGCTGCAGGCACAGAAGTCAAGGACAGTTTATTGGAGCAAGACACAAAAAGCACAATAGATGCAAATGACCACGTGTGGATGCAGAAAACCTAATTTTCAGAAACTTTGTCTTTAAATTCAAGCCCTGCTCTTAGCTGAGTGCAGGCAGATATGTGTTAGCTTGTCTGCAGAGTAGCTTCCTGGCACTGGCTGCCCATGCGATTTGCTGCAGCTCTCTGCCCTTGGCTTGGCTTCCCTCTGCCTGGAGAGTGTCTGTCCTGGGTCTGGCAGTGCAAGAAAAAGCCTCTCTGAAAACTTACAGACCTTGGAACCAAGCAGGGCTCTGTTTATTTTTGTGTGGCCTAAGCTCTAAGTGCTGAGGTTGCAGGTTGCCCAAGAGTCAGCTCACAGAGGCTCCACTAAAAGCCAAGTGCCTGCAGAGTTCCCTCCATGGAAAGTTGCCCAAAGGAGCACAGAATCCAAAGTAATTTGTAGGCTGAAATGGGAGCTAGAGTTAAAATTTCAAGTTTTAAAGTTTGTTATTAAAATTTTGTTGTGTTTTCTTTTCTTGTTCATTTCTTCCAACAGCCCAAGCCCATCATTTTTGTGATGGGCTGAGGTAAAAACCAGCCCTCATAAATGAAAATTGTTGTTTTCTAATCCACTGTTGACTGAAACTGTGAACCAATGCAGTGTTAGGACAGTTTTCCAACAGAAAGAAGCAATCATCTGAAAAATCAAACAGCAAGATTATTCTGTATTTGTGTATGGTTACCTCTCCCTTTCCCTACCATAAAGCCCCACAATGCTCTTGGCTGATTTCCCTGAACACTGTGGGAAAGTTGGTGGTGAAATTAAAATCCAACCTTTTACTTGAAAACATAAAGAGTTTTTTATCTGGTAAGTGGAAATGTCCTAGAATGACAAAATCAAGAAATACTAGAAGAAATGGTAACCTGAAAATCCTCCCAATAAAATGTTATGAAATATGGCCAGGAAATAAAATAAGAATTAAAAATGGTGCCATAACTAAGCAACAACAGTCTAAGGAATAGAACATACAGAAGAAAGAAAAGGACACATATTTTACCAATGACAGGTCATGGGTAAATCTCAGGGGGCTGGAGGCCCTTAAAACATAGCATTATGTGAAATTACAGAAAATATAACATCTGTGATTTGGGAAGAACTAATCTAATTAATCAATGGCCAGAAACAGGAGAGAGCTATTTTTGAGTAGCAATTACTCAGCAGGCTATAGGAGATGAGTTAATGAATTAATTTGTGTGTTTAACATCCAGGGATTACATTAGCAATGAGATCTAAGCATCTAGAAATAGCCTGTTGTGTTACTGGGGCTTTCAACAGCATCTAATGCCCAGTTCCTTCCAGGACTCTGGATTCTTTTGGAAAAGCCTCAAGTTGTACAATTTCATCTGTACACACAAATATATTTAAGATTAGCTTATCAGTTTTCACAACACACAGAACAGCTGAGCTCTGCAATTTCAGTTCCTTTAGGGAAGGGGCCAAGGCAGAACCTCTGAAAATGGATAAAAATGGACTTAGTGAGCGTGGCTGCCACAGCAGCACTTTCATAAACACCAAAAGGGTCACCCAGAGAACAGGTCCTGGAAGGGCTGCACTCAGTGTGAGGTGTGAGCTGTGATATTGCAACTGCTGCAGCACAGCACACGAACTTCTCTTCTTTCCTTTCCAAAAATCCAAGGGGCTCTTCAGCTGTTTGACCAGGGACTTGAACAGCTGAAATACAAAACATGGCAGGACAGGATAACCCCAGTACTACCTCATCAATTCAGTTGTCAGAGTCAAAACTGTTAAAGCCTTTAAAAAACAGTAATTAAAAAACCCCAAACCAAACAATCATGAACTTTATAAACTAATATATGGAAACATGTTTTTTAAAACTGAGGATTTTTTTAAGAACTGAAAAAATCCCCTCAGGCAGACGATGTTTTATGAAACACATTTTGCAGCATCAATTAGATTCAGGTTTTCATGTTAGCGAGGTTTTACACAATAATTAGCAGCTGCTATACAAAACTAAAACAAGAATGGAAACATTTAAAAATATAAATGAAAGAAGGCAAAGATAACTGGTTATTATTGTCTTAATTAAAGCAAAATATTTTGCATGTATTTTAAACATTATTAATTTATTTCAAGCTCCATTGGTCTTTTCCTGTAGTATAACAGAGCTGTGGCCTCAGATTCCAGGGCTTTGAATCTCCTGTGAAGAAAAAATTGCCACTCTTGATTCTGGCAAAAACCACCTCATATTCCTTTTTGCCTGAAGTGAGGATATTCTTGCTTACAGTCACACACAGCATTATCCGTGGATGTACTTTTGGATGTGATGTTTACATAGAGAGAATGAACAGAAAAACAACTTTCTGGGACATTCTAATCTAGTAAGTATGGTAGAACGAAAATAAAATTAACAGAGAAAATAACTGAGCAAGCTCCATGGTGCTGCTCTAAGATAACAAAGAACAGCCCCAAAAGCAAAATAACATTGTTCAAGAGGATGAAAGTGCAGAAAAACTTGTCACTTTGAGAGGCAGCCTCTAAACTCACCTCAGATTCAATAAACACAATTTTAATAATTTCATTCATCATTTCATAATTTTAATAATATTGTATTAAAATCCAAGGCAAACAGCACTTATTTGGACAGCTACAGCACGTGTGATAACACACATTTTCTCTAGGTGGGCACTAAATGTCCTTTGCACTTACAGCTGTGGAAGGCCAAAAGAACAGGGGCTGGGCATTTCCATGCCTTAAACTACCAATCCAACTCAAAGTCTAAGAGCACAACCAGTATCCCTTATTCCTATCTATCTCAAAAACTAGGAATCTTGATTAATTCCAGGCCTTTCCCATCTCAGGGTCTGAAAAAGGCAGACACAGGCAGACAGGAATCCCTCAGGAACCGCAGCAATAACCTCTGCACAGAAGGGCTGGAAGAGCTAACACAGGGCATGTGGGATAAATGTCATAGGTCTGTTTAGATATGTTGGTTTTCTCCTGGTTTAGGACAGATTTGTCATTTCAAAACTCCCATAAAGTTACGAAAAGTGGTTTTCAAACATGAACCCTACTGTTATTCCTGGAATGATGAATTCATTGTAGTGACCCTGACTCTACTGCAGTGTTTACAGGGGCACAAACACTGGCTGAAAATGCATCAATTCTTGATTTCTGTAACAACACAGAGGTCACAACTGCTCTGCTTATACCAATTGGAGAAAAAAACCCAGCAACCCACTTTTTACATACAGTCAAGTGCTCATTTACCTCAAAAATATTTGTTGTCTTGTGAAATGCATTATTGTATATAATGTAACACTGCTCAGATGGTCCTTACTCCGCACGAACCACTTTCTCAGTTTCTGATCAAAACATAGAAGGGTTAAAAGTGTTAAAATAGCCCCAGTTGACTTATTCAAGCAGCTCCTGATTCTGCTTTAGCCTTTTCTATATTTGACTCATAAAACCACCTAAGAAGTAATTTCCAAATCGTGACTCGGGATTCCTTTATTCCCAACTTATGTATGGCTTTTCTAGTTTTAAAAATCTTTGCCCAAATATAAACCTGCCTTTGACCTCGAGGACTCTGCAAGTGGCAAAGTGGCTGTGAAACGTGTTTAAACTGCCTCCTCAGAAACCAGCACATCGAATTCTGGAATTTCGCGCTGCGGAGAATCACAGAATCCCAGAATGGTGTGGGTGGGAAAGGACCTTAAACCTCATCCAGTTCCAGCCCCCTGCTATGGGCAGGGACATCTCCCACCAGACCAGATTGCTCCAAGTCGTGTCCAATCTGGCCTTGACGGAGACACGGGTACTTGAAAAATCCACTACCCCTAAAAAACAATCCCGCCCACGGTCACTAAAATGCACAGAGGAAACCAATCACACGGCTGAAGAACCCCTCCCTCACGGCGGCTCCTCCTCCACCTCCTCCCCTCACGGAGGCCCCGCCTCATTCCCCTCACGGCGGCCCCGCCTCATTCCCCTCACGGCGGCCCCGCCTCATTCCCCTCACTGTGGCCCCGCCTCATCCTCTCAC